>JAVIAB010000139.1:4735467-4745467 GCA_032433765.1 Megaustenia siamemsis | reverse complement strand
CTAGATCTCTCTGGGTAGTGTGCTCCGATGTCTAGATCTCTCAGGGTAGTGTGATCCGATGTCATGATCTCTCTGGGTAGTGTGATCCGATGTCTAGATCTCTCTGGGTAGTGTGATCCGATGTCTAGATCTCTCTGGGTAGTGTGATCCGATGATTAGATCTCTCTGGGTAGTGTGATCCGATGTCTAGATCTCTCTGGGTTGTGTGATCCGATGTCTAGATCTCTCTGGGTAGTGTGATCCGATGTCTAGATCTCTCTGGATTGTGTGATCCGATGTCTAGATCTCTCTGGGTAGTGTGATCCGATGTCATGATCTCTCTGGGTAGTGTGATCTGATGTCCAGATCTCTCTGGGTAGTGTGATCCGATGTCTAGATCTCTCTGGGTAGTGTGATCCGATGTCTAGATCTCTCTGGGTAGTGTGATCCGATGTCTAGATCAATGTGGGTAGTGTGATCCGATGTCTAGATCTCTCTGGGTAGTGTTATCCGATGTCTAGATCTCTCAGGGTAGTGTGATCCGATGTTAGATCTCTCTGGGTAGTGTGATCCGATGTCTAGATCTCTCTGGGTTGTGTGATCCGATGTTAGATCTCTCTGGGTAGTGTGATCCGATGATTAGATCTCTCTGGGTAGTGTGATCCGATGTCTAGATCTCTCTGGGTTGTGTGATCCGATGATTAGATCTCTCTGGGTAGTGTGATCCGATAATTGATCTCTCTGGGTAGTGTGATCCGATGTCTAGATCTCTCTGGGTTGTGTGATCCGATGTCTAGATCTATCTGGGTAGTGTGATCCGATGTCTAGATCTCTCTGGGTTGTGTGATCCGATGTCTAGATCTCTCTGGGTAGTGTGATCCGATGTCTAGATCTCTCTGGGTGGTGTGATCCGATGTCTAGATCTCTCTGGGTAGTGTGCTCCGATGTCTAGATCTCTCTGGGTTGTGTGATCCGATGTCTAGATCTCTCTGGGTAGTGTGATCCGATGTCATGATCTCTCTGGGTAGTGTGATCCGATGTCTAGATCTTTCTGGGTAGTGTGATCCGATGTCTAGATCTCTCTGGGTAGTGTGATCGATGTCTAGATCTCTCTGGGTAGTGTGATCCGATGTCTAGATCTCTCTGGGTAGTGTGATCCGATGTCTAGATCAATGTGGGTAGTGTGATCCGATGTCTAGATCTCTCTGGGTAGTGTGATCCGATGTCTAGATCTCTCTGGGTAGTGTGATCCGATGTCTAGATCTCTCTGTGTAGTGTGCTCCGATGTCTAGATCTCTCAGGGTAGTGTGATCCGATGTCTAGATCTCTCTGGGTAGTGTGATCCGATGTCTAGATCTCTCTGGGTAGTGTGATCCGATGTCTAGATCTCTCTGGGTAGTGTGATCCGATGTCTAGATCTATGTGGGTAGTGTGATCCGATGTCTAGATCTCTCTGGGTAGTGTGATCCGATATCTAGATCTCTCTGGGTTGTGTGATCCGATGTCTAGATCTCTCTGGGTAGCGTGATCCGATGTCTAGATCTCTCTGGGTAGTGTGATCCGATGTCTAGTTCTATGTGGGTAGTGTGATCCGATGTCTAGATCTCTCTGGGTAGTGTGATCCGATGTCTAGATATCTCTGGGTTGTGTGATTCGATGTCTAGATCTCTCTGGGTTGTGTGATTCGATGTCTAGATCTATCTGGGTAGTGTGATCCGATGTCTAGATCTCTCTGGGTAGTGTGATCCGATGTCTAGATCTCTCTGGGTTGTGTGATCCGATGTCTAGATCTCTCTGGGTAGTGTGATCCGATGTCATGATCTCTCTGGGTAGTGTGATCCGATGTCATGATCTCTCTGGGTAGTGTGATTCGATGTCTAGATCTCTCTGGGTAGTGTGATCCGATGTCTAGATCTCTCTGGGTAGTGTGATCCGATGTCATGATCTCTCTGGGTAGTGTGATCCGATGTCTAGATCTCTCTGGGTAATGTGATCCGATGTCTGGATATCTCTGGGTAATGTGATCCGATGTCTAGATCTCTCTGGGTAATGTGATCCGATGTCTAGATCTCTCTGGGTAATGTGATCCGATGTCTAGATCTCTCTGGGTAATGTGATCCGATGTCTAGATCTCTCTAGGTAGTGTGATTCTATGTCTAGATCTCTCTGGGTAATGTGATCCGATGTCTAGATCTCTAGGATACAGACAAAAAAAAAGGAGGTTCCATGTGCACTCTGCGCAGGTTACAGAATCTTTTGTTTAAAAAAAAAAGTCTAAAAGAGAACTTCAAAATCACCGATCCCCGGGCAAAATTGGTCTGCTGTAAAAAAAAAAACATAAATAAATAAACTACTGATGCCGAATAGGGATTTGTTGGACTGCAACTTGCAGATATCGCTGCTTGTTGTCAATCTTATCGTTTATCAATAATGATGGGAAACAACAATAGGGGGAAACAACAGAAAAAACCTTCGGTATGCAGATGACATAGTATTGATAGCAGAAAACTAACAAAATGTACACAATTTATTAGATGAAATTGTGGCAGAAAGTGTAAAAAAGGGCTAACCCTCAAGATACAAAAGACAGAAACTAAGATAATATAACAGAAAACAAACACACGAATGTAGAGGAAAGCTAAATTTAACAATCCTGAAATAAGTATAAACATTCAAATAACACCAGATGGCAGGGGCACTGCAAAAATTAGAAGCTGAATAGAAAAATCAAAGACACAATTCCATTGAACGAAAAAAAACATATGTAACAAATCATTTTCGATTAATGTTATAAAACGTGCCCTAAAGTGCTACATGAAACCTATTTGACTATGTGAGAGCGAGTCAACAACAGTAAGACAACACAAAGAACAATAGAGGCAGCAAAGATGTGGTTTATCAGAAGAATGTTATCTATTCCAACAATTACAAAAAAAGAATGTTTAAAACGAGCTGTAGAAACAAAAAATATCAAAATCATAAAGAAGAGACAAGCTACATTTATTAGACATAGCAAACGAAAAGATGATAATGAAAATACTACAACAAGCAGAATAAATGGAAAGAAGAGCAGAGTAAAACCAAGAGAAAAAATATTGAGCAATTAATCAAAATGGCATAATAAAAGATCATCATCGAGTGTCATCTCCGCAACGAAGGTTGGCTACCATGGAGCGCCATTCTGCTCTTTCTCTTGCTTTGATGGTGCAGGTTGTCATAGGCTGGTTTGTCCATCTTTTGATGTACTCGTCCATGTTAGTCTTGGTCTGCCTCTGCCTCTTTTACCCTGTATTTTCCCCTCCAGGATTACTTTTAGTAGACTATTGTGTCTTTTAACATGGCCCAAAAATATCACCTGTCTTGTTTGAATTGTGTTTAGTAGTTCTCTTTTCATTTTTAGTTGTTTTAAGACTTCATCGTTTGTTTTCTTTTCCTTCCATCCAATTCTACCTATCCTTCTATATATCCATATTTCAAAGGCTTCAATTCTCTGTTCTGTCTTGTCTAATGTCCATGTTTCTGCACCATATAGGAATATTGAGAAGACATAACATTTTGCTATTCTTAGTTTTAGCCGTGGTGTTATTAATAAAAGATCGCCGACTGACAATATGACATGTACGAAGGAGCTAGTGATCTGGATGGAGAGATGATCGTCTACGCTAACCGGCATATCACCTGATGATGACGATGTTCTAGATATATTAATCTTGACCATTGTTATATTTCGGATAACATGGTCAGAATTACACAAGGCCGTATTTAAACCCAGAAAAATGGTGATGGAAAAGAAAATAAAAATTATGCAAACCCGGAAGACAAGGTGAATTAGAAGGGGGGGGGGGGGGGTTAATGTGTTCCTGACCTCTCATCCTCAGCAAATCATTTCATTATGAATGAGTGGCATAAATCGGTGATAGGCATATCTCATTTCCCAGAATGCTTTGTTCTCTAAACTAGAGGAGAAGACGATGTATCTCGGCTAACGGGTTGGCAGAGTTCAGACGTACTTCAATAGATATCACGTGATAACCTTTTGACTGTGGTGTTGACAGGAATGTCACGAATCTCGTGTGCTGACATATCTCGAGTTTTATAATATCACAGATGACAGTGAGATTTGTGTTTTCTGTTTTTTTTTTTTGTTTTTTTTTATATTTGGGAGCCGTCATTAATTTTGGAATTTAGTTTGATTTTAAGACTATGTGATTGTTCTTGAAGAATCTTGAACAAGAACATGGAATTGGTTAAAAGCAACTTGTGATTGTTCAACAGCAACATGCAATTGTTCAACAGGAACATAACATTGTTCAACAGCAACATGAGATTGTTCAAGAGGATCATGGGATTGTTGAACAGGAAGATGACATTGTTCAACAGGAACACGGGAATGTTGAACAGGAACATGAGATTGTTCAGCGGGAAGTACCAAAATCCCTCTAATGATTTTCAACCTTAGCTAAATGACAACTGTAAAGCAACACTTCCACGGAGTGAATGTATGAAGGCTTTTACAATTAGCTACGAGAATTTCTCTTTCATTTTTATATATGGATGGCATTTGCGTCGAATATAACCTGAACGACTTAGTCTTAGGTTGAACGGATTGTGCCTCGCTAAGAAGTTGACAAAACCTTCAAGACAGAAACAGCAACAACAGCCTTATGTAGCAACCTTTCTGAATAAACAGCAGCTGTTCAGGGATATTAAAGGATGTGTCTTCTTCATTTATAGAGGGCTGCCATTGTTAATGTCATTTTATCGTGACCATGTGTGTATATTTAATTTATATTTGTGTGAAAATAGTTCAGCACAGTGCACGATATCCATAATACCTTGTGTGGAATACGATTGTTGGTTAATATTTCAAAGATTATTCGAACTTTGATTTATAAAATTTAGCTTGCACAGTGATATGCATCCTGCTCTTTTCGCTATCTTTTGGGAAAAAAAAGTTATTTTATGTTCTCAACAACAGGGGCATTGAAGCACTGGGGCTTTACTTTCCGTATTAAATAGGATTAGATGCTCGGTTTTTACACACTTTCCATAGGTCATTCAAAGAAAGAAATATTGAGTCGACACACATGAGTTCCAAAACGTGTACATGTGAGACCAGCACTGATTGGCATAGCGTGTGTTGCTAGTTCCCCCGAGAAACAAGTATTGTGCCCCTTAACCTGTTTCTTCCATATATTATTAATTCTTTCACTTTTTTTTCTAATGTTGCGCCCCTAAGAATTTTGAACACGAGCAACCTCCCCACGTCACACACACAACGCCCCTGTGAACAATATAACTGCATCGGTACAGCGACTCACAATGAAAGTGCTGACAGATGAGTCCTGGATGTAACTATCAAAAGGATGTTAGTTCGTACAAAGCAGACTTTTTGATTTCACTAATTGTTGGTTGTTCGCGCGATGGAGCCTGAGAGGTATCCGTTGATGTTGTAATTAGACGTCTACAAGAATCTGCCATCTACATTCTTGATCTAACCTTCCACTCGGAAGCTAAACCCCTGGATCATCTGCTGCAAATTGCTTGACCCCGGAACACGTTTTGACATAAATAATTCCAGTCTTGTCAAACCTAGATCAATCACAACCAAGATTCCGTTATTTATTTTAGCATTTCCCTTTTTTCATATCAAGTTGCTGATAAAAATGTGGAAACATAGATTGTGCTGATTTCTGGTGAGTTGTAGCCAGCTCTCACATCTGTTCTTCTGTGATATTATAACTCTTACTTAGTTCAGGAGGAGCTTAGTTCAGGAGGAGTTTAGTTCAGGAGAACCACTGTTTCGCTGACTGAAAAGCCGGTGGAAACTTCCGTTTCAAAGATGGTGGAACGACGTTTATGTTCTCTCGATCGCTGCAGGAAATGCATTGGGGACTGATTAATTTCGGCTCTCCAATGCAAATTTCTGCGTTAAAGTCAAAATGCTCTTCTACTTAACAAATCTGCGCCGATGAAGCGGAGTCGTACACACGGCAACATTCTTTTTTGACAAGTCAGGTGTTGTGAATGCGACCTTCCACCGTCTAGAGTTGATCTGCGGTTTACGTCAACACTTTGAGTGCTGTTCAATGGCCGTCGTTGGAATTATTTGACGCCAGTTATTTACATGTTACAACATATTAATGTGGACTGCTCCGTCAAGTCAAACGAAGTATGTTCTCTTTAAGGAATTTGCATCGTGTTTCGTTCGTTGTAGGCTGCATTTCAGTGGAGTAATCGGGAATGGATGGCGCAGCCATTGTTGTGTGTGCTACGTCATAATAATGGCTCATCGTATATCCCTAGACCGGCCATACGCTAATCTTACGGTCTATTGTTTGTTGTGCGACGGGGATAATCCGACGACTAACTGTGTTTTATATGTTCGGAATTGGAGTAAAAAACGATGTCCTAACACCATCAAGCGCTATACATTAAAAAGATATGACGATCATTATTTACAGGAGGACGTGAACTTCCGGTCAATATGGTGGTTTTGCGGCAGGAACCATTGAAGACTATGTATGACACGTGTTCCTTGTTGCGGTTTCCTCATATTCCAAGTCCGACTTGTTGCATGAGCTACTGAGTTAAGTGCTCTGTGCACACCGTGAGCTGTGTGTCTCATTCGCTTTGATCATGTTTCGATATTCCCTTTGTTTACAATGAATGATGATATCGTTGTTATAGAGTTGTGATGTTATTTATTATCTTAATGTTATTATTCATTGACGGCACATCACATTAATCACAACGTTAATCATGACTGACTATTTTCAGAATACATAAATCATAATTATGTTTATTGACTCTTATATTCTTCTTGGCACGTGATACAATATATAGTGGATGCACTTTTCTTAAATTAAGTGTTCTTTAATTCTTGGACGTTCAGAGGTTTACCAGCAGTGACTATTGAACAGTCCATAAGTGCATATTATACATTCAATCTCTCCATCAACGTACTTACGTTTATAAGAAATGTGAAGCACAACTTGGAAACTCTCCAAAACACTTTCACAACTAAATTCATATGTCCTAATTTACTTGTTCTGTCTTACTATAGCTCAACTAATTGCTTAAGTCACTGATATCTTTACTAATCTCTAGTCTGTTCCTTAATAACTTGGCAACTAAATTAAAGTTTCTAACTACTTGAAATCTTGTGTCTACCACTTGGAGAATTCTTTATTTTACTTTACTTGAAGATTACTAACTATTCTTCCTGACTAAACTTCTTGACTAAAATTCTGTGCTGGTTCTAACTTTTCCTGACTACATTGCGGACCTGACCTGTTGTTCCTACTTCTAGATCACCCTGTCTAAAACCTATTGTGTCGAAGTTTAAATACTCCACCATCACACTTTGCGTGAAATATCTTCAGCCAATGAAATTGTCGCAAATGTCGCGAAGTGACAATTTGCAACCCTTTGAGCCAATCAAATCTCAAAACTATGATTCCACCGCCAAATTTCATCTTAGCATTGTGACTCAAAGTTCAACTTATGTCCAAGACTTGACAATAACAGATTGTTTTCGTGTCGCTAGGCTGACAGCTCTGTGATTTCCACCTTCAAACTTGACCTTTCCATGACTTCAGTCTCAAAATTGTCAAAACAAACTGTTTGTGACCATTATACCCTATGGTCAGTTTTGACCTCTCTTGTGTTTCAAAATCGTGATTACTTCATGACTTTGACCTGTATTACAACTCATTTATCAGTCGGCCAAACCCATGCGGTCAATACATGCGCTTATTTATCCCCGTTTCCGCAACCTTCTGTGTGGAAATGTCCATTCTCTAAACTTATTATGTCCAGTATTATTCTTGACCTTCCACTACCTCCACCCTCCGCGGGTTTCGTACACTACCACCTATGAACTTGCTATTCCCTTAACTTGTTTTTCTGTCACTAACTGATGATCCCTATCATATGTTACTGCTATAGTCTATTCATTATCATCGAGTGCCTTCTCCGCAACGAATGTTGGCTACCATGGATCACCATTCTACTCTGTTTCTTGCTTTGATGGTGCAGGCTGTCATAGATTCGACTTGTCCATCTTTTGATGTTACTCGTCCATGTTAGGGTGTCCAGTTAGCGCAATCGATAGGCGGTTGGCTTACCATGGCAACAGCCGGGGTTCGTACCCTGGCGAGGACACCTGGGTTTTACTAATTCCCTAAAAATTAGTACCTCTGAAGTCGGAGTAAATCTGCCTGCATGGCGAGGGGCATCCTGTAATGGGATAAAACAGACTTTACACGCAAAATTCAGTCCCACAAAATTGAGTGGGTGGGACTTCGTCAGAGGTCAAAGCTGACGAAAGCGAACGAACGAACGAACGTCCATGTTAGTCTTGGTCTGCCTCTGCCACTTTTACCTTGTATGTTCCCTTCCAATATTACATTTAGTAGGCTGTTGTGTCTTTTAACATGCCCAAACATTTCATTTGTCTTGTCTTAATTGTATTTAGTAGTTCTCTTTTTATTTTCAGTTGTTTTAAAACTTCATCGTTTGTATTCTTCTCTTTCCATCAAATTCTACCTATTCTTCTATAAATCCACATTTCAAAGGCTTCAATTTTCTGTTCTGTTTTCTTGTCTAATGTCCATGTTTCTGCACCATACAGGAATACTGAGTAGATGTAACATTTTGACATTCTTAGTTTCAGACCTGCTGATATTTGTTTTGATGTTAGTATATTTTTCATGGCATTAAAATTACGTTTTGCCATACCTATTCTTTTTTTTATTTCAATTTTACATTTTCCATCATTGGTTATAGTATGTCCCAGGTAGTTGTAGCTCTGGACTGTCTCCAGATGTATTCCCTCAACTGTGATATTGAATTGTAGGTCTTGAGAATTTTCTTTGTTTATGGTCATAGTTTTAGTCTTTTTGATATTCATATCTAATCCATATGTTTTGCTTCTTATGTTTATTACATTAAGCAATTGTCGTAGATCTTTAAGATTTTCTGCTAGTAGTACAGTATCATCAGCATACCTTAGGTTATTGATTATCTATCCATTAATGTTTAGGCCTGGCATCTCTGAGATGTTTTTAAAGATTTTCTCAGTGTTTAGATAGAATAAAATTCACAAAAAGTTCGTGTAATGTCACAAATTAGAACCACTTCCCAAAAATATCAACTGAAAGCACGAGCGACATGTAGTACACTCCGGGGTATCTTCTGACAAACATACATACACATATATCTGTTATGAAAACTAAAATGCCATTTTGATTGATCAGATGGGAGATGCACCACAGAAATAAAAAGCAGAATACCTCAGGCCAAAATAGCATTTCAGAAAATGAAAAATATCTTATGCAACAAATCTATGTCAATAGAAGTGAGAAAGAGAGTTCATCGGTGCTATATAGAACCAATTCTGACCCATGGGAGCGAATCATGGACGGTAGACAAACAAATGAAAAGACGATTAGAGGCCACAGAGATGGGATTTCTCAGAAGAATGTTGAAAGTTCCCTGGACAGGTAAATAGACCAATGAGGAATTCTCAAAGAGGCCAAAACAAAAAAAGAGTTCCTAAAAACATCAGAAAGAAACAATCAAAATTTTTTCGGGCAGATCATGAGAAGTGG
This sequence comes from Megaustenia siamemsis, assembly GCA_032433765.1. Lineage (NCBI taxonomy): Eukaryota > Metazoa > Mollusca > Gastropoda > Stylommatophora > Ariophantidae > Megaustenia > Megaustenia siamemsis. The sequence goes on along the minus strand of JAVIAB010000139.1, from coordinate 4,735,874 downwards.
AAAATTTGAATACTTGGTTACAACTGGCAAAATAGAAGGAAAGAAAGATCGCGGGCGACAAACAGAGAAAATACTGGATAGCTTGGTTAATTGACATGGCAAACAGTCAACAGCAGCACTGATACGATGCACTGTCGATAGAAGATTGTGAAGTACATGATCGCCTACGCCAACCGGTATGGCACATGATGATGATGATACCACTTTGATATTTAAATAAGCAAGTGTGCTCTCAACTAAAAGACAATTTTCCGATTTAACTGATAGAGTTTTGACTGAGTGGCTAAAGGTGACGGTTGCGTGTCCAGTGGCATAGTGTAGAGGTCAGTATGAAATGCTATCTTCTTAATCACGAGCGCCCTCTAGATAAAAGTTGTTAAGAAACGCTTATCTGCACTTCAAATCTG
>JAVIAB010000139.1:4405467-4730467 GCA_032433765.1 Megaustenia siamemsis | reverse complement strand
ACTCTCAAGTGCGGCTATATATCACTTTCTGTAGGGGCGGCCATATATCATTCTCTTTAAGTGGGGACATATATTAAGTTCTTTAAGTGAGGACATATATTAAGTTCTTTATGTGGGGACATACATTAAGTTCTTTAAGTGGGGACATATATTAAGTTCTTTAAATGAAATCATATATTAAGTTCTTTATATGGGGACATACATTAAGTTCTTTAAGTGGGGACATATATTAAGTTCTTTAAGTGAAATCATATATTAATTTCTGTAAGTAAAAATAAATTAAGTACCCCCGTCACGCCAAGTGGTGTATAGGGAATATAGTGTTAGTGACCTTCAATTTTACAGACCTTCGGCACATGATTTTTGGGGTAATGTGTTCGGTATTACGCCCGTGCCGCTTTACTTTCCCAGAAAAAAATCCGGTACCCATTAAAGACTGGGTGAACCGGTGCCGTCGGTTGGGATCGAACCCTACATCTTGTCCTTTGTAGTCCAGTTCACTAACCACTGAGCTATCGCGGCTCCCAATTTCTTTAATTGAGGACATATATTACATTCTTTAAGTGCAACCATACATTTTATTCTTTAAGTAGAACCATACATTATATTCCTAAAGTGGGGCCATATATTATATTCTTTTTGTGAGGCCATATATTACATTCTTTAAGTGGGATCATACATTATATTCTTTAAGTGGGGCCAAACATTATATTCTTTAAGTGATGCCATACATTACATTCTTTAAGTGGGGCCATACATTATATTCTTTAAGTGATGCCATATATTACATTCTTTAAGTGGGGTCATACATTATATTCTTTAAGTGGGGCCATATATTACATTCTTTAAGTGGGGCCGTATATTACATTCTTTAAGTGGAACCATACATTAGATTCTTTAAGTGGGGCCATATATTACATTCTTTAAGTGGGGCCGTATATTACATTCTTTAAGTGGAACCATACATTAGATTCTTTAAGTGAAACCATACATTAGATTCTTTAAGTGGGGCCATATATTACATTCTTTAAGTGAAGTCAAATATTAAGTTCTTTAAGTGAAGTCATATATTAAGTTCTTTAAGTGAAGTCATATTTTAAGCTCTTTAAGTGAAGTCATATATTAAGCTCTTTAAGTGAAGTTATATATTAAGTTCTTTAAGTGAAGTCATATATTAAGCTCTTTAAGTGAAGTAATATATTAAGTTCTTTAAGTGAAGTCATATATTAAGTTTTTTAAGTGAAGTCATATATTAAGTTCTTTAAGTGAAGTCATATATTAAGCTCTTTAAGTGAAGTCATATATTAAGTTCTTTAAGTGAAGTCATATATTAAGTTCTTTAAGTGAAGTCATATATTAAGTTCTTTAAGTGAAGTCATATATTAAGCTCTTTAAGTGAAGTCATATATTAAGTTCTTTAAGTGAAGTCATATATTAAGCTCTTTAAGTGAAGTCATATATTAAGCTCTTTAAGTGAAGTCATATATTAAGTTCTTTAAGTGAAGTCATATATTAAGCTCTTTAAGTGAAGTCATATATTAAGTTCTTTAAGTGAAGTCATATATTAAGCTCTTTAAGTGAAGTCATATATTAAGTTCTTTAAGTGAAGTCATATATTAAATTAAGTTCTTTAAGTGAAGTCATATATTAAGTTCTTTAAGTGAAGTCATATATTAAGCTCTTTAAGTAAAATAATATATTAAGCTCTTTAAGTGAAGTCATATATTAAGTTCTTTAAGTGAAGTCATATATTGAGTTCTTTAAGTGAAGTCATATATTAAGTTCTTTAAATGAAGCCATATATTATATTTTTTTAGTAGAGTCATATACTGTGACCTTCCAGGTATGTTGTAAGAGGCGACTAAGGAGGTTGATCGATGGCTTGACAAGCTGTCATTGTAAAAATTATTGTTATGGAAACAGAACCATAGATTTTAGAAGTAGTGATCTCTGCAATATGTGCCATTTTGGCACGCAAGATTTCTGTTTTTGAGATTGTAGTTCTGCCCTATGTGCCGTCTTCGGCTCGAAAGGACAACAGATAGATAGATACACTAAGTTCTTTATGTGAAATCATATATTAAGTTCTTTAAGTGAGGTCATATATTAAGTTCTTTAAGTGAGGTCATATGCTAATTTTTGTAGTGAGGTCTTATATTAAGTTCCTTATGGGAATTCATATAATAAGTTCTTTAAGTGAAGTTATATATTAACCTCTCTTTAGTGAGGCTATATAGTGAGCTCTCTTAAGTGAGGCTATATATTAAGCTCTATTGTACACGGTATACATTGTAATGTAAGTTCTTTTTCCTTTTGAGCCGAAGACGTCACATAGAACAGAAGTCATAGTTCTCCACGACTGACGATCTAGTTTGTGTAGTTGTTGATTGTTCCTTAGACCCATTGACGAGTCTTACTTTCTAATTATTCTGGGATGCGATTATCTTGGCCTCCCATGTTGTCTTTTACCACATGGTTTCACATGAACGCCTGACGGGGAAGTCTCTCTTCTCTCATTCTCAGCACATGTCCGATGTATTTCCAACACTTTCCTCTTATAAAGCTCGACACGTATTCTTGTTTTGATTCATATTGTATCTGTTCATTTGAAATGTAAGTTACAAATATATATAGATTAGGATAGTCCCATAGTAATAGCCGTTGAGTAGTGGAGTTTCAGGGACTTCATGTGGATTTCTTAGAGAATATCTTTGGTAGCTATTTAAAGAGACTGGACCCATAGAAACTGTTTATTAGGCAGGAATACAATTTATTATATTTATCAGTTAATTGAACCCCGAATCGTCAATTAAACAGGCGAGTTCAAGAACTCCATCGCGCTCTCAAATTACAGGGAGGTAGTTTTGTGAAATATTACGAGAAGATCTTGCACAGGCAATGATTGTTTCTTGATTGTAAACCACAATCGTTGTGAAAATTGATGCCCAGATTATAGAACCAAGGTCAAGATTTATTATAGAATCCCAGTTTTATATTTCATTGATTCTACGTAGAAAACAGAATGAAACTATGCATAGCATTTGTGGACAAGAAAAAGCTTTTGGTGGATAGAAATATATCGTGCTAAACATTGGTTCATTATAGAGTAAATGACCACTATACTAGATGTTACAAGAGCTTATATAGTAACTGTAGAAGTGTGATTAGAGCAAGTAAAGGACCACCTTATTAGATGTTACAAGAGCTTATATAGCAACTGTAGAAGTGTGATTAGAGCAAGTAAATGAACACATTATTAGATGTTACAAGAGCTTATATAGGAACTGTAGAAGTGTGATTAGAGCAAGTAAATGAACATATTATTAGATGTTACAAGAGCTTATATAGCAACTGTAGAAGTGTGATTAGAGCAAGTAAATGAACACATTAGATGTTACAAGAGCTTATATAGCAACTGTAGAAGTGTGATTAGAGCAAGTAAAGGAACAACAAAACCATTCACAGTGACATCTGGAGTAAGACAAGGCTGCGTGTTGTCACCACTATTATTTATCCACTAACATTAACAAAATGTGCAAGGATGACAAATCACAGAGTGAGATATAAATGAGCTACATTTTGCTGACAACCAGAGCCTAGTAGCTTTTGAAGAAACAGAACTTTAACAACATTTGCTGTTCTTGAATAAAGAATGTAAAATGAATAACACGAAAGCAAGTACTGACAAAACAGTAGTTACATCAAAGGAAGACAAATTAAGACACTAACAATAGCTATAAACCATCAAGTTATAAAACAAGTAACAAACTTTAAATACCTGGGAAGAACATTCTTTGAAGACTGCACAATCGATAAAGTAATAGACATACAATGTAATAAGGCAAACCAAATATTGAGACAGCTATCCCTTATACAGCAACACAAGGCAATACATATTACCACCAATAAACATCTTATACAGAGCATATTCATTCCCACATTGTGCTACCAATGCCAAACACGGTCACTTACATCTAAGCATAAAAGAAAGCTTGTCACCACAGAGATGAGATGTCTGAGAAAAGCGCTTGGAGTAACCAGTAAAAACAAATCAGAAATGATATAAGAGAAAGAGTAGGCATTGAACCAACCCTAAGCTACATACAGAGACAACAGATAAACTGTTTTGCATACCTAGAAAGAATGTCGTGTGCTTCCTTACCATACAAAGCATATAATAACAGAAAAGAGATAAAAGTAAGAGGCAGACCTAGAGTAAGATTGACAGTCAACATCAAAGAAACGCTGTAACATCAATTGACAATGAGTGAACCGCCAAAAGGGCGAGAACCAGAACTTTGTATCTCCCTCGACACCCGAACGAGTACTAGAGGAAGTGATGAAAGAAAGAAACTTGTGCCCAGACAGCATTGATGCACACTCCGATGCAGACTCTCTGGTCTGATTGCTCATGAAGATCTCATTCACAATGCACGAACTCCGTGGCATCGACGGAACATGTTGATATGACATCTTGCTTTTTGGTAAATGGTAAGTTGAAATATTTCATAGACGCCATCGTAGACGCCATCGTAGACGTCATCATAGACGCCATCGTAGACGTCATCATAGACGTCATCATAGAAATCACCCTTGCCAAGACACGGGCTAGCAAAGCGAATGTGAAGTGCCAGGGTTTTCACCCTACGCTATGCACGGCTGTTTATATTAAGGACAAAGTGGCATTTTTGCTGCACTCCTTAAAATTTGGCAGTATTGATCGATGAATATAGCTTGACAACATTACATTGCACACGTTATTATAATTGGTACTTTTTAAAATGAAAGTGGCTCCAATTTCAGACAATACTCAAAAACATTGGTTTTCTAGCCTTTATGTTGCTGATAGAAGAGTATAGTTTATGATACTGTTACAAGAATATAGTTTATAATAATAGACTTTTGAGATATCAGTAAATGTGCCGCGTGTAAAATATTACAGTTATTGTTAGTCAAAGGACCCGGCGTCATTGCAAACAAATTAAAATCCATAATTGCTCAACCGCCCGTGCCAGTGGAATCATCCGAATTAACATCAATTCTCAATGAAGGATCCAATCAAAGAAAGGTAGCTGCAATCTTCATCATAGCAGCCACAGCATACGCCAAAAGAAATAAGGCAGAGCAGCACCAAAAGTGAACGCGATCGAACTGTCCTTCGTCATACGATATTCATCGTAAGCAATTGAAATATCAAAACACGATCCGGATGAAAAACACAGCTCACGGTGTGCACAGAGCACTAAACTCAGTAGCTCTAGTAGCAACCCCGCTTTGGAATATGAGGAAACTGCAATAAGGAAATTTTTTAGACAGAGCATCAACGGTTCCTGCAGCCTATCCACAACATTGATCGGAAGTGTGTAAAATGTTTCATAGTTAACCACAAACGAATGTAAAAGAAGAATCATAAATACGTTTCTTTTTTTTCAAAAATCGGTAAATGGACACAACTAAAACATCAACAACAAATGTTGGTGAACTCAAGACAGCTCGTGTTAACTAAAGGAGAAATGACAAAACAAAAGACATTCTACAAGAGGAAACCCAACCAGCGAAATGACAATGAAGTTTCACAAACTACTTCGCTGGATTTGTAAATTAACAAAACGTGTTTCCATATAAACTTGAGTGTCTGCTAGACATCGTTGTCGCTCTGACTGACCTATGACAGCTCTTACCCGTTAACGTAAGAGGGACACATATTCCACATACACGTCTTCTATATAGCATGATCGTTAGATACATGAAAGCTCTACCAAGCCAGCGCCAGTCGTCCGAGAGAAAATTATGGGATGTTTCATAAACTGACAGTTATTAAATGTACGATAAGTTGCGTTTTGTGCTAAATGGTGTTGTGCATGGCTAATAGAACGCATTATGTTGCTGGTTTTTGCCCTTAAGAGTTGCAATAAGACGAAGATACGTTTAGAATTATTGATAATGTAAGGGGAGGTAATCTAAATCTCGTTATATTTTTTTTTATTCAAACAATCGCGTTGCAGTACAAGAGTTGCTACACTTGGCGGCTCTTAGCTGATAAATGGCGCCAAGGCCAACGAACCGGAGTGGGTCTGAATGCTGCTCCAATGGCACACGAAAATAAAGCCAAACAGTCTAGACTGTGGACTCAAAGAAGGCAAACCAGTTTCGAAAATTACTGATAAGGAAATAAAAATACGAGACCAGAAGACGCAATTATCCTGGCTCGTTTACAATGTTGTACTTTGTGCATCTTTACAGTTTGAAGGAAGTTAACAATTGTAATGAGAAATTGTGAAAAATATCATTAGTTGATGTTGTTGTGTTTATAGTTGTGTAACTACATTAGTTGGTGTTGATAGTTGTGTAACAACATTAGTTGATGTTGTTATGTTTATAGTTGTGTAACAACATTAGTTGATGTTGTTATGTTGATAGTTGTGTAACAACATTAGTTGATATTGTTATGTTGATAGTTGTGTAACAACATTAGTTGATATTATTATGTTGATAGTTGTGTAACAACATTAGTTGATATTGTTATGTTGATAGTTGATGTTGTTATGTTGGTAGTTGATGTTGTTATGTTGGTAGATGATGTTGTTATGTTGATCGTTGTGTTACAACATTGGTTGATGTTGTTATATTGATAATTCATGTTGTTATATTGATAGTTGATGTATACACTTCACAGTAAAGAAAAAAATTCCGTAAAGAATTTTCTTTTTTCTGTTTAATATTTTTTTTAACCAGCCACTCCAGTCAGCCGTGATATAGCTCAGTTAATTCGAGCCGTTTACCCTTCAGTGCTTGTAGATATCAAACCTACTTCAACCGTGCAACGGCATACATAGACGCGTAATAGAATTAAATGTAGGCCCTTTCCCGTATTGCATCCTGGCTACAATGACAACATATATGGCCCTTTTCGTCTTGTCAGACGGTCTAGTGGAGGCTATTGCGTATTTTTTTGAGGTATTGTTTTTGCCGAACAGCTTCTCTCGTGGCTAATTCTACCAATGTTTGACAAACACACGCGGTCACATAATGAACAGGTCAGGCTCGCTGGTCCACAGGGTTTACCATCCTTTTTCCTGAGTCTCTTCTCTTCTAAGTCCTGTCTTAGAACAGTCTCAAATGTTGTTATACCGTTCCTTATACGTGCTCTCCATGATGTGCGATCACTTGCCAGATGTTGCCAGTCGTTTTCACAGATGGAGAAGTCTTTCAGAGATGATTTGCAGATATCTCTATATCGTAGTTTAGGTCTGCCGATTTGTCGTTTTCCGTGTTTTAGCTCGCCATATAGTATTTGCCTAGGAATGCGTTTTTCTTCCATCCGTTGGACATGCCCCAGCCATCTTAGCCTTCGACTTCTGAGCATCGACATGATTGTTAGGGTCTTAGCACGTTGCAGGACAGTTAAGTTGGTTATTTTGTCCTGCCATTTGATGTGCATTATTTTGCGGAGACATCGCATGTGGAAGACATTTAGTCTTTTTTCCTGGTTTGAGTATGTTGTCCAGGTTTCGGATCCATATAGTAGTGTGCTAAGCACACAAGTTTGATATATTAAGAGTTTAGTCTTTTGAGTTAGTTTCGTGTTGTTCCATGCCCTTTTTGTGAGTTTGCCGAAGGTCGTAGCTGCCTTACCAATTCGACAGTTTATTTCTTCATCAAGAGAGATGGTTTGCGTAACTGTGGATCCAAGATATGTAAATTTCTGTACTGATTCTAGTGGGCAGTCTTTTAGAGTAATAGATATAGGTTTGAAGTCACCTTGATTTAGTATTACTGTCTTCTGAACATTAATTGACAGTGAAAAAAGGTCGCATGCTTTATCCAGGTTGTTGATCAGCGACTGTAGGGTGGCCTCACTATGAGCGACTAGGGCTGCATCGTCAGCAAATAAAAATTCTTTAAGTAGGGCAACATTTGTTTTGGTTTTTGCTCTTAGTCGTGCTAGGTTGAACAGTGAGCCATCTGGTCTAGTGCGAATGTAAATATCTCCTGAGCTGTTTTCGAAGGTGTAATTTAGGAGGGCAGCAAAAAATATACCAAAAAGGGTGGGGGCGAGGACACATCCCTGTTTCACTCCTTTGTTGACTTTGAAATTCTCTGATGGACTCCCATCAAAATGGACTTTGCCATTCATGTCTTCATGGAAGGAAATTATCAGCCTAAGTAATATAGGAGGGCAGCCTATGCCTTCTAACACCTTGTAGAGACCATCTCTGTTTACTGTGTCGAATGCCTTTGTGAGATCCACAAAGGCAATATAGAGCGGCATATTTTGTTCCCGACATTTTTCCTGCAGTTGTCTAAGAGTGAAGATCATATCTATGGTTGATCTCCCGGGTCTGAAACCGCATTGGGACTCGGGAAGCACCCGTTCTGCAAGTCTATGCAGGCGATTAAGTACGACTCTAGCAAAAGCTTTGCCTGTTGTGCTAAGGAGAGAAATGCCTCTGTAATTGTTGCAGTCACCCCTGTCTCCTTTATTCTTGTACAGCGTTATAATCTTGGCATTTCTCATATCATGAGGTATTTCTCCGTGTCTCCAGCATTTAATTAGCAGTTTGTATAGGTGTGGAAGTAGTACGCTTAGGTTGTCCTTTAGTACATCTGTGGGAATGTTGTCATTTCCTGCAGCTTTTCCTCTTGAGAGGGCATTTATAGCGTCAGCAAGTTCGTTCATAGTAGGCTCAACATCCAGTTCAAACATTGTAGGATATTTGGGTATTGATTGTGCTAGAGCTGTGTTTGCTGGTCTGTCGTCACTGTATAGATTAGAGTAGTGTTCAACCCATCTTTGCATTTGTTGTCCCTTGTCAGTAATAGGTTCTCCAAACTTGGATTTTAGGGGGGCTAATTTTGTTATTTTTGGTCCAAGGGCCTTTTTTATATTGTCATGCATGGTTTTTGAGTCGCCCCTGTCTGAGGCTTTCTGTATTTCAGAGCATAGATTGTTCCAGTATTCGTTTGCGCATCTTCTTGCTTCGCGTTGTAGGGTGGCTTGCGCATGTTTGAGCTGATCCTTGGTGATTTGATTGGGATTATTATTGAAGTTCAGTAAAGCTTTTTTCTTATTAGCTATTAGTGGGTCTAGTCTTGCTGCATTTTCTTCGACCCAGTCGTTCTTTCGGTTGGCTTACCACGGCAACAGCCGGGGTTCGTTCCCTGGCGAGGACACCTGGGTTTTACTAATTCCCTAAAAATTAGTGGGAGCCGCGATAGCTCAGTGGTTAGTGAACTGGACTACTACGGACAAGGGGTAGGGTTCGATCCCAACCGACGGCTCCGGGTTCACCCAGCCTTAAATGGGTACCGGATTTTTTCTGGGAAAGTAAAGCAGCACGGGCGTAATACCGACCACATTACCCCAAAAATCATGTGCTGAAGGTCTGTAAAATATAGGGTCACTAACACCATATTTCCCTATACGCCACTTGGCGTGACGGGGGGTACTTTACTTTTTACTTTTACAGTCGTTCTTTGAGAACCGTTTCTGGCCGTAGGTAGATAGAGCGCAGTTATAGATGTGTGTTCTCAGGGAGCACCAGTTGTCATCCACACTTGATGCATCTTCTACTTCTTCTACCAGTTCATCAAACTTGGATCTAAAATATCTTCGGTTGGTGTGGTTTTTGCCGCTGTGATGTTGATCTTGGCTGCTGCAGGCTCTCTTGATTTGTAGATACGACTACTTCTGGCTTTGATCTTACTAATGACTAGAGCGTGGTCTGTGTTGCAGTCTGCACTGTGATATGTTCGTGTTATTCTGATGTTATTTAAAGACTGCCTACGTGTAAGAACTAGGTCTAGTTGGTGCCAGTGACCACTTCTAGCATGACGCCATGTTACTTTATGCTTGTGTTTCACATTAAAGTATGTATTTGTTACACATAGGTGGTTATTTGAGCAGAATTCTAGGAGTCGCTGGCCATTTCCGTTGATTTTTCCAATGCCGTGGTGACCTAGACATGTTGGCCAATATTGCTGATCAGATCCTGTGCGTGCATTGAAATCACCGAGTAAGTATAATAGTTCCTCTTTTGGAAGTGAGTCAATGGTCATTTGCAGTTGTTGGTAGAAGTTGTCTTTCTCTTCGTCTGATGCAGCCAACGTTGGTGCATAGGCACTAATGATATTTATTGATCCACTCTTCGTATGTAGCTGGAGTATCATCAAGCGTTCAGACACTCCTTTTGGCGTGGTTATGGAGTTTATGTGTTTGTTATGTACAGCAAAGCCTACTCCATGTATACGTGGTTTTTCGGGGCTTAGGCCTTGCCAGAAAAAGGTATAGTTTTCTTCCTTTACAGAACCACAGTCTGAGAGTCTTGTTTCTTGTAGGGCAGCAATATCAACATGTAGCCTATTTAGTTCTTTATCTATGAGTGCTGTTGTTCTAATTTGTCCTTCTTTCAGTGTGCTTGTTTTAGTAAGTCCAGGGTACATGGTCCTTACGTTCCATGTGCCAAGTTTAAACATTGGTGCTTTCTTCCTCATTTCACTTTGCCTACTCTGCCTGGGCACAGGATATGGAGATAGTGCTTTACCCAGTCGCACTATCCCCCTCTCGACTTCGTTTCAAGGATTTCCGAAGGAGGGACAAAGTCCATACGTTCGGAATTGAAAGAAGGTGCAGGGGATGCCAGAAAGACGATTAACGCCGTCCACTGCCTTAGGGTCCCTCCCTCCGGATTTTTACTCTGGGTGTACTCCCATAACCTTCGATTCTAACTAGAAACTAGTCCACAAGGTAGTGGAGGGTTTTGTGGTCGAAGTTTCCCTTCTTCTAGACGGGTTGCCAAATGACAACAGTGGATTAGCTAATCAGACGGTCTACTTTCTCCTTATCGTAACGTATGCGAGTTCAGACAGGACAAGAAAAGACAGAACTCCGTTAACTCACTGCGCTGTATCATTATATAAAAAAAGACTGTGAAAGAACAGTATTGATTGATGAATATAGCTTGACAACATTACATTGCACACGTTATTATAATTGGTACTTGAGATACATACAACAAAACTGTGAAAGTTAGTTAATAACAAAAGGATGTAGTTTTCATTACCAACAACGCAAATAACTAAGATATTATAAAGTCACTATAATGAATGATTATTTATAGCAACGACTGAAGGAACAACTTTACATATCGTAACTTGTCGTCATCTGATGTTCCAAATTATCAGGTTAAAGGTCATCCTAGACTTTCGTAATGGATGCAAAAAGTGCTTAAGTTGCAGGGAAGAATATATGTGACAGATGATGACAGACAATACTGCTGTTTTGCATTTCATTGGATATTTCTTTTTCACGAGAGAAGAATTATCTTGCAGCTAGGTCATTTGAATCTAGGTAGTACGATCCAAACAAATGGCTATATGGCATTACAACGAAGGAAAGTCTAATCTGTTGGCGTTGCAAAGAAAAAATATCGACGAGTAAATTTGTTGTACAAATAATATAATAAAGGGGCCTATGTAAGTATACGAGTAGTCTATATTTGTTGTACAAATAATATAATAAAGGGGCCTATGTAAGTATACGAGTAGTCTATATTTGTTGTATGCTTATAATGTTACCACACATCACGTCCTAGCATGACGGAGTTTTGAACATCCGCAGCTTCATAATTCGACAATGAAGCCATGCTAAAGGTAAAAGACGCCTCAGAAAAGAGGGAGACCACCCAAGGTCTAAATTTGTTGTGTCCTTTTCTTTTTGCCTGAACTGCCAATTTATCAAATTACAGTATATGCTATAAGATATGTTGAGCAACACTCCGTCTTGCTTTATTAGATGGATAGCCTGCTTCCAACCTTATCTAGACAAGAGAAAGTCACACACTTGTTAAATGCTTGAGTTGATAACGTTTTTCACATGAACCATGGTCCACATCAACAGTTAAACTAATCCAAAGACAGGCAATGAACGAGCATCTTTCTCCACAGTAACTCTCATGATGAGATATCTTCAATCAGTATAGGACAGACCTTGATATTCTTCAAAAGTAGATTATCGATAATGAGATGAACGCGTTACCTGTAGAACTTCTGCATGAAAGTAACAAAATGTTGCATGTACAATTATTATATGAAGAGTCTAATATCTAACATTCATTATCATCATCATCGAGTGCCGTCTCCGCAACGATGGTTGGCTACCACGGAGCGCCATTCTGCTCTGTCTCTTGCTTTGAATGTGCAGGTTGTCATAGGCTGATTTGTCCATCTTTTGATGTTACTCGTCAATGTTAGTCTTGGTCTGCCTTTGCCTCTTTTATCTTGTATTTTCCCCTCCAGGATTACTTTTAGTAGGCTGTTGTGTCTTTTAACATGGCCCAAAAATCGCATTTGTCTTGTTTGAATTGTGCTTAGTAGTTCTCTTTTCATTTTTAGTTGTTTTAAGACTTCATCGTTTGTTTTCTTTTCCTTCCATCCAATTCTACCCATTCTTCTATAAATCAACATTTCAAAGGTTTCAATTCTCTGTTCTGTTTTCTTGTCTATTGTCCATTTTTCTGCACCATATAGGAATATTGAGAAGATGTAACATTTTGCTATTCTTAGTTTTAGCTCTGGTGTTATTTGTTTTGATGTTAGTATGTTCTTCATGGCATTAAAATTACTTTTTGCCATTCCCATTCTTTTGTTTAATCCAGTTGTACATTTTCCATCACTGGTTATAGTATGTCCAAGGTAGTTATAGTTCTGAACTGTCTCAAGGTCTATTCTTTCAATTTTGATATCCACCTGTGAGCATTGAGTATTTTCTTTGTTTATAATCATAGTTTTAATCTTTTTGATATTCATATCAAGTCCATATTTTTTGCTTGTCATGTTTATTTCATTAAGTAATTGTTGTAGATCTTTAGGATTTTCTGCTAGTAGTACAGTATCGTCAGCATATCTTAGGTTATTGATTATCTTTCCATTAATTTGTAGGCCTGGCATCTCAGTTATGTTTTTAAAGATTTGCTCAGTGTATAGATTGAACAAGCTTGATGATAGGATGCATCCCTGTCTTACTCCTCTTTTTATATCAATGGGTGTAGAGTTCTCTTTGTTATATTTTATTATTGCTGTTTGCTCCCAGTATAGATTACATATTAGTTGTATGTCCATGTCATCTAGATGTATCTCTTTTAGGCATTCTATAAGTTGTTTATGGTGTACTCTATAAAAAGCTTTGGTGTAGTCTATGAAGCCGGCATATATTGGTTTGTTTACTTCTGTGTACTATTCCATTACTGTTCTCTTGCAAAATATGGCTTCTTTTGTCTCGCTATTTTTCCTAAATCCAAATTGCTGCTCATCTAATTCAGTATTGATTTTATTCTGAATCCTTCCTTGTATAACTTTTAGCAAGATTTTTGTTACATGGCTCATTAGGCTTCTAAAGTCACTGCATTCAACTGCACCATTCTTTTTAGGTAATGCAATGAAAGTTGATGTTTTTAGTTCATTTGGTATGTATCCTGTATGGTATATGTCGTTGCATATGTCTGTAATCACTTCAATGCCAAAATCGTCTAGTGCCTGTATCATCTCTATCTGTATGCTGTCCGGTCCAGATGCTTTTCCGTTTTTCATTGTTTTTACACCTCAGATTTTAAGATTGTATAGCCTGATGTACATTATATAACTGGTTTCTTGTCCCTTTGAACATGAAATAGTTCTGTTATATATTCCTGCCATCTATCTATAATATCTTTATTGTCTGTTAGAATTTTTCCTTTTTTGTCTGCAATGCATCCACCTTCTGTGGCTTTTTTATTTTTATTAGTCATTCTCTATATTTCTGTGTGCATTCCTCTTAAGTCTTGTTTGCTTTCCATAGTTTCTATTTCTAGATATTTTTGGCTAGCATTATCTAACATTACCGGACAATTAATCTGACTTTCAGTCAATATGGAAGATATTTCGTTTAGTGGACTGTGACACCGTGAGTTGTGTTTTTCATCCGGATCGTGTTTCGATATTTCTATTGCATACTATGAATGATGATATCGTATGACGAAGGACAGTTCAGCTGCGTTCTTTTTCTCTGCTGCTTGGCCTTATATCTTTTTGATGTTGTACTGTAGCTGCTAGGGAGCCGCGATAGCTCAGTGGTTAGTGAACTGGACTACCACGGACAAGGGGTAGGGTTCGATCCCAACCGACGGCTTCCGGGTTCACCCAGCCTTAAATGGGTACCGGATTTTTTTCTGGGAAAGTAAAGCAGCACGGGCGTAATACTGACCACATTACCCCAAAAATCATGTGCTGAAGGTCTGTAAAATATAGGGTCACTAACACCATATTTCCCTATACGCCACTTGGCGTGACGGGGGTACTTTACTTTTACTGTAGCTGCTATGATGAGGACTGCAGCTGGCTTTCTTTGTTTGGTACCTTCAATGAGATGAGTTTTAATTTGGATTATTCCACTGGAACGGGCAGCTAAGAAATGACGGATTTTAATTCGTTTGCAGTGATATCGGGACCTTCGACTTAACCATAACTATCCAAAATGATAATGTAACATTTTTACTTGGTTTGGCTTCGAGAACAATAATAACTCCCTTACTCTACCTGAATTGGTTTTAGTTCATGTTTGTATATTTACTTCCATTATCTTATGTCTCGAACAACGCCCCCTGCCTTGCTACAGTGGACAATTAAACATATCATGATTAGGTAAAATAAACATATGATCTATTATTGAGGTTATGTTAGGGCAAATGTTGAATATTTATTGTTTTTCTGTATTACACTTTCCTGTTTTAAATGTAAACAAAATGGGTTCGTAAACAAACATCGCTTGACTCTGACGCGATTGTTTAAACAACAAGAATGTTTAGATTTCGGGAGAAACAGCAACAGAATAGACTTGTCGCTCAATTAAATGTTGCCAAACTCGCAACAGAAGCTTTTAGAATGCATTCGATTCGATTAGCAAGATAGGAGTGACTTGTTTTGCTACAGGCAAAATACATCACCTTAAATAGCTTCTTGGAATGAAAGACAAACATACTGGGCCTGACATTTTATGACATTATGACATACATTTACTCACTTCCATTGACTTTTTGTATTGAAACGTCTGGCTTATGTTTCCCTATTCCAAAAATAAACTACCAAGTCTTGTGTTTCCTATTATCCGCTTGAGTCTACTTTCCAGTATTGATTTCTATTGCTTTGTTCTTACTCCCACTCTTGATGTGCTTCTAAAAACCCTCCTTGGAGTTATTGAATTTCTAAAATTAAAATTGTGTACCTGCATATATGCTAAGTTGTTGTTTAAGAAAAAAAAAACGTGAAAAAACTGCTAGTTTAATTTTAGAACTAGGAAGCCTTTGATTTTGCTACAAATACCCCGTGACGCTGAATAGCTGTTGTTTTGTCAAGGTTTAGCGATTTGTCTAGCGTGACAGTTGTATATTATCATGATAATATCATTTCCCGTCAGATATGCTTGAGTATAAGTGAAGAGTCTGTTCCGATCTAAGTTTACACGGTTTTCTTGGTTAGGTAAGATGGATTAGTGTTATTTACATAACTTGTATTATCTTCTGTGTAATTTTTTTCTCCTAACTGTGGATTTACGTGACGGTAAACAACAAACATTTATCTTGAGGTTTAGTTATATATTTATTTTCCATTGAATGTGACACGAAAAGTGTAATCTGTGGGGTGGTTGTTAATCATAAGACAATCTCGCAAGCAACAAGGAAGTAAATCAATTCTTTCGAACGAAAAGGCTACAGAAACATCCTTAAGATACCTCGGATAGTGAAAAAGAGCAATGAAAACATATGAAAAGATCTAACCATTAAAAGAACTGGCTTATGAACCACCATTCTACAGAGGAAAATAAAATATTGTGGCGACGTCAAAAGACACAGCGGACTGGCAAAACAATAATGGAAGGTATGGTTCCTAGGCGATATATTAGGGGCAGACCAAGAAGAAAGTTGTTTCAAGACATCAAGGAGACATTGAACATGACAACAAAAGAAGTGGGAGATCTGGCTAGAGACGGAGATTCTTTCAGATGGTTTGTGGTTAATGCAACGTTATTTGGGAGATCTGTCTAGAGACATATATTCTTTCTGACGGGTTGTGATGAATGCAACGTTCTGCAAACGACATGTGACCTGATGATGACTATATAAATAGATAAAAAGAGACTTGGCCAGTCACTGTTATAGTAATAGAATATGTTGTGAGATCGGACTATTAGTGAGAAGATGAGCTCTTCTGATGTTCATATGTTAACAGTTCAGTGAAGAATGTTTCTGCTCCTGTCAAATAGAAAGCTCAACAAGATGTACTCTTTTCTTCTATAGTCTGTACAGAGACACGCACAACTTTTCAGATTAGCTGTCATGGTAACAATGTATTTTTATTCTCAATTTCACGACGTGCCTGTTTCTGTACGTCAATCATCATCATCAAGTGCCGGGCCTGCTGGCGTAGGTGATCATGTCTCTCCACAACTTTCAATTTCGACAGTTATTTATCATTTCTGTTGACCTTGTGCCAAGCCATTCACTTAAGTTGTCTATTATTTTTTTCCCTTTGCTTCCCTCTATCTCTTTATCACTTAATTTTCCCAGTTGTTACAATATATTCCAACTGTTCCCTTCTCATTGCATGGCCGAAAAATGATCATTGTTTCTTCCTAATATTGGATATTAGCTCTCTCTTTGCTTTGGCATTTTTCAGAACGTTTTCATTATTCTTCTTACCTGCCCATAGTATTCTCAACATTCATCTGTAAAATCACATTTCGACAACCACCAGTGACTTTCTTGTCTGTTGTCCTTTTGTCCATGATTCACATCCATATGTTAAGACTGGCTCTACATAACATTTAAGAACTCTTTATCTAGTTTCTATTGTAAAAAAAATGGATTGCACAGTATTTTCCTCATTTTGTGGAAAGCTACCTCTGCCTGACAAAACAGAAGTAATGAACCAATTCTGACCTATGGAAGCGAATCATGGACAGTAGACAAACAAATTAAAAAAAACGATTAGAGGCCACAGAGATGGAAGTTCTCAGAAAAATGTTGAAAGTTCCCAGGCCATCTAAAAAGACCAATGAGACGGTTCTCAAAGAGGCCAACACAAAAAAAAGAGCTCCTAAAAAAACATCATAAAGAAACAATCAACATTTTTCGGGCACATCATGAGAAGAGGAAAGTTGGAATACTTGGTCACAACTGGCAAAATAAAAGGAAAGAGAGATCACGTACGACAAAGAGAGAAAGCACTGGATAGCTAGGTGTCATGGCATGGAAAACAGTCAACAACAGAACTGATACGATGCACTGTAGATAGAAGATTGTGGAGGGACATGATCGCCCACGCAAACCGTTATGGCACATGATGATGATGATGACCTCTGCCTGAGCCATTTTGCATCTCACCTCTCTTGTACATCTACCATCTGTTGTTAAATTGGTCTCAGATATTTAAATTCATTTACCTGTTTTTATATTGTTCCACTTGTCTTTATTGTGCACTGCGATGATGTCTGTTTCTTTCTTGCTAGCTGTAAAATCTCATCTGTCTTACATTTCCTTCTTGAATTTATACCCACCCATGTTATTAATTTTTCAGATACTTGTTCTATTGATTCTTTTAGCATTTCCCACTGTTCATGTTTTGTATCTTCCCTATTGCATTGTACCGGTTCTGAATTGCGGTGTTATATTTGTCGAGTAACCTCTTGTTTCATTTGAGTAAATATATGGTGGAGTTTAATGTTTTTTGTGCAATAAGAGAATCACTCAACAGCGGTTTTCGGACTTCCTACATCACGATCTATAGATTCTGTAAATAGATATGTAATTATATATCATCATCATCATCATCATCAGCATCATCAATTTATTATAATGGCATTATATATATATTGATAACTAAAACAAAGAATGCAGTTTACAACACCTGCATTATCAGTATAGTTTTATATGGCAGCGAATCATGGACAACTTGTGCAAAGCAAGAGACAAGGCTATAAGCATTTCGTATGCAATGTCAGCGCCGTATTCTGATCACCTGTAAGGTCAACGTGACAAACGTGGAAGTCCTCGTTCGCACAGGCTTCCCGAAAAGTAAATCTCCTTTCTAAGCGCCGTTTTTGTAACTTCTCAGGTCTTGCTCTTTAGGTACGGTCCAACAACAGCCATGTATGCATATATGTGTATTGAATATATTTATTTGCACACACACACACGCACAAACACGCGCACATACATCCATTGATGTTTTGGTTTCTCTGGAACTATTTTAACAGTTTCTAACGGTTACCGTCTCCTATCATCATCATCATCATCAAGAACCCTGTCTGCTGGCGTAGATGATCATGTCTCTCCACAACTTTCGGCAGTTATTTATCATTTTTATTGTTGAGCTTCTGCCAAGTCATTCTCTTAAGCTGTCTGGTAACTTTTCTCTTTGTTTCCCTCTGCCTCTTCATCCCTTAACTTGCCCAGTTATTACAATATATTCCAGCCGTTCCCTTCTCATTACATGGCCAAAAAAATGATGATTGTTTTTTTCTTAATAATGGAAATTAGCTTTCCTTTGTCTTGGGCCTCTTTCATAATGTTTTCATTACTTTTCTTTGCTGCCCGTGGTAGTCTCAATATTTGTCTGTAAAACCACATTATTACAACCTCCAGTGGTTTTCTTGTCTGATGTCCTATTGTCTATGATCCACATCTATAAGTTAAGACTGGCTCTACATAACATTTAAGAATTCCTTATCTATCTCCTACACCTTCATAAATCATTGTTCCTTTTCCTTCTTCTGTTGAATTCAGTCAACGAACACTCCTCGTTTCTTTCCATCAACAGATGTCTTTTTCATGATTTACAGTAATCTGGAATATTTGGGACTTTCAACCTAATATATCCGACTACATTGATTTATTTATGCCGGGTTTGCCATCTTACTCTTATCCGTAATAACTTGATCCTTTTATTCGCAATTAACAGTTTCTGAGGACATCTCATTAAATTTGAGTATTTTCTTGATCAGTTCTGGCTCACTGATCTTGGAGTATGCAGACAGCAATGACTCGCTATCTTGCGTTTTGGCAAGAAATGAACTGCAACAACATACGTATGTCTGCACATATTAATGCTTTCTCTGACTAGAAAAATTCATCTTGGCACGTGTATCCTCTTTTCTTTTTTTTTATCATAGCTACATGGAGTATTGGAAGTAAACATTATTTACGTTTTTCCATGTACTCTCGTAACTTGTAACGACTGCACTGGACATGCATCACAAAGATTCTGAATATCGCTTTTCGCACCCATAACTCACACATAACAGCGGCAAAAACTCGCATATTCTTTACAATTTTGATATATACTTGTATCTATCTATCTATCTATCTATCTATCTATCTATCTATCTATCTATCTATCTATCTATCTATCTATCTATCTATCTATCTATCTATCTATCTATCTATCTATCTATCTATCTATCTATCTATCTATCTATCTATCTGTCTATCTATCTATCTATCTATCTATCTATCTATCTATCTATCTATCTATCTATCTATCTATCTATCTATCTAATCTATCTATCTATCTATCTATCTATCTATCTATCTATCTATCTTTCTGTCTGTCTGTCTGTCTGTCTGTCTGTCTGTCTGCATGTCTGTCTGTCTGTCTGTCCATCTATCTATTGATTATTCCTTCGAGCCGAGGACGTGACATACTGCAGCAAATATAGACTCTTTGTTATCAATCATCAGACCTTGCAAAGTACCTGCATTTACATCTCACTGAATAGGTAGGCGGGATTGTTGATGTCGTTTTAGAAAAATGTCCTTTCTTAATGATTTAGAAATGATCTTTTTTGCCTACATGATCTGCAAAACAGAACGTGTGAAAAAGAACAATAACCCGAGGATACGTCCTCTACCAATTTATGACTTTGGGTCAAGGCAGTATCTTCCCCTTATATACTTTGTTGAAAATAATTATTTTTGTTCTAAATCAGCTATAGAAATTGTACGACTATCTATCGTTACTGAAGTACACAGCGAAGAAGATCAAAATACAATAAATAGATACAGGAAGGCCAGTATAAAAACCAGGTAGTTTTAGAGACAGGTAGAATATTGTTACAGATTCACCTGTTGCACATGAAGAATTAAGGTTGACAATGAATGAGTTTCTTCTTCCTCTTCGCTTGCTCATTTACCTTTCATCGTCATGGGAAGATACAATTTCCGGGTTTTTGCTCTTCGGTTGGCTCCTCCTGCTGTTATACTTTCCTTGTTTCTCTGATATTCCATTAAACCAACTTTTTCGTTGTAAGCCCTTGAGTTTGGTGTTCTTGCATCGTTTACCAAAGGTTTGTTGTGTTGTGGTTATTTTTTCTTACCTCGTGGTCAAACCATTTTATCTGTTGTTTTTTCATGTATTCTATGACGGGAATTATTCCTAGCTTTTTTCAGTTCTTTATTTCTGATCTTATCTCCCAAGCTGTTTCCTATCTTTCGTCCAACATATTTAATCTGGGTAGTGGATATTTTTCTTATTGCTCTGAGTCTATAGTCCAGGTCTGGATTGGGTTGCAGAGTGTCTGTTTGCATCTATTTCTTTGTTGCTGAATTAATTAATGTGGACATAAATTAGAACTGGGAGCCGCGATAGCTCATTGGTTAGTGAACTGGAATATTAAGGACTAGAGGTCGGATTCGACGGCTTCTAGGTTCATCCAGCCTTAAATGGGCACCGGATTTTTTTCTGAGAAAATAAAGTGGCACTGACCTAACAACACTAAAATCATGTGCTGGAGGTCTGTAACTTTGATGGTCACTAACACCATATTCCCTGTACGCCACTTGCAGTGTTGGAGCTTCTTACTTTTCGTTACTTTTCAAATCAGAACTGTATGTCCGTTCTTAATGACAAGATCATAAACCAGCAAAGCAAGTTATGGTTATGGAAGTCCCCGGTATCACTGCAAACGAATTAAAATCCATAATTACTCAACCGCCCGTGAAAGTGAAATCATCCGAATTACTATCTCATCTCCCATACAAAGAAAGGTAACTGTAGTCCCCAGCATAGCAGTCCCAGCACACGCCAAAAGACATAAGGCGAAACCGCACAGAAAGTGAACACAGCGATCTGTTCTCCGGCATGCTATATCATCATTCATCGTAAACAATCGGAATATCGAAATACGATCAAAAGGGATGAAACGCACAGCTCACGGTGTGGACAGAGCACTTAACTCAGTAGCTCCTACAACAAGCCGAACTTGGAATAGAAGGAAACTGCAACCAGGAACACTTTTTCGACAAAGTAAGTGTGACCAACAACCACAGTTAAATGAAAACCTGTGTTACTTTTCTAGATGAATGCTAAATATTCATTAAAGCCATTGAATGTTCCTGACTTTACTGTCGCGTTATCCATCTGTGGCTCTCACTTTCTCGGGTATCATTTTCTAATTTACTTGTACTTGTCGAGAAATAACGATTCTGGCTACAATGAGAGAAAAACGCACGGAAAAGCTGGATTAATGAGGGTATCGATTGCAACAGGTAGCAGAGATCTGTGACTTCCATTTGCTGCTGTGATTGTCAAACAAATTAATATCGGATTTAGTGTTTTCACTGTCGAGGTCAGCTTCGAACACATCCACCGTTAAAGGTAGCTTTGATAACACCGATCGCCGCATTATATAGTTCCTCTCTATATAGTTCATCTCTATATAGTTCCTCTCTATATAGTTCATCTCTATATTGTTCATCTCTATATAGTTCATCTCTATATAGTTCCTCTCTATATAGTTCCTCTCTATATAGTTCCTCTCTATATAGTTCCATTCTATATAGTTCATCTCTATATAGTTCATCTCTATATAGTTCCTCTCTATATAGTTCATCTCTATATTGTTCATCTCTATATAGTTCATCTCTATATAGTTCCTCTCTATATAGTTCCTCTCTATATAGTTCCTCTCTATATAGTTCCATTCTATATAGTTCATCTCTATATAGTTCATCTCTATATAGTTCATCTCTATATAGTTCATCTCTATATAGTTCATCTCTATATAGTTCCTCTCTATATAGTTCCACCACTACACAATCATGTTATTCACTTCGACCACTACACAATCATGTTATTCACTTCGACCACTACACAATCATTCTATTCACCCCGACCACTACACAATCATGTCATTCACCCCGACCACTACACAATCATGTCATTCACCCCGACCACTACACAATCATCTATTAACCCCGACACTACACAATCATGTCATTCACCCCGACCACTACATAATATTTCAGACCATATTGACATCATCATGATGGACGCACCAAGATGGACGTTTGTTTACATTTGAACAAAGTCCAACCTGAAGATCTGAATTTGCAGAATTTCGTTCATTCTCAACGGCGGCTGTTATAGTTTAGCTTTTACTAGCACAATGCCTGGAGTATAAGCTCAGAACACAATCTTGTCGTGCTTTCTCCCTGCATCGAAGGTTGGCGACAATGGAGATTCATTTCACTCTGACTCTTGTGGACGCTGTCTTAAATGAACCAAATTAGTAAACAACCATGCGTCCACTAACGCAGGAGGAGATCAACACCTTCTTTGACAAACTATCCAAATAGTAAATTACATGTTTCATCATATATTCGTATATATCTGGTAGAACTTTTAGTTTAAAATACTTGTCATAACATGACTTGTCAGCATCGGTGAGACTCCCGAAAGTTCGTGATAGTGAGGAGGGTCTTATAGTCTGTTGTTTGATGTGTGATGGTGGTGGTCTAACCACCAACTAATTACTACATCAAGCTTGGGCAGATGGTGCTCGTTAGCCTGGGAGGGCCGACCATCTAAGGGCAGAATCCCCCTACACAAAAGACAACCTGCTGCCTTGCAGGAAGTTTGGGGACAATCAAAGGCTAAGGAAAGCAAACCTGAATAAAATGCTGGCTGAAATCGGATGTACTGGGCCACTGACGCAAAACACAGTGCAACGTTTTAACAAGTAATCAATCAGACTGAATCTAACAGACTCTAATTATAATAGAAACTACCGCTGACCGGAAAGGCTTCAAGAAACAGCTGAATATAATGCACTGGAATGCGGTGGGCATATACCACAAAAAAACAGCTCTAACAATCAGACTAGCAGAGGAGGAGATAGACGTTGCCTGCATCCAGGAAACTCATCTTAATCCTCAGCACAGATTTATGATCAGGGGCTATCAAACATTTAGACAGCACAGAGAAGGTCACAAGGGTGGAGTTCTTATACTTGTTAAAAATTCCATCCCAGCAAAACTGATAGATGTAGTCACAAACGGAGAGGCAGAGATCATTGGTACAGGCCTATACATTAACTCCGCTAGTATAAGGATATTTAACATATACAGTCCAAATGGCAAATTGCTGAAGCTAGAGTCAATGGAAATAACACCATCAAAGTGTCTGGTAGTAGGAGACTTTAACCGCCACTCTGAAAGATGGGGATTTAAGGAGTCCAATGTTCGAGGTGAAGAAGTGGAAGAATGGGAAATAGACAACAACCTATTCCTCATAAACTGTAGGGAGTATCCGTCCCCTCCCCCCCCCCCCCCAACCTTCTACTCAAGACGATGGAAAACAACTTCCACTCCCGACCTAGCATTTGCAACTGGAGACATATCTATCAAAAATAACCAGAAAAGTGCTGAACCAATTTGGAGATAGTGATCATAGACCAGTCAAACTTTCAGTAGCTCTTGCTCACAAACAGGAGTTGCAAATACCTCTTCCCCGCTGGAACTATAAGAGAGCAGATTGGGCAAAGTTTGCAAGACTCACTGATGCATATACTGCGCCTATCAACACCCACGAAAACAAGGTCAACAATATGATAGAGCGGTTAACAAATGGAATCCCGAGAGCTGCTAAAGAATCAATTCCTAGAGGAGCAAGAAGAAACTACAAGCCATACTGGAGCAAGGAAATACAAAGACTAGAAGAGGAACTGGACTCTGCCAGAGAACTAGCTGAAACATCACACAGCACAGAGAGCAACATTGCCTACAAAGTAGCCTCGGCCAAATACAGACGTGAGGTTATGATATCAGCAAGACAGAGCTGGATAGACAAAACAGAGAGCCTTAATCTAGACAAAAATGGTCATAAGCTAAGGAAACTTGCGGAAGCTCTGAGCGACGAAAACAGCTGCCGACCTCCAATATCATTAACACACAATCAGAACATCCTCACAGGCAAAAGGGCAGCAAATCTACTGATAGAGACTTACAAAAACATTAGTAGAATAAACATTCCAATAGACAAACAGAAAGCTGCAAGACGGGAAAACCAAGATGCAAAACACATGGATTTAGCACCAGAAGAGCATCAGACGACCATCTTTACCCCAACTGAATTAGATGTTGCCCTCAAAGGATTGAAGCTCAAAAGTTCCCCTGGTAAAGATGGAATCTCGAACGAAATGCTCCTAAATCTGGGACAGAAAACCAAGAGCCAGCTTCTAAGGATAATAAATGCTAGCTGGAAGAGAGGTCATGTGCCGGCAATCTGGAAAGAAGTTTTTATGGTGCCCATCCTCAAGCGTGGAAAAGACCCACTAGACCCAAGTAGCTACAGACCAATTAGCCTACTGAGCTGCCTGAGTAAACTCATGGAAAGGCTGGTTAACAGAAGACTTATGTGGCATTTGGAGACAAAACAACAAATCGTACCACAAAAAAGTGGCTTCCGTCAGCACAGATCAGCTGAAGACCTGGTCACCTACATCACACAGGAAATAGAGGGTGCTCTACAAGAAAAGAAACACGCACTGGCAGTGTGGGTCGACATGGAGGAGACTTTTGATAGGGTTTGGCGAGAGGGTTTGAAGAACAAGCTTTTTAGACTTGGCATCCAGGGTCGTTTATTCAATTGGGTCTCTCAATACCTTCAGGATAGAACGGCCAGAGTACAAATTCAAGGTCAACTAAGTAAGAAGGTCTCTATCGAACAAGGTGTCCCACAATGCGGAGTCTTGTCCCCAACACTCTTTTTAATTTTCATAAATGATATCGTAATGGACATTCCACCCTGAATACACTCAGCAATATACGCAGATGATCTGGCGATATGGGTTCGCGATGAAAGTATGTCGGTGGCTGGAACCAGGATGCAAGAAGCCCTAGGTGAACTTGAAAAATGGACGAACACCTGGTTCTTACCAATCAACGAAAAAAAAGACTACATATACAATTTTCAGCCTATCAAGAAACACACTCTCTGTAAACTTGAAGATAAAGACCATACACTCCCTATTAACTATCGTCACCATGAATCGCAGAATGACTTGGAAAAATCAGATAGACAGAGTAAGGAAAAAAGCCAGAAAACGAACAAATATTATGAAGAAATTGGCAGGAACGGACCGGGGGGGGGGGGGGGGAAGAGGGGGGGGCAGACAGCAATATTTTTAAAAGGCTTTACGTAGGAAGAGTCAGACCAGTTCTAGAGTATGGAGTCACAGCCAGAGCTATGGCTTAAAATCACACCTTAGCAAAATTAATAGAACACAGAACCAAGCTGCCCGTATCATCACTGGTGCTATGAAATCTACACCTATCAAGACTCTAGAAACAGTAACTTGTTTACAACCCTTAGATGACAGAACTAAAGTATGTCACTAAAGTATTGCAACAAGCGGAGAAATATAGAAGGCTCCTTAGCCACCCCATGCGCCAAAGAATAACTGGTTCAGGAATTGAACGACTAAAGAGGAGCAACTTCGCTGCAATTGCCAATGAACTAATTACTGGAGACCCAGTACTTTCCCAAACAATATCGAAACCCTTGGGCCCATCTGATAATTCTCCTCATTGAAAACATAAAATACCAGAACTTAAGGAAAATATAACAGGAATCTTGAAAAAGGCACCCTATCAGACACAGAAAGAAAACACGTAGCAGAAAAACACATACATGATACCAACCCACAGGACTCTTGGTCCCACATATACACAGATGGTTCTGCTACAAATGCCACCAGAAATGGAGGGGGTGTCTTCTTGACGCTGAATAATAAGGACGAGATCACCAAGTCAATAGCTACTGGGAAATTCTCAAACAACGTTAAAGCAGAAACTGAGGCCATCAGAGATGCTGCAACACTGGCTACTCAACACAAAAATAACATGCATAATAAATTGGTGATTCTGACTGATGTACTGTCAGTACTATCAGCTCTAGAAACCCCCAAGAACAATGAACTAGATGACTTGAGAACCCTGGACCAACTGTGCAATAACTTCAAGAGAGTAGTCATTCAGTGGATACCATCACACTGTAAAATACACGGGAACGAACGCGCAGACAAATTAGCTAAAGAGGGAGGGAGATTACCACAAGAGAACCATCCGCTCAGTTATGATGAAGCCAAATCCATCCTCAGAGGTCAGTTCCATTAAAAATGGAAACGAGAACACCCAAAGCATAACGAGAGTGACGGATACCACCAACTATCAAGGAAGGATCAAGTCATCATACTTCGCCTACGCACTGGCCACAATAAAATGAGGAATCACATGTTCACCAAATTCAAAATAGGTACAACCAGCCTATGCTGCTGTACACTGGACAATATGACTACAAAACATGTTCTACAGGATTGCCCCCAGTACACAGACCTGAGAAGAGCAATGTGGTCCACGTCCACCTCCCTGGAAGAAAAACTATATGGGGCAATCGATTCGCTTAAACAGACAGCTGACTTCATGAGAGAGTCTGGAATCCTACTCTGATTGAGTCTTGATCGCAGAGAGAGAGAGAGAGAGAGAGAGACATCATCACACCGAAAACTGCGCGCGACAGCTCTGACCACATGATTTCTACGTGAACATGTCCTTTATGACGTCATATTTGAAAGGGAGAAAGCTCTAAGTAAATCTATATACCTGTAAATCTTCAATTATTTCGTTAAATCACCTAAATGTCATTGTGATCGATTGTATTTCGATATATCACCTAAATGTCATTGTGATCGATTGTATTTCGATAAATCACCTAAATGGCTCTGTGATTGATTGTATGTCGCGTCTAACTGTGACCTCTGAAATCATGTACACTCGATGACAGGCTACAAAACCCTGGATGTGAAGATGTGTACATGACTAAGTTTATTAGAATGACAGGAAGGAACACAGATGCTAACATCAACCTAGGCTGCTAGAATTAAGACTTCAAAATATATTGACACATCTAAGTACTTTAATACTGTAAGATAAACTCACACATCTTAGTACTTTAATACTGTAAGATAAACTCACACATCTTAGTACTTTAATACTGTAAGATAAACTCACACATCTAAGTACTTTAATACTGTAAGATAAACTCACACATCTAAGTACTTTAATACTGTAAGATAAACTCACACATCTTAGTACTTTAATACTGTAAGACAAACCCACACATCTTAGTACTTTAATACTGTAAAACAAACCCACACATCTTAGTACTTTAATACTGTAAGACAAACCCACACATCTTAGTACTTTAATACTGTAAAACAAACCCACACATCTTAGTACTTTAATACTGTAAGATAAACTCACACATCTTAGTACTTTAATACTGTAAGACAAACTCACACATCTTAGTACTTTAATACTGTAAGACAAACCCACACATCTTAGTACTTTACTACTGTAAGACAAACTCACACATCTTAGTACTTCAATACTGTAAGACAAACTCACACATCTTAGTACTTCAATACTGTAAGACAAACTCACACATCTTAGTACTTCAATACTGTAAGACAAACTCACACATCTTAGTACTTTAATACTGTAAGACAAACTCACACATCTTAGTACTTTAATACTGTAAGACAAACTCACACATCTTAGTACTTTAATACTGTAAGACAAACTCACACACACATCTTAGTACTTTAATACTGTAAGACAAACCCACACATCTTAGTACTTTACTACTGTACGACAAATTTACATTACTTAGTGTGGTATCACAAAAGCACACTTCTCATTATTGTGAGACTAATTCACAAAATTAAATAAAATTACATTAATTTACATGGCTTAATAATATCAATATAATACTCACTAATTAGTATTGTAAGAATAATTTCATCTAAAATAACTTATCGAATCATTTTAGCACGAACAGCAAGCAGCTATCAGAATAGCGGACGAAACATCAAATTGGTTTGAAGTACAAAGAAGGTGTGAGACAGAGATGCATCCTCTCTACATACCGGTTCAACATCTATGCTGAGAACATCATGAGAAATGTCAGAAACGATGACAGATTTGTGACGTTCGACCCTTTCACAAAAAAACGAGAACATGATTCCAGAACTCAGATACGCTGATGCCACTATCCTTCTCTCAAACAGTGCAGAATGATTAGAAGAGATAATTAAATGTGTTTTAAAAAAACACAGTGAAAAGCAAAAACATATATTTAAACATACAGAAAACTAAGATAATGTCCATTGACAAAACAAAAAACCACCCAAAACCATCATCAAATGTGGAAAACTTGAAATTATAACAAACTTTGAATATCTGGGATCTGCAGTAACTAACAATGGAGACTGGCACAAACAGAAGATGTTTAGTAATAGCAACACAAACATTAAATGCCAGGAAGAACGTGTAGCACAATACAAGCAAGGCGGTAACATGAAAAATACTGAGGACATGTATCATCCCGATATCAGCATATGTCTGTGTATTATGGACAATCTCTCAAACAGCAAGGTGAAATCGATTCATTCAAAACAAAATGTTACAGAAAAATCCTGAAGATACCTTGGGTAATGAACAAGAGCAATGAATACATATTAAACGATTAAAACATTAAAAAGAACTGGCTTCTAAACAGCATTCTACAGAGGAAATGAAAATACTTGGTCACGTCAAAAGACACAGCGGGCTAGAAAGAACAATAATTAAGAGCATGGTTCCTGGGCAACGCATCAGGGGCAGACCAAGAAGAAGAGGGTTTCAAGACATCAAGGAGACCTAGAACATGGCAACAGAAGAGTATAAGATCTGGCTAGAGACAGAGATTCTGTCAGATGGACTGTGATGAATGCAATTCTTTCAAACGGACTGTGGTGAATGCAACGTTCTGCAAAGGTCATGCGACCTGATGATGTTATTATGAAGAATAATTCACACAACATTATATTATGTCTAATTAACTAATTCATACGACTTCACATCGCAGGACTAATTCAGTTCCTGTACTGCAGGGAATACTATAGCATTTCATTAATCTTTGATACTGAAAGTGGCAAGTGACTTTTCCTAGTTGAAAAAAAACACTCCGCGCATGACCTCTCGCCGTTGTATAAGTGTAATCGCGTGTCTGTGACCAAGGGATATAGTCCGTTTAGAAATTATTGCTCAAACTTAACATCAATTTTTTCGAAAACTGTTTGGTATACTGCTGTGCAATTTTACATGCAATCTTAGATTTTCTCTAACCTTAATTCGATGTTGTATCTATTATTAAAGTGCTCTAATGTAGAAACTTGCTTATATAGCTTATGCAAAAAATGTTTTCCTGAGTGCCAAATTATCAGCTAACGCAATTTTCTAAATCATAATGAATTAATGTGTTAATTTATCACTGTGCAAAACTTAATTATTTATTAATTATTTTTACTTAGTTATTACAAAAATAATTTTAATATTGTACAGACACTCATGCAAGGAAGTAATAGGGGTCTATTTTATCACAGTACCCAAGAACCAA
Source organism: Megaustenia siamemsis (assembly GCA_032433765.1). Taxonomy (NCBI): domain Eukaryota; kingdom Metazoa; phylum Mollusca; class Gastropoda; order Stylommatophora; family Ariophantidae; genus Megaustenia; species Megaustenia siamemsis. The sequence continues at coordinate 4,700,662 of JAVIAB010000139.1, read as the reverse complement.
AGAACACATCATGTGCTGTATGTAGATAGAACATGTTTTATCCAGTGGATAAGACAGGACTTTAAATCTATAAAAAAAAAAAAAAGCTGCCATCAACCAAGGAAGAAAAGGACAAAAAGTGGATGATTTTGATAGAGATGTAATTAGACGTGAGCTTTTTAAAATGTTTCATGCACATCAACTTCTTACTATTCACAAACTGAAAGTTAAGTTACAATCGGAATACGATATTACAATTTCAAGAACTAATCTGTGGAAAGTTGTAAGAAGCGTAGTTTCGCTTTTAAAAAATCTGCAGATGGTTGAAACATTGTTTGTGGGGAGATTGATTGCTTCTGGGAGTAAATACCTGAGGCAGATCCGAGAGAAAATATTGGAAGGCTACGGCATCGTTGGATGACTCGCTGGTTAATGCTCACAATACCTTCGAGAAGAATTAGCAATGATATGACAGAGAAAAGAAAAGATAAATGTCCTACGGCAAAGGAAAGCGTATTATAATAGCACATGCTTGCAACAGAGAGAATGGTCAATTAAGCTGAGCGTCGTTTTCAAGGAAAATCTACATAGTGTACAGACTGTTACACTGAAATGAATGGAAACATTTTCACGGATTCGATAGAAAACAATATTCTGCCCAACCTAGATAGACCATAATGCTTGGCAATCAACAATGCATCCTGTCATAATGTTGAAATCTAGAAAGATAAAGTTCCAACTTTATCAAACACAAAAGATCAATCCAAGACGTGGCTCGCAGTTGATAATGTCCCCTTTCACGACAACAAGTTGAAATCAGAGTTGTTGGAGCTTGTGAAACAAAGGAAGAAATCAAAGACGTTTTGGATAGACAAAACAATTATAGTGCTTGGTCACAGTTCTCTTCGTCTCCCACCTGATCATTCACACATTAATTGTGTGAGCCAAAGTCAACGGGCAAGTGCTACCAAAGAATACAATATATATGATGTTAAAAGTTTGGTACGTGATGACCTTTTGCAGATAGACATTGAGTACTGGAAGACATATAAAGAGCACGTGCTCTTGGAAGAAGAAGTGAAAGAAGAAGAAAAGAAGGAGAAGAAGAGAAAGGCGAAAAGCACTAGCAGCGAGATGGTTTCCATTATCTCCAGCCGATAACAATTGTGAGCCTCCAAGATTCTGAATGAGGTAGGGCACCTGCAAATATCTTTCGATGACACTCCCCCCCCCCCCCCCCCCCGCCCACACACATACACATTTATTGTATTATACAAACACTCTTTATAGAGAAATCATCGCTTTCCCAAATTAGTGGAAAACGTCCTTCGCATTGTTGATAGAAAAAAAGTACAAGATGAACAACGTAAAATGTTCTGATAAGGTTAAACCCTATGTGAAATAGAGAATTTGCAACTTTCTCATGCAGCGTGGATACCCCTTTCGAGTTATTAATAACTGTGACATTATAATGTATGATAGGTAATACTGACAAAAATATAAAGTTTCTTGCACACTATACATTTTAATACGCAATATATATATATATATGAAAATACAAAGACATCACCGCAATTCACAATAAAGAAAAGTTGGACAATATTAAAACAGTTAAATGCATTTAAATATCTGGGGAAAATGTTAACCTCAGCTGGTAGAGACATGATCATCTACGCCAGCAGGGCCGGTACTTGACGATGATGATATGAAACTCGCATATTTGCAAAATATTGGCAACTAGACTTAATGTTTAGAAAATCTCAAGGTCGATGAAAATTTATGACCGTGTGCAAAAATTGAAATCATTACACCAAATTCATGTAACATACTCGGGGAAGGTGAGGAATGCCGCCTCGATTCGTGAGTGCTTGATGCGACACTATCCAACTAGGCGGCCGAGCACATATGGGTGAAAACTCAGATGCTAAGACGCTGATTCAAGTATCGTACTTTACCTTTGCAACTGCCTTGGACATACTGTGGCCAATGATGGAAAATGTACAACTGAGGTGGACAAAAGGGTAGGGATGGCAAGGGGTCACTTTGGTGTCATGAAGAACATACTAACATCGGAACAAATAACACCAGGGATGGGGCTGGGAGTAGCAGGGTCTTACATCATCTCGGTATTCCTGTATGGTGCGGAGACATGGACATTGGACAGGAGGGCAGAACAGAAAATTGGGGCCTTTGAAATGTGGATATATAGAAGAATAGGTGGGGTTGGATGGAGGGAAGAGAAAGCTAACGATTAAGTCTTAGGACAACTAGGAATGAAAAGAGAGCTACTGGGCACAATTCAGACAAGACAAATGCGATTTTTGGACCATGTTAAAAGACACAACAGCCTACTAAAAGTAATCCTGAAGGGAAAAGTACAGGGCAAGAGAGGCAAGGACAGACCAAGACTAACATAGACGAGTAACATCAAAAGATGGACGAATCGGCCTGTGACAGCCTGCACCATCAAAGCAAGAGACAGAGCAGAACGGCGCTCCATGGTAGCCAACCTTAGTTGTGGAGACGGCACTCGATGATGATGATGACTTTACCTTGACATGTAGTTCCCGAGAAAAGTACTGGTAAGTTTGGGTATTAATTTCTTAACGGAATATAATGTCTGGTTTCATTAAAAAAAGGAACTAGTCTACTTCTATGATTTGTCACAAACAACAAAACTTTAAAATTGAGACTAACGCGCAAAGTTAGCTCTACAGATCCGTATTTTTTTAAATAGAAAAAGCAGTACTCCTTAGGGCGAAAATAATATCCATTTGAAAGGAAATCTACTTGAATTAATTTGATTCTGTTTTTCTGTTGCGGGCTTTCTTTGTGGTTTCAGAAACATATTAGCACGTGGCCAGGCTCTAGGCAATCTGGTATAATTAGATAATATTAACCGGGGTGGAGAAAAACATGGAACAAAGAAACAAGGTCAAAATAATGAGAGTAAATATGCTTAAAAACACCTTAGTAATGCCAAATATAACTATAGAAGCGCTAACAAACACCATCATCATCAAGTACCAAGCCTGCTGGCGTGGGTGATCATGCTTCTCCACAACTTTTGATCTTGACAGTTATTTATTATTTCTGTTGTTGACCTTCTGTCAAGCCATTCTCTTAAGCTGCCTGGTATAATTTCTCTTTGCTTTTCTTTTTACTTTTAGTCACTCAATCTTCCTGGTTGTCACAATATATTCCAGCTGTTCCCTTCTCATTGCATGGCCAAAATTGATGATTGTTTCTTCCCAATTTTGGAAATTAGCTCTCTTTTTGCTGTTGGCCTCTTTCATAACGTTTTCATTACACTTCTTAGCTGTCCGTGGTATTCTTAATATTCTTCTGTAAAACCACATTTCTACAGTCGCCAGTGATTTTCTTGTCTGTTGTCCTATTATCCGTTATTCACATCTATATTTTAAGACTGGCTCTACATACGATTTTCGAGCTCTTTCGTGTTTCTATTGTCAAAAATAGATTGCTCAGTATCTTCCTCATTTTTCAGAAAGCTGTTTTTGCCTGAGCCATTCTGCATCTCACCTCTGTTGTACATCTACCACCTGAGGTTAAGATTTTTCCCAGATATTTAAATTCATTTACCTGTTTTAATATTGCTCAGCTAGTTTTTATTGTGCATTGCGGCGATGTCTTTGTCATTGTTGCCACCATTACTTCGGCCTTTTTATAAAAAAAAAACATACACATATAAATATATATACTATAAAAACGCTTACTACCACCAAATATTCCTCAGACGCCTGATATGCCCACTAACACCAAATATTCCCCAGACGCCTGATATGCCCACTAACACCAAATATTCCCCAGACGCCTGATATGCCCACTGACACCATATATTCCCCAGACGCCTGATATGCCCACTAACACCATACATTCCCCAGACGCCTGATATGCCCACTGACACCAAATATTCCCCAGACGCCTGATATGCCCACTAACACCATATATTCCCCAGACGCCTGATATGCCCACTGCCACCATATATCCCCAGACGCCTGATATGCCCACTAACACCATACATTCCCCAGACGCCTGATATGCCCACTGACACCAAATATTCCCCAGACGCCTGATATGCCCACTAACACCATATATTCCCCAGACGCCTGATATGCCCACTGCCACCATATATTCCCCAGACGCCTGATATGCCCACTAACACCATATATTCCCCAGACGCCTGATATGCCCACTGACACCATATATTCCCCAGACGCCTGATATGCCCACTAACACCATATATTCCCCAGACACCTGATATGCCCACTGCCACCATATATTCCCCAGACGCCTGATATGCCCACTGCCACCATATATTCCCCAAACGCCTGATATGCCCACTGACACCATATATTCCCCAGACGCCTGATATGCCCACTAATACCATATATTCCCAAGACGCCTGATATGCGCACTAACACCATATATTCCCCAGACGCCTGATATGCGCACTAACACCATATATTCCCCAGACGCCTGATATGCCCACTAACACCATACATTCCCCAGACGCCTGATATGCGCACTAACACCATATATTCCCCAGACGCCTGATATGCGCACTAACACCATATATTCCCCAGACGCTAATATGCACACTAACACCAAATATTCCACAGACACCTGATATGCGCACTAACACCATATATTCCCCAGACACCTGATATGCCCACTGACACCATATATTTTGCAGAATCCTATCAAGGTATAGAGGGAACAATTTTCCTTCTTTCTTTCTTTTGTTCTTTCTTTCTTTCTTTCCTTCGTTTTTAAATAAAAAGCACTCACATAGAACAATATTATTGATGTATCCGGGGATGTAAGGAAATAGATGTAGTTGGGTATAGAGTAAGGACAATGGGAGAACCATTGTCGGATTAAAATGACATTTGAGAACCGCCGTGATTTGAGAGAGGGGCACGGGACGGTTGATAATGGTGAGTGGAGATTGGAAAAATCTCGTGCGATAAGTGAATGATGAGAAACTCTAGAGTGAGTTGTCTTAAGATGGTGAGATTGATTTGATTGGCTGAGTGATGACGTAGGTAATTTGTGATTGGTTGGAATACGAGGTACTTAAACGGCTGGGGTGTATGAAAGACAAGTCCAGTATAGGTGGAGATTCCAAAGACAGATATAGATCAGATGTGAGTTAGAGAGAGTTTAGATAAGTCACCTGGAAGTGTAGGGCGAGAGTAGGAAGTGAAACGGTTTTAGTGCATTTAGAACACAGGAGCAGGTGGCATAAGGCGGTAGTAAGCAAAAACTTAATTAGACCTACTGGATAGACTGGAGCGGTAGTCAGACCGCCAAGCACAGAGATATAGCTTGTTATCGTCCGCACATTGGGACGGGAAAATTGAGGCGACGAAGAGATAGAGGGAAGCAAAGACAAAAGATACCATACAGCTTAAGTAAATGGCTTGGCAGAAGGTCCACAACAGATATGATAAATAACTGTCGAGATCAAAAGTTGTGGAGAGACATGATCACTTACGCCAGCAGGCATATACTTTATGATGATGATGATGATGATGATTTGAAGTGGCCTTGCTTTTATGCACAAATTTACAATTGCGAGGCTTGGTCACACATACGTGTACTTTGCTATGAAATCGTTATCGCAAATGTTAATGGAATGTATCGCTATGAAGACACACTATTGTTTGAAATGTCCAGTGAGTACATGATGGACGTGGGGTGCCGTGTGAAAGAGAAAACTCGAATTTGATAACTAAACTAGAGACATGGTTCAGGGCCCAATTTTGAGGAGTTCTACTTTGAGGGAGGGCATCAGGAATGTGAAAAAGGGATGGACGAGGTCATTTTGCATCATGAATACGCAGAGAAAAACTAAAGTTGATATCAGTTTTTAAGTACTGATCTTGATTAGACTATGCTGAAGTGCACAATTCTTGTATCTAAACCACATCACATGACGCTGCTTCTAGCACAACTATGTCAGTTTCCCGCAGATTCCCTTTCACGCGGCACGTCGCGCTCGTCATGTACTAGAAAGAATTGACAGGAATAGATTGTCTTAACCTGGTAAATAGTACCCCGGCCTGTCCTAACAACTTGTTAACTTCTTTCAGCAAGTATCGTATTTGTGTTGCTAGCTTGTTAATCTGTGTGATTTATTTCTATTTTGTCTTTTCACATAGTTTTGTCTTGCAAATTAGGGCGGTTTGATGCTCTACATGTCCCATTACAGATACAATTGTCCGTTTGTCGCTGAAAACAATATGAACACTGTACCCATATTCCCCATTCGCTTTAGAGCTGGAAACATGTACTTCTTTGTTACAATGCCTTTCTGCTGATGTTTACATGATGTTTTTATAAAGACATAAAGAACTAAACCTAATACTAAGAATTACAAAAGAAACGAAACGAGAACACCAGACCAAAAGGCCGACCAAAGAAAAAGTGTGGGTAAACGGAATACTAGAAACGCTCTGTGGTATAAGAGTAGAAGATACCAAGAGAATACCAAGACACCGCGAACCATGGCGCTTATCGTCGTAAAGACAAAGAAAGAAAGAAAGAAAGAAAGAAAGAAAGAAAGAAAGAAAGAAAGAAAGAAAGAAAGAATGAAAGAAAGAAAGAAAGAAAGAGTAGAGCAACGTAGAGTTAGTCTAACATTGCTGATATCGGGAAGCAAAATAGGTACAGTAACTGTAGCTAAGAAGTGGTTTTACAGTACGACTTAAAGCAGGGAAATTATTGTGTCTGACTTAACTTCAGGATTTAGAAAGTTCCAAATAAGTGTCTAAGAAATGAGCGGTTTGAGTATACAGTAAGCCTCAAATCGTCAGGAATTCAGTTACCCTGGCTATACAGCGGTAATTAGAAAACTGGCAGGTGAGCTTCCACAGTAATTGTGATAGAGACTAGGGATAGTTATGATGATACAGCTTTCCGATCAAGACGATGTAAAGAAAGAACCAACGTTTCGACAGAAGTGTTCAGCCATTTGATACTTTCTATCGTATCTATCGCAGCTTTGCCGCATCTCTACATTGTTTGCTATGTGATTTCCTAACAAGGATAGTTTTTTGAGTTATGCATTAAGACAATCGTGATATGTGGACGTGAATCATGGACAATCCATTGCCAGCTATATTGAGAGCCGAAGGGCTGAGAGGATTTTCCTGGAAAGCACCCCAAGCATGTGACGTTATCAACTATGTTAGCTAAAGATGGCTGATGTTATTTTATCCACAACGGCTCATGCTTACAATGCTGAAAACGTCACAAACTTTGGGTGGTCCCTATCAGCATGCAGGCAATTACTATAGATGGCAATGGACAAGTGGACAACAGACAAGAAAATCTTTGGTCACGGAAAGGTGGTTTTGTAAAAGAATGTTGAGAATACCGTGGTCAACTAAAGGGAGAAATAGACTATGTCGTGAAGGAGGTCTAGACAAAGTTGAATGCTTAATGCTATGTCGTGAAGGAGGTGTAGACAAAATGGAATGTTTAGTACTATGTCGTGAAGGAGGTTTAGACAAAATGGAATGTTTAGTACTATGTCGTGAAGGAGGTCTAGTCAAAATGGAATGTTTAGTGCTATGTTGTGAAGGAGGTCTAGTCAAAATGGAATGTTTAGTACTATGTCGTGAAGGAGGTTTAGACAAAATAGAATGTTTAATGCTATGTCGTGAAGGAGGTCTAGACAAAATAGAATGTTTAATGCTATGTCGTGAAGGAGGTCTAGACAAAATAGAATGTTTAGTACTATGTCGTGAAGGAGGTCTAGTCAAAATGGAATGTTTAGTACTATGTTGTGAAGGAGGTCTAGTCAAAATGGAATGTTTAATGCTATGTCGTGAAGGAGGTCTAGACAAAATAGAATGTTTAGTGCCAACATCAGGAGGATATAATCGTCATCTCCTAACTCTGTAAATAGGAAGGAGTAGCTGAAAGTGACAGATGAAAAATGTGAGGACAAAGGAAACAGCATGAGAAAGAAATAAGAGAATCAGACAAATAAGGGAAATTGAATAGTATTAAGTCAACAGTATAATTAATAAAGACCTGTAGAAACAGAAAGTTGTGGAGAGACATGATTACTTGCACCAGCAAGCATGGGGTGTAAACTATGGACAGTTATGAAGTACTAATATCACTCGATCATCACCGTTATCATGAAGCTATTTCAATTTATTGACATAAAACATTGAGACCGTAGTCATGTACAGGCAAGGAGAGATTAACTAGAAAAGGGAGAAATAAGAGGAATTTACGTGAGTCAGGTTTCACGATAAATATATTCTTCGTTATACGCTGAAATGACACCAATGGGGCTGCCCTGAGAGCATGAAAATTAATTTGCTAAGTTATCACATTTTTCCACTGTTTATCATTTTACAATTGCTGGTCCAATGAGGAAGGGTTCAAATTTATTCAAACTGGCAAGTGGCGAACGCAGAAAACCTTTCAGACATACAAAACTAACACAGAACGGTACGAGGCAGCTAAACTAATAGAAACAAACAAAACAAACTACGACGTTTCGGTCAAAGCTTGCATCATGTATGACAAACTAAATTTAAACTATTATTAATATTATGAATTTGGAGACTATCAATGCAGCGTAATTTGACCAACAATTAACTTGTCTCTCAGTTTTGTTATTTATTTTCATTCAAAATAACGAAACAAACATATCTACCTCATTAGATTTTCTTTGCCGCTGTTATTATACTATTGCTCCTTCTTATCGTTCACCAAGTGGCGTGGATGCGATATGTCGCTAGTTTACGGCACAACTACGACATATCGTCTCCGGCAAGGATGAATAAATTTGCTAAACGATTTCGTGCCCGAATAGCGACTATTTTTTTAAAATATCTATCCTTGTTGATCTTAACTACCAAGGATATTTTAACATGCGCGAGTGCACACGGGATGGCTAGACTTGACTACCCAGAGACCTGGCGAGGGTATAGACTCGACTACATCGTGGCTCCTAGTTTTGGTTCCAGCCGCCTATGGTGGGAATCGAACCCTGGACCTTCCTGTACTGGGACCGACGTCTTACCTCTAGACCACAAAGTCCCCTATATAAACAACGATAAATAAGAACCAGAACTTGGTGTCTTTGTTGTAGGACTATTATCTCAACAATTTATCAATACCTATAAGCATCTCTTTCGAAGTGTTCCTAATTCACAGGAAGATATCAAAATAGCACACGAACTCCGAAGCACCAGTGAATGAGCGCCCCCTACATCACTATCTATTACATTGCATTCCACATTAAACTCAACGTAAAATCCCTACCTACTACACCACCAAACAACAGTTAAAGTATTAATAATGCTGCTTATGTAATAGTGTATGACAGCTAATCTATCTGTATTGAAAATTCTCATCAAAAATTCACTAGTAATTATTTTCAAAATTATACTTGCAACAAAACCACTATTTAAAATGGAAATATGAAAGACCTAATGAAAACAAAGAGATGCAGGTGATATGTACGTCAAAGATTAAAAAAAAAAACAGCGTTGGAATAAAGAAATATGAATATGAATTGAACAGCTTAACAGGTAACGACACGTGAAAATGGGATTGTAAATCAGAAGTTAGTGTTGACGTAGCCATTTGCTTGTCATTAATATCATGCACATCAATGACGTAATTGTGACGCTCTATAAATGAGGTCGTTGTCAGTCGACACACTTTACAATTCGACGATTGACTGATATCATCATTTCTTACAAACTTAAAACTATAAGTTCTTAGCACTCTTCACAGTGTCATGGCAGAGCCGCTAAATGTTAATTTCGCCTTTACATCATCATCATCATTATCATTGAGTGCCGTCTCCGCATTGAAGGTTGGCTACCATGGAGCGCCATTCTACTCTGTCTATTGAACTGCTATTGCTGTTTGTCGTAGGCTACTGACTTGTCCAGCTTCTAATATTACTTGTCCATGTTTGCCTTGATCTGCTTCTGCCTCTTTTGCCGTGTATTTTCCCTTCCATAGTTAATTTTAGTAGGTTGTTGTGTCTATTAACATGTACCAAAAATCGCATTTGTCTTGTTTAAATTGTGTTTATAGTTCTCTTTTAATTTTTAGTTGTTCTAAGTCTTCATTTGCTTTCTTTTCTTTCCATTTTTTTTTATCCGAAAGAAGCCAAACAGTGTAAGGATTTTGGCCAGCATCAGATAGAATTCTGCTAGTAAAACTGAGAGGGAGACTATTAGATATCAACATAATTCAAGCGTCTATAAATTCAGATTTCAAAGGGTCCAATTTTCTATTCTGTTTTCTTGGCTAATGTCCATGTTTCTGCCCCATACAGGAATGTTGAAAAGATATAATATTTTGCTATTCTTAGTTTTACCTTGATGTTATTAGTTCTGATGTTGGTACATTTTTCATGGCATTAAAATTACTTTTTGCTATTCCCATTCTTTTGTTTATTTAAGTTTTACATTTTCCATCACTGGTTATAGTATGTCCAAGGTAGTTGTAGAACGGTCTACAAGTCTATTCTTTCAATTTTGATATCCACCTGTAGCTTTTGAGTGTTTTCTTTGTTTATATTAAAGTTTTAGTCTTTTTGATATCCATATCTAGTCCATATTTTTTTACTTGTCATGTTTATTTCATTAAGCATCGTTGAAGATCTTTAGGATTTTCTGCTGGTAGTACAGTATCATCAGCATATCTTAGGTTATTGATTATCTATCCATTAATATTTAGGCCTGGCATCTCTGTGATATTTTTTAAAGATATGCTCAGTGTATAGATTGAACAAGCTTGGTGATAGGATGCATCCTTGTCTTACTGATCTTTTTATATCAATAGGTGTAGAGTTCTCTTTGTTATATTTTATTATTGTTGTTTGCTCCCAGTAACAATTACATTTTATAGTCGTATGTCTGTGTCACGTCACCTAGATGCATATATTTTAGGCAGTATATAAGTTGTTTATGGTGTATTATATAGTGCCTTTACATAGCACCATTTTTAGCCTTTACATCGCTGTCGTTAATTATTTAATAAACACGAGTCTCTCGTTACCGCTGTATGCTGGGAACGTTATAACGTGGATATTGAAAGGCTTTAATTACAAATAGTAGCAAATACATGTTTTTTTTTTTTTTTTTTTTTTTTTTTTGGGGGGGGGGAAGAGCTACATCGGTATTTTTGTGTTAAAAGATTGAGTGGTTGAGTGTAACGTCCCACCACGTGTTCCTTGCTTCTACAGCAGCACTTCAATTATTTGCCTCATAGGAGAACAATAAAATGGATATTACTATGGAGGGAACCTTTCGAGACGATTGATAGGAGAATCATTACGTGGGAAGAGGTATGTTTACAACACTCGCAAAAATCACAAATAACCAGCATTAAAAAAAAACAAAAATACAATAGACAGACCGAAGCAGGATAGATCCTGTACTTCTCTACACAACGCCTTGTCCCGAGAAACATATTCTAAAGCACACGGCCAACAAGGCTAACTAAAAAAGTAGCTATCATTGGCAATGTCTTTCACGCATGTGTACTTCCCATGTAATGATTCGTTGATCTATCGCCTCGGAAGTTTCCCTCTATAATAATATTCCTTTATTATTCTTTGCCTCTAGTCTGGAAACTACTATACTCGCTGCTTCGTCCTATAACTGTTTGTCTGCAACGCAAGTATTCAGCCCTACCCCATACGGGAGATACTTGTGTTAATAGGAAAATACAGATACACAATTTATTCCCGAGTTGTGTTCGTAACTCTATGCTATAGTTATGAGCACACATGCGTGAAAGACATCGCCAATGATAGCTTTCTTTCTTAGACTGCTTAGTTGGCCGTGTGCTCTAGCGTTTATTTCTCGTGGCAAAGCGCTGAGTGGAGAGTACGGGTTCGATCCTGCCTACAATTCTTTGTTTTTTTTTCCTCTTGTTTATTATGTGTGATTTTTTCCCCAAGTGTTGTAATCATACTTCTTCCCATGTAACGATTGGCTTATTTGCCACATACCTTGTAGGAGTGTATATTACACCCCACCACTACCTCCTTATTTCCAACTTTACAGCAGCTCTGCAATTATTTGCCCCTTCTTCCCTTTTCTGCTAAAGTGACGTCAATCTAATGGTCAACGAGATTGTATTTTTTCATTTAATCAAAGGTAAGATATACTTCTTAACAAAAACAACGCTCAGGATTTTTAAATCTAATGTATTCTTATATTCGATAACATTACATAAAATAGTTGTTTACGGTTTTAGTGATCAACAGTGGACATACACAATTTCAGTTCATTCTATCAGAAGGTTGTAGAGTTAGGATTTTTGAAAGATGTTCACGAATTTATGAACAGACTATAGTTACAACACTTGGCTGGAATGTAAAGAGTGTGCGAGGAATATCGCGAAGAGTTATCTTTACACTTAGAGAGGTAAAGGATAACGTTCCATTCCTATCAGGAAGTGCCACGGCGAGAGGCATAACTGACAACCCCTCCCTTCACCTAAGGCTGCGTCCATTTTCTGTGTATATACGTCCATGACACATACACGATTGGCGCGTCCCTGGCAAAGATGCACTTAACGGCATTTCCAATATCATAGATGGCTTGTCTTTGCGCATTGATCGTCACTCACTGCTTTCTTTCTAATATATATCCCGTGTTCATTATTGTCGCCCTCAGTCTCTCAACCGCTCACACAAAACGATCATTATTGCCAGTCTACGGTGCAATATCAGTTCTGTTGAGCATTGACCAAACGCTTTACAACTTTCCTTCTTCATTTCTAAGGAGGCGTTAACTGATGGAGTCATCACCAATGTGGCAATGTCACTAATGGCGCTGAGCCCTGATAGAGTCATCACTACAGTATCGATGTACGCAACGACGCTGAGCCCTGATAGAGTCATCACTACAGTATCGATGTACGCAACGGCGCTGAGCCCTGATAGAGTCATCACTACAGTATCGATGTACGCAATGGCGCTGAGCCCTGATGGAGTCATCACTACAATATTGATGTACGCAACGACGCTGAGCCCTGATAGAGTCATCACTACAGTATCGATGTACGCAATGGCGCTGAGCCCTGATGGAGTCATCACTACAGTATCGATGTACGCAACGGCGCTGAGCCCTGATAGAGTCATCACTACAGTATCGATGTACTCAACGACGCTGAGCCCTGATGGAGTCATCACTACAGTATCGATGTACGCAATGGCGCTGAGCCCTGATGGAGTCATCACTACAGTATCGATGTACGCAACGACGCTGAGGTCTGATAGAGTCATCACTACAGTATCGATGTACGCAACGACGCTGAGGTCTGATAGAGTCATCACTACAGTATCGATGTACGCAACGGCGCTGAGGTCTGATAGAGTCATCACTACAGTATCGATGTACGCAACGGCGCTGAGCCCTGATAGAGTCATCACTACAGTATCGATGTACGCAACGACGCTGAGGTCTGATAGAGTCATCACTACAGTATCGATGTACGCAACGACGCTGAGGTCTGATAGAGTCATCACTACAGTATCGATGTACGCAACGACGCTGAGGTCTGATAGAGTCATCACTACAGTATCGATGTACGCAACGGCGCTGAGGTCTGATAGAGTCATCACTACAGTATCGATGTACGCAACGACGCTGAGGTCTGATAGAGTCATCACAACAGTATCGATGTACGCAACGGCGCTGAGGTCTGATAGAGTCATCACTACAGTATCGATGTACGCAACGGCGCTGAGGTCTGATAGAGCCATCACTACAGTATTGATGTACGCAACGACGCTGAAGTCTGATAGAGTCATCACTACAGTATCGATGTACGCAACGACGCTGAGGTCTGATAGAGTATGACTAACTGGCGATGCCCGCAGTGATGCCAAAGTCTGATAGAGTGATCACTAATGTGTCGAAGCACGCAGTGACACTGAGCTCAGATAGGGTGATCACTAATGCGGCGACGTTCGCAGTGACACCGAGGTCTGTCAGAGTCATTACTAATCTGGCGAAGCACACAGTGATGTGAGCTCAGATAGGGTCTCCACTAATGCTGCGACGTCCGTAGTGACGCCGATGTCTAGCAGAGTCATCACTATTGTGGCGAAGCACTCAGTGACGTTGAGCTCAGATAGGTTCATCACTAATGCGGCGACGTCCACAGTGACGCCGAGGTTTGACATAATCATCATTATTGTGGCGAAGCATTCAGTAGACAACTTACTCTCAAGCCATCTACCACATGTGTACTGTTGCACTGGCAAAAAGCCCAAAATCTTAAGTATTTCAAAACTATGGTGTTTCTTCTGAAGTTAAACAAGATGATGAAACTTCCGGTCAATATGGCGGTAGGCGGCAGGAACTGTTAAAGGCTGTGTCTAAAAAGTGTTCTTTGTTAGTTTCCTCATATAAAGGTAAAGTACGAGACTTGAACCGGCGTCTTAGCACGCGAGTTTACACCTATATGTGCTCGGCCGCCTATCCAGAAATGTTCGGATATTTCTGTATAGTGTCGCCTCAAGCATCGAATCTCAGATGCGAAGCGACATTCCTCACCTTCCCAGGGTAATACCATGGTACCCATTTGTGCCAACGGCTAGGTCGACCGTGGGGGTATTTTTTTTTTCAACCACGAGTAGAATTCAAAAAACTGCTCCCGGCGGGAATCGAACACAGGTTGTCCGAACGTCGGTAGTGCAATCGGGTGGTTTTCCCAACTAGACTACCGAGGCCCCCAGTTTCCTCATATTCCAAGTCCTGCCTACTGGCGGAGCTACTGAGTTTAGTGCTCTGTGCACACAGTGAGCTGTGCGTTTCATCAGTTTTGATCGTGTTTTGATATTCCGATTGTTTACGATGAATGATGATATAGTGTGTCGAGGAACAGATGGCTGTGTTCACTTTCTGTTATGCCGTATGTATTTTGGCGTGTACTGAGACTGCAATGATGGGGACTGCAGCTACTTTTCTTTGTTTGGGAGATGAGATATTAGTTCTGATAATTCCACTGGCACGGGCGGTTGAGCAATTATGGATTTTAATTCGTTTGCAGTGATACTGGGGTCTTCCATAACCATAAACATGACAAGATGATGGTACCTATTTTTAGCAAAGCTTGTGAATAATACAATTTATAAACTTCTAGCAATGTTTCTCTTCTCTTTACCTACATTCATTTGCTTTCCAGTTTCGACAAGTTACCGTCTTTTCTTTTTTGGTTAGTGTCTTTTCCTGCCACGGGTATTTTGTTGTATTCAGTCTTTGAGTACGTCCATTCAATCGTTTAATGCCGTAGAGAATGTTAAGATACGTGTTGGTTGTGTTTACAATTTAATGTGTTTGTTTCTTTATGTATCATCTACCGGATGTTCCATTATTGTCTTCAATATTCTTTGCTTCTAAATATTTATGTTATGCTAGCTCCCATCATGAGCCTGACTCATCTCCTTGTAATGGTTACATTTTGACATACCGGGTTGGTCAAGTTAATATCACGATGGCCCTGGTGGCGCAGGTTCTGTTTGGATAACACAAATGTTTGCCATTGATACTTGTTTAGATTTGGTCATTGATGGCTTTCCAGGAAGATAACACAAATGTTTGCCATTGATACTTGTTTAGATTTGGTCATTGATGGCTTTCCAGGAAGATAACACAAATGTTTGCCATTGATACTTTTTTAGATTTGGTCATTGATGGCTTTCCAGGAAGATAACACAAATGTTTGCCATTGATACTTGTTTAGATTTGGTCATTGATGGCTTTCCAGGAAGATAACACAAATGTTTGCCATTGATACTTGTTTAGATTTGGTCATTGATGGCTTTCCAGGAAGATAACACACATTTCTCTTATTATACATTTAAAGTGTTTAGAAGAATCATCATCATCGAGTGCCGTCTCCGCATCGAAGGTTGGCTACCATGGAGCGCCATTCCGCTCTGTCTCTTGCTTTGGTAGTGCAGGTTGTCATAGGCTGATTTGTCCATCTTTTAATGTTACTCGTCCATGTTAGTCTTGGTCTGCCTATGCCTCTTTTACCTTGTATTTTCTCCTCCAGGATTACTTTTAGTAGACTGTTGTGTCTTTTAACATGCCCCCAAAATCGCATTTGTCTTGTTTTAAACTTGTTTAATTGTTATCTTTTCATTTTTAGTTGTTTAAAGACTTCATCGTTTGGTTTCTTTTCTTTCCATCCAGTTCTATGTATTCGTCTATAAATCCACATTTCAAAGGCTTCAATTCTCTGTTCTATTTTCCTGTCTAATGTCCATGTTTAAGTACCATACGGGAAATTTGAGAAGATATAACATTTTTCTTTTCTTAGTTTTAGCCATGGTGTTATTTGTTTTGTTGTTAGTATATTTGTCATGGCATTAAAATTACTTTTTGCCATTCCTATTCTTTTGTTTATTTCAGTTGTACATTTTCCACCACTGGTTATAGTATGTCCGAGGTAGTTGTAGTTCTGAACTGTCTCCAGGTCTATTCCTTCAATTTTGATATCCACTTGTTGGTTTTGAACATTTTCTTTGTTTATGATCATAGTTTAAGTCTTTTTTTTATATTCATATCTAGTTATATTTTTTGCTTGTCGTGTTTATTTCATTAAGTAATTGTTGTAGATCTTTAGGATTTTCTGCTAGTAGTACAGTATCATCAGCATATCTTAGGTATTGATTATCGTTCCTTTTTAGAAGAATATGTATCTTCAAATGTAATAACTTTAGTGGTAAAAAAGTCGATATTGAATCTGCAGTTACTCTCAAATTGAAACCAAGTCAATAAAATATTGAACTGTAAGAATGATGTTATGTCTAGGCTTTGGACATCTTCGACAATAAACTCTGGGAAGTCTCCTAGATTGGCGCTATAACGACACTTTGAGATGAAAACAAACATCTGTCATAGGTATCTCTACCAGGCCTGGTTCAAGTTGGCTGTAGTCCTATGTTATTTATGTTGTTTAATGGTGTTCTGGTATTTATCTAATAACGTGTGTCTTATTATTGTTACTGAATATATATCTTCAATTCACGTGTTATTGTAATTGGTATGCGGTATGCATATTGCCAGCTTATGTGTGTCTCCGTGTTTTATACCATTACATAATGTGGTCACGCGATTGATTTAGATAGATAGAGAGAGGGAGATAGAGAGAGAGAGAGAGAGAGAGAGACAACAGATTATTGCGCTTGGCGTATTTTCACAGCATGTTCTTGCCCCGGAAGAGAGGTGGAGAGGCTATGATCCTGTCAATCAATGATTCTCAAACTCTTTTATCTGATAATAATTTCCCAGGCTATATAAAGTCATCCTCACTGCCCAACTGGTTATAAAAACCCTTCCTATAACTTATTTTTATATATAAAGCCATCCTAACATTTAATTTGCTTCGATAAATTTGTCATAGGCTTCTTTTAACGTCACATTCATGGCCCACAGATATAATTATTCATGGCTCATAGTGATGTTCTAGTCATGTCTTACTGAGATGATTTACTATCTACAGCTCGCTGAAATAATAGTCTGCTCATGGCTCGCTAAGATAATATTATATTCATGATTCACTAAGATAATATTATATTCATGATTCACTAAGATAATATTATATTCATGATTCACTAAGATAATATTATATTCATGATTCACTAAGATAATATTATATTCATGATTCACTAAGATAATATTATATTCATGATTCACTAAGATAATATTATATGCATGATTCACTAAGATAATATTACATTCATGATTCACTAAGATAATATTATATTCATGATTCTAAGATAATATTATTTTCATGATTCACTAAGATAATATTATATTCATGATTCACTAAGATAATATTATATTCATGGTTCACTAAGATTACATTATATTCATGATTCACTAAGATAATATTATATTCATGATTCACTAAGATAATATTATTTTCATGATTCACTAAGATAATATTATATTCATGATTCACTAAGATAATATTATATACATGATTCACTAAGATAATATTACATTCATGATTCACTAAGATAATATTATATTCATGATTCTAAGATAATATTATTTTCATGATTCACTAAGATAATATTATATTCATGATTCACTAAGATAATATTATATTCATGATACACTAAGATAATATTATATTCATGATTCACTAAGATAATATTATATTCATGATACACTAAGATAATATTATATTCATGGTTCACTAAGATTACATTATATTCATGGTTCACTAAGATTACATTATATTCATGGGTCACTAAGATTACATTATGTTCATGGTTCACTGAGATAACATTATATTCATGGGTCACTAAAATTACTTTATATTCATGGGTCACTAAGATAACATTATATTATTTGGTCACTAAGATAATATTATATTCATGGGTCACTAAGATAATATTATATGCATGGGTCACTAAGATTACATTATATTCATGGGTCACTAAGATTACATTATATTCATGGGTCACTAAGATAATATTATATTCATGGATCATTAAGATAATATTATATGCATGGGGCACTAAGATTACATTATATTCATGGGTCACTAAGATGACATTATATTCATGGGTCACGAAGATAATATTATATGCATGGGTCACTAAGATTACATTATATTCATGGGTCACTAAGATAATATTAAATGCATGGGGCACTAAGATTGCATTATATTCATTGGTCACTAAGATTACATTATATTCATGGGTCACTAATGTAATATTATATGCATGGGTCACTAAGATTACATTATATTCATGGGTCACTAAGATAATATTATATTCATGGGTCACTAAGATTACATTATATTCATGGGTCACTAAGATAACATTATATTCATGGGTCACTAAGATAATATTATATTCATGGGTCACTAAGATAATATTATATGCATGGGTCACTAAGATAATATTATATTCATGGGTCACTAAGATAACATTATATTCATGGGTCACTAAGATAATATTAAATTCATGGGTCACTAAGATAATATTATATTCATGATTCAATAAGATAATATTATATTCATGGGTCACTAAGATAATATTATATTCATGGGTCACTAAGATAACATTATATTCATGGGTCACTAAGATAATATTATATTCACGGGTCACTAAGATTACATCATATTCATGGGTCACTAAATTTACATTATATTCATGGGTCACTAAGATTACATTATATTCATGGGTCACTAAGATAATATTATATTCACGGTTCACTAGGATTACATTATATTAGTGGGTCACAAAATTACATTATATTCATGGGTCACTAATGTAATATTATTTGCATGGGCCACTAAGATTACATTATATTCATCGGTCACTAAGATTACATTATATTCATCTGTCACTAAGATAATATTATATTCATGGGTCACTAAGATAACATTATATTCAAAATTCATTATAATAATATTGATTATACTTCCGGTGCCACCGAAGATGTGGTGTCTTTTGTTTGTCGGCAAGGAAGTGTGATTACATTGCTGTGTGATTCTTAATGAAGAAAGTAAAAGGTTAACGGTGTATCCAAGTGCTGAAGAGCTGCATGGCTGCGGTTGGCCTGTCTATAACGCGGAAACGGGTTTGGACGCTGCAGCCGTGTGAATGCACGTGAGTCAAGACCATCCACAGCATCGACTATCAGCGACAAAATCAATAGTGACGACAAGAAGTATACAGATAAATCTAAACGGGAACATCAAGAAGGAAAACAAGAAAAGGCAAATGTACCGGAATGTGTCAGAAACGGTCGAAATGCGAGAGACTAGGCCTAAAGTATGTTCGCGTTACATACTGTAACTGTGCTTCTATAAATCAACGAAAATTCTTTGGAAAAAAACTACTGTTCGGCACCGATGTAATGATTCTGCAAGAAACACTTCTTTGTTATAGGACAGTTATTGCCCCTAGGTTTCATTATTTCTACAATATACAACACCTTATGCAGACCATCATTGTGCGAAACAACATAGTGGCAGGGTTAAACAGAGAATAATTGCAGGTACATGCGATTAGGGACCAGATCCTAGTTCAGTTCGTGGTTGTAATTGTGTGGTGGACAGAAAACAATAGGAGAATCTTTCCGCGTTCGAGGAGCAAAACGTAATTGTTTGCCGAGACTTCAATGCTAGAGGTAATCAGTGGGGTAACGTCATAACCAACAAGCAGGGAGAAGACCTAGAGAACGCACTGATGTCAGTCGATTTAGTGTGCTTGAATGATTGAAGGGTAACCAGAATGGCCACTCAAACAGGGGACTCTGGAAGTATCATAGACCTTGTACTGGTGTCTTCACCATCGCACCAGTTTGCAAGTGGAGTGTATTGGAATTCCATGGAAGTGATCACTATCCACGTGCCCTCCTTAATGAGAAAGGCAGAAATAGAAGCCAGAAAAGCAAGCTCAACACATTCCACTATGAGAACACAGACCAGGGCATCATTAGCAAAATCAGACAAACAAAGCGCCCCTCGCGGCAGGCGCGACATATGGACACAGCCACCCTGGTGGAACGTAGAATTCGAGGAAGCTTGGCGGAACAAGAGACAAACGGCCAAGACATGGCAGAAAGAATCGTAGAAAACAAACTGAGCTCTAGAAGCGTCTGAAAGAAGAGGTGACCAAAAAATGGTGGACTTTAAACTGTGCCAAGCAGGCAAGGATGTCAAGTGGAATGGTCTCTGAAAAAAAAAGTGCTCAGAAAAAACGCTAGCTACATCCTGGCGCCTTCATCAGAGCATGAATGGCACAACACGACACAGAGGTATACCAGACTTCCACAGCACAGGCTAAATATGGCACAGATCTGAAGAGAGCAAAGGGGAGGTCCTGCTACCCCGCTACATTGAGCAGACGGACCAAAGAAATGAGGCTGTAAGAATGAGGTCACGGGGGTCACTCTCAGAATTGTGTGAGGATGTAGTGCTGGGAGAAGATCTCACGACACAACCGGTGTCATTCGCACAACATTCAAAAGTTCACACAACAACGCTACACAGTGGCTACGCAGCTACTTACTACCGCTACGGAAACCAATCAAGGACCATTCTGAGATATTCCTCTGCCTTTCAGCTCCCTGTGTAGCATAGGTCTTCAACAAACACTTTCCATGTCGTTCTGTTTCTTGCCATTCTTTTAATATCGTTCCATGTCTTCCCCATCATCTTCATCTCTGCTCCTATTAGTCTTCTCTAAGAATTCCTTGAACTTCCTCTTTGTTTTTTTTTCCGTGGGGATTAAAAAAAAAAAGGTCTGGTGTATAATACTCTCAGTTTTCTTACGCAGTGTGTGTCCTATCCAGCGCCAACGTTTTTGCTATCTCTTTATCCAATGGTATTTGACTGATACATTTCCATAATTCTATCTTAGTGAATTTGTCCTGCCATTTCCATCCTTTTATTCTGCGTAAGCATCCATTAATGAAAGTCTATATCTTCATGATTGTCACTTTAGTTGTTCTCCATGTTTCACAGCCATATAATAAGACTGACTTAACATTGGAGTTGAACATTTTTATTTCAGTATTTAACCTAATTTCTTTGGACTTTCGTATGTTTCCCAGTGTAACAAATGCTCCTCTTGCTTTTGATATTCTTATTTTGGTATCTTTTTCTGTTCCTCCCTCTTTATCTGTATTACTGCCCAGATATATGTAAGATTGTACGTCTAGTAGAGGTATTTCTCCTATTTTTTATTTAGTTATTGCCAACTGCATTAATTCACATAATTGTGGTCTTATCTCTATTTATTTTTAGTCCCAGATAAGTGCCTACAAAATCATTACGATGCAGAGCACTGCGGGCAAGCTGCTGGAGAAAATATTTGCCCGTGTCCTCGCCTGTCACCTCGAACAGAAACGCGCATTCCCACCCACACTCGGAGGTTATAGATATAACAAAGAGACATAGCTGAATGCGGCAGTCTTCGCCTATGAAGTCTTCGAAGGCTTCCACAAACCAGAAGAGACATGTGCTGCTGCTATAGATCTGGAGGATGCATAAGACAGGGTACCATTTGAATACCTCATGCACATGCTCCTAAAACTGGCGGTGCACCCCTTCCTCATTAGATGGATCGCTGCGGCACTGTTTCAGAGGAAGGTGATACTCAGATGTGGAAATTGGTCATCCGAGCCAACATCCATTTGCCCAGGGCTGCCACAAGGCTCACCATTGTCACCAGTTCTATTTAACGTGTACACAATAACGATCACGGCACAACAGCTGGATGGAAGGGGAAGAACTATGACTTTTACTGATGATATTCTGGTATATCGACAGGGAAGAAGACAGGCAGAAAATCAATTCCACACTGTAAAACGAACTCTATCGCATCTCTTCCTGGTGTGGAGTATCATGTGCCTTGGTTAATTCTAATAAAGCATCAGTTGCATGGTTCTCCCTTAACAATCATATCGTTAGCACGGAAATACCGGTGGTGACGAGGGACAGGTTGATGACGTACCTCGAAGTTAAGTTTGATTGCAGCCTGTGTTTTCGGGACCACGTCGACCATGTGAAAACAAAATCCCGCAAAGGATTAGCCTCCTTGAGGGTCATGGCAGCTGCCAACATCGAACAGAGGCTACTTACTCTTCTGCTCCAGGGATTAGTCCTCGCACCAATCGAGTATGCCCTGGCAGTTCTTACTGTCGCGACGCAAATTGACAGGCTGGAGAAAATACAGATTGAAGCTATGCGCTTTATTTTTGAGTGTAGGAGGGATACTCCCTTTGTAGCAATAAGGTATCTTCTTGAATTTATGAGACAATTTTCGAATTATTCAGTCAGTGAGGTAAATGACTAATGAATTAATCGATCTATCAACCTGTCAGGCAACTAACAATGTGACCAATCAATAAATCAATGAAGCGATCGCACGACCAACCGATTCACCCACCATCGTCAAATCAGGGAACAAATAATATTAAATGAATATATTTTTGAGGAAACTTCCGGTACGATAGATCAGCGAATCAATTCAGAGAAAGAGGTTTACAACACCCTGACAAAATTAACAAATAATCCACAACAGAAAAAAAACAAAGAAAAATAGACAGCCCGAAGCAAGACAACTCGTGCTCATCGATACATCGCATTACCACGAGAAACAAACGCTACAGCACACGGCCATCTAAGGAAACAATTTTCAAATCATATAACTGCACTTGTTTAAACCACTTTTTATTGTTCATTATTTCATTGTGATATACAGATGACACACACAAAATAGCACAGCCGGAGAATGCACTATAAGAAATGATAGATAAAATAGGAGAGGGCAGCAACAAGAAAGGTCTCAGTCTGAATAGTAAGAAAACGAAAGTAATGATCATATCGAAGTAATCGTCATCACCATCATGAGGCATACAAATAAACAGGACAAATCTGAAAAAGGTGCAACGTGTCAAATACATGGGCACAATAATAACATCAGATGGATGTTGCACCACAGAATTAAAAAAAAACAAAAACAGAATTGTTCAGGCCAAAATAGCATTTCAGAAAATTTAAAATGTTTTATGCAAACAAGTGAATGTCAATAGAAGTGAAAATGAGAGTTCATCTGTGCTATATAGATTCAATTCTGACCTATGCATACTAATCATGGACAGGTGACAAACACATGAAAAGACTATTAAAGGCCACAGAGATGGGATTTCTCAGAAAAAAATGTTGAAAGTTCCCTGGAGAGCTATAAAAGGCCAATGAGGACATTCTCAAAGAGGCCAACACAAAAAGGGAACTCATCAAAACATCAGAAAGAAAAAAAATCAACCTTTTTCGGGCGCATCATGAGAAGCGGAAAGTTGGAATACTCGGTTACAACTGACAAAAACAGGGAAAGAAAGATCGCGGACGACAAAGAGAGAAGATACTGGATAGCTAGGTGTCATGGTATAGAAAACAATGAACAAGAGAATTGATATGATCACGGTAGATATAAATATTTGTGGAAGGACATGATTTCCTACGCTAACAAGGAATGACACATAATGATTTCATTGAATCGAGCTAGAAAACAACCCTCTACTCCTTTTTTTTTTTTTACCTTTCCACCGTTTCATCTTTTTTTTAATTATTTTATTTTATTTACTCCCTTGGTATTTCTACCATTCTATTATGGGATGGGATTGCCAGTGTGAGAAACACTGGTGTAAACAAACGCGCCACGCGTGGCCGAGCCAGCTGCCAGAACGCGAGACACGTCAGGCAGAATCTAGCAGTCGTTATACTCCCACATCTCAGGAGCCATGTCAGCCAAACTGGCTGAACGTATCTGACATTTCCAGTAAACATAGGCGGGCGTTGTTCGTTATTGTAATCCATCCTGGCCTACATAGAGCCTGTAAAACCACGACTGCTTTCAAAGTGTTAGTTTTCAGAATTGTAAATACAAATCTTCAAATCCTAAAGTGTAATTTATTTAAAACTTGTTTTGTTATTTACAATAAGAATTAAAGAGAACCATTGTATCTGAGAGCTATTTATCGCTATTTAAAACATAATACAAAAATGTCATTAATATTTTTCGTTGAAGTTTTTAATTACAAATGTCTTTTTCTTTTTTTTTTTTTAAACAGATTTTACGACTCTATCCGCTACTATCAGGATAGCTAATGATACACTGAGTATACTAGACTGTACTCCAGTAGAACTTATTAGGAAAAGCTTTGCTCGAAAGTTATAAACATAAATAGTGTATAGTACTGTAATGGTAGTAACAACAAGGACAACTGACGCTGTCATGTATTGACAGAGGTCCCCTAAGGAGTTAGGGGTAGGAATCCGATGTAGCAAACCATAACTACCATAGACTGATATAGCAAACCATAACTACCATAGACTGATATAGCAAACCATAACTACCATAGACTGATCAATCAACACGTCGCGCAACAAAGAAGATGAAGACCTTATGTGTGGAAACGTTGATCTATGGGTCTGTCATTTATTCATAAACACTCCACATATATTTCATATGTGAATTGTTGCCTACTTAACATTAGCTTTACCACGATTCCGAATAATCATATTTATGTTTGTGTGTCCTTATAATTATTCCAACTGAGTAGAAATCGAACTGAGATGGCAATCTCGATCATTAAAAGACACAAGGAGGTCAAATGTGTCGGTCCGAAATATACAAAATATCGGAGCTTTGTAAACTGAAACAAACAAGCAGTTTTGTGTTTGATAAAGAAAGAATGTGTACATTTAGAGATCGGTTAAACTGAGATGAAACACGTTTGTTGCTAAAGAGGGGGATAACTACTTTGACCAGAACGCGTGATGAAGCGTTAACGATGGAATTTGTTCATTTACTGAAAAGATAATAAGAAAGTATTTCCAATGATTCATGTAAACAGCGTGCCTCGTGCATGATGTGTACTTTGATGACACCCAACAGCTGGCTCCTGGCAACGGTCTGTCCGACAGCTGGCCATGGTGACTTTGTGGCGACATATTTGAATTAGGGGCAAATAACTCTGGATGTTTGATATTCACTGATTGTACCAGACCGATGTTGTGTGGTAAGCGACTCTACCCTCGCTGCTACTGCACCAACACTCTGTAAGTAGAGTATGTGAGTATGTGCATTAGGAACGACGTTGTATTATTCTTAATTAATTCTGTGTAACAAAACATAGATTATGTGTGGTCAGATAAATAAGCCCGTTAAAAATTAAAACGTGTTCTGCAGACCAAAATTCTCTTCAGATGTTTTACGATATGAATGCGAGTTTTTATTTTCTTCGATGTTTTATTATTGGAGATTTCATAAATCTGTGCTCCATTTAGAATACAAATTCTGACTCTAGAACCGCAGTAGTGGAGCATTCCTTTGTGCCTGAGTGGTTAGTGTGGTCGCTTCCTGATTAGAAGGGTATGGGTCCGATTTTTTTTCTGACTGATAAGGTCCAGGGTTAACCCAGTCACTAAAAATAGGTACCAGAGATTTTTCTTGGAAGTAAAGGCGGCATGAAGTGATATCAACAACATCACTCACAAATGTACTGTGCTCATAGAAAAATATGGTCACTAACACCCGTACGCCTAGCCTTGAAAATGAACCTTTACTTTTACTGGAGCTTGCGGTCTTTATTCTCCGGTCGTCCGGCAGACACAGATATAGGATAGATAGAGATATGAAGAATGTGTAATAAAATAAAACAAATTTAATATACTTTTAACAAAAACTAAAGTACCACAATGAAAAACTAATACAAATATATAGGTTATATAATTAAACGAATAAAATGTATTATCGCACTACTTGATATCGTTTTCATATCCTTCGCGAATCAGTTTCAATTACGTTGCTTTTATCGAAATGATTGTTATGTTTCTTATTTATTAATTTCTTGTCTCTTATATCCTCTGTCATGTTTATGATCTGTCTCGTTTATCTTTTGTCTCGTATATCTTCTGTCTCGTATATCTTCAATCTCATTTATTTTCTGTCTCGTTTAACTTCTGTCTCGTTCTGTGACACGATAACACAGAATTTGGTATTTTAATAGCTCCTTTTAAAAAAATAGGCTCGTCTTTAAGTGGTGAAGGGTGTTCACATATTATCTCAACAGTAAGACGCGTTATATTTGTTTTCATGTTATTTTAGCAGAAGAACGCGTTAGATTTTGTCCCATTGTTATCTCAAACGAAGGGCGCGTTATATTTGTTCGTATATTATCTCAACAGAAGGACGCATTATATTTGTTTGCAAGTGATCTCAACAGCAGGACGCGTTAAATTTGTTGCCATATTATCTCAACAGCAGGACGCATTATATTTGTTCCCATATTATCTCAACAGCAGGACGCATTATATTTGTTCCCATATTATCTCAACAGTAGGACGCGTTATTTTTGTTCTCATATTATCTCATCATAAGCACTCATTATATTTGTTACATTATTATATTAATTACATAAACAGACTCCCTTCTTATGTTGTTTTTAACTCATTTTAATTTGTTGAACTTTATTTACAGATGGCTCCAATACTTCACGAAGTAGACAGACTGTCAAGCGACACAGAGACATGATCGAACACATCGAATGAACAAGTGCACAATTCCATCCACAGATAGCCTTGCTCCACTGTCTTCAATGGGACGCTGTCCTAAACTAACTCGCTATAAGGTCATTTCCGGTGTGACAGTGTTCGTCTTTTCAATTCTTCTGATGATTACGAGCTTGAACAAGGTTGATGACCTTAGTTTCAAGGACACAAGCAAGGCATTTGCTTTCTATTCCATTTCGTTGTATGAATCCAGTGTAAACGGGAAGAATGCAGTCATGTACAGTCGAAAAGAGAAAATGGATAACGTACCCCTCATCAACCAGAGCCTTAGATTTGAAGGTAAGTAGAATGATGTTTTATATGTTTGATGATATAACTTGTCTTGGTGCTTATTGAACTTGCTTCCTTATTATTGAACTTGATCTGCTAATCATTGAACTTGTTCTGCTAATCATTGAACTTGTTCTGCTAATCATTGCACTTGTTCTGCTAATCATTGAACTTGTTCTGCTAATCATTGAACTTGTTCTGCTAATCATTGCACTTGTTCTGCTAAACATTGAACTTGTTCTGCTAATCATTGCACTTGTTCTGCTAAACATTGAACTTGGTCTGCTAATCATTGCACTTGTTCTGCTAATCATTGAACTTGCTCTGCTAATCATTGCACTTGTTCTGCTAAACATTGAACTTGGTCTGCTAATCATTGCACTTGTTCTGCTAATCATTGAACTTGTTCTGCTAATCATTGAACTTGGTTTGCTAATTATTGAACTTTGGTCTGCTGATCATTGAACTTGGTCTGCTAATCATTGAACTTGGTCTGCTAATCATTGAACTTGGTCTGTTAATCATTGAACTTAGTCTGCTAATCATTGAACTTGTTCTGCTAATCATTGAACTTGGTCTGCTAATTATTGAACTTTGGTCTGCTGATCATTGAACTTGGTCTGCTAATCATTGAACTTGGTCTGCTAATCATTGAACTTGGTCTGCTAATCATTGAACTTTGGTCTGCTGATCATTGAACTTGGTCTGCTAATTATTGAATTTGGTCTGCTAATCATTGAACTTGGTCTGCTAATCATTGAACTTTGGTCTGCTGATCATTGAAACTTGGTCTGCTAATCATTGTGAACTTGGTCTTCTAATCAGTGAACTTGGTCTGCTAATCATTGAACTTGATCTACTAATCATTGAACTTGATCTACTAATCATTTAACTTGGTCTGCTAATCATTGAACTTGGTCTGCTAATCATTGAACTTGATCTACTAATCATTGAACTTGGTCAGCTAATTATTGAACTTAATCTGCTAATCATTGAACTTGGTCTTCTAATCGTTGAACTTCGTCTTCTAATCATTGAACTTGGTCTTCTAATCATTGAACTTGGTCTTCTAATCATTGAACTTTGTCAGTTAATCATTGAACTTGGTCTTCTAATCATTGAACTTGGTGTGCTGATCATTGAACCTGGTCTGCTAATCATTGAACTTGGTCTGCTAATCATTGAACTTGGTCTGCTAATCATTGAACTTTGGTCTGCTGATCATTGAACTTGGTCTGCTAATTATTGAACTTGGTCTGCTGATCATTAAACTTTGTCTGCTGATCATTGAAACTTGGTCTGCTAATCATTGTGAACTTGGTCTACTAATCATTGAACTTGGTCTTCTAATCATTGAACTTGGTCTGTTAATCATTGAACTTGGTGTGCTGATCATTGAACTTGGTGTGCTGATCATTGAACTTGGTGTGCTGTTCTTTGAACTTGGTGTGCTGATCATTGAACTAGGTGTGCTGGTCACTAAACATTGGTGACGTCGTGCATCGCGTATATAATGGTGAAGCTAAGCCACTTCACCAATTAATGACCAGCCCAAATGAATTGCTTTCGATTTATTTGTTATCGTCATGAACTACTTCATCGTCGTCAGCGTCTTCACATTCTTTACCTCCAGTGTCGTCTTTTTTATATATTCTCCTCTTTTATCGTCGTGTTCTTCAAATCTTTCTCCTTTATCGTAGTTTTATTCTAATTCTTCTTCTCCTTTTTAGTCTTCTTTATATTCATCTCTTTTGTCTTCTTTATACGTATTCTCCTTCTTCGTTGTCATCATCGTGTTGTCATTGTTACTCTTCATCAACAACTGCTATATTTTCTTCTGCTTCGCCTCGTCATCTTATTTTTTGTAATGCACTTATTCTTATTTTTTTTCCATTTGATGTCCTTCACCCTGTCCTTCCTCTCTTGTCCTAATACTGACACTATATGTCATTGATACCCAGTTCACTATATGTCATTGATACCCAGTTCACTATATGTCATTGATACCCAGTTCACTATATGTCATTGATACCCAGTTCACTATTAGTGCATTTCGATTTCTAGTTAAATAATGATATGATGACACCCACTTTCCACTCTCCCCACCGGTGACCAGTTTTTCATGTTTTACTTAACACTTTGTAGACAATGACGCTTCATAATAAAGTACACCTGTCCTGATGAATCAAGGGAGGTAATAACAACGAGCAAGTGCAATACTCTTCTCATTAACACGGTCTAGTACCGCGAAGTTGAACACTTCATTCCCTGACGATGTTAAATGTTAGGAACATACCAGACCCAATGGCCAACCACGAAAAGAGGGATTCATGAAGTATTAGATACACTAGGAAACAACAGCAGGAAAGGCCAACAGAAGAGCAAAAGGCAGCAAATTATATCTCCTCTCGACGCTGAAACTTCGTATAAATGGAGCGATAACAACTGTAAAATTCACATATATTTCATACAAGTGAGAACTCAAAGGAAGTGGAAAATCAGAGACAGCAGAGCGGTACCTAACATCACAAATGATACAGACCATAAAATGGTGCTAATAACCATCCAGAAAGCAAAACAAGGCAACAAGAACCAATTGAAAACAAGAAAACAATCCGAAAGGACAATAAAATTAAACCAACTTAAAATAGAAGACAAAAATAAATAAATAGAAAAACAACTAGAAAACCAATTTAAACAAGTACCACAACAAATAACTACAGTAGATAACGAGTGGCTCATATTAAAAAAATCATTGACGAAAATAGCAACCGCAATATGCGGAACGAAGCAAAGGAAGAAGGAGGGAAAGATGAGCACTCCATGGTGGAACGATATAGTCAAGAACGTCATAAAAAGAAAGAAAAAACTATACCAAATCTCGCTAAAAACTAAAAAGCCAAGCGATTATGATATATACACAATAGAAAGAAGAGAAGTGAAGAAATGAATTAAAGACAAAAAACATAAAGCATGGGTAACATTTGAAGAAAGGATTAGTAACAATCACAAATCAGCATGCAGAGACTTCTATAGATCAATTAAAGCCATAAGACAAAAGAAAGACAATTATGACCCAACTGAAATCATCAATGGTAAACGAGGCCAAGCAATAACAAACAAAGCGCAAATCTTAACGAGATGGAAAGAATATTTCGAAGAGCTTTTGAATGTAGAAACAAGTCCAAAAACACACAAAAAGCAACTAATTGTTGGCGATAAAGAACCAAATATACTAATGGAAGAAATAGAAGAAACATTGGGACTCGCATCAATAAACAAAGCCCCCGGAATCGATAACATCGATAACATAAGTAGAAATGCTAGCAGCAGCGGGAGAGGCCGGATGTAAATGGCTACACAGAATATTCAACGCTGCATGGATACAACAGCAAGTCCCAGGCGATTGGAAACAGTCCATTATATTACCAATATGGAAAAAGAAGGGCAGCAGAAGAGACTGCAACCAATATAGAGGAATATCGCTATTAAGCCACACAGGGAAGTTATATGCCAAGATAGTCGAAAAAAGATTGAGACCAATTATAGAACCACAACTAAGCAATGCTCAGATGGGCTTCAGGAAGAACAGAGGTTGCACAGATGCCCTATTTATCATAAAACAACTAGCGGAGAAAACAATAGAGCATAATAAAACACTGTATACAGCTTTTATTGACCAAGAAAAGGCGTTCGATAGGGTGGACAGGGAACAACTGTGGTCCATATTGCCCTTGTACGGAGTGAGTCACCACCTAGTAGAGATATGCAAGTGCCTCTATGAAAGTAGTCACACTACAGTAAGATCTTCAGCAGGCTACTCTAAACACTTCACCATTAACTCCGGAGTAAGACAAGGCTGCGTGCTTTCCCTTTTACTTTTCATCACATATATGGACAATATATGCAAATTAGCATGCCCAAGCAAAGGAAGTATACCAACAAGGATGATAACAAGCGATAAAACAAAAGAGAACGAAATATACGTACCAGAAAACAGCAGACGAAAGTACGAAATAAATGAAGTACTATTTGCAGACGATGATATTTCTTAGAAGAGAAGAAACTCATGAAAAAGGATGGTAAACCCTGTGGACCAGCGAGCCTGACCTGTTCATTATGTGACCGCGTGTGTTTGTCAAACATTGGTAGAATTAGCCACGAGAAAAGCTGTTCGGCAAAAACAATACCTCAAAAAAATACACAATAGCCTCCACTAGACCGTCTGACAAGACGAAAAGGGCCATATATATATTTGCAGACGACCAAGTTCTGATACATGAAACAACTGAGGACCTGCAAGAACATATCAACAGGCTAAACAACACTTGTAAACAGTACAACATGAAGATTAACATAAACAAACCCGAAGTAATGGCAATAGCGAGAAATAAAGAAAAACTAAACATCATAATAGATAGTACGACTTTGAAGCAAGAACACAATTTTAAATATCTGGGTAGCACGTTAACACAAGACGATAACCAAGAGACAGAGATAGATATAAGGTGTAACAAAGCATGTCAAGTTATAGGCCAAGTATCAACACTATTGAAAAACAAAGCAATAATTACGGAAGCAAAAGGGCATTATACAAATCAATTTTTCTACAAACTCTGTGCTATCAGTGCCAGAATTGGACGCTGGACTCTAGAACAATAAGAAAGATAACGATCACAGAAATGAAATGTGTCAGAAGAATGACAGGAAACAGCATAAGGGACAGAATAAGAAATATTGACCTGAGGAAGAAGCTCGAAATTGAACCAGCCATCGAATAAATAAAGAAACAACAGATAAATTTGGTTCTGCCACATAACAAGACAAAAAGAACTAACAATGACTCAAAGAGCCATGAACAAACGCTACGAAAACGCCAGATTAAGAGGAAGACCGAGAAAGAGATGGATAAAGGGAATACTAGAGTCACTAGGAGGAATAACATCAGAAGAGGCCAACAGAAGAGCAAAGAATCGCAGATTGTATGTCACCTCGACGCCAACGGCAAAGGAGGAAGGATTGAAGAAAAAGAAAAATGAATACAAAAAGGACGCTGAAAGCCAAATGAGAAAGGAAAGAAGAAGAAGACGAAATAGAATAAGAAGAGGAAAAAGTTGAAGAATATACTTCACCTTAAACATTAATGGAAGTCATGAATTAAGCAATTTATTATTTTTGACCCCATAAAATCCTCCATTCTTTTACTTAAAACGGGAGTTTGTATTCCTGTTTCGCTGTTGTATTTCCTGCATTGTGAGCACATCTATAAACAGCAAATGGAGGTGCTGCATGCATCTATTTCTCCATTTTCAGTGCCTGGACATTTCCTCTTGCAACTCATTAATTTCATGAGAAAATTAAAATGTTTGTTAATTAGGGGAACAACTACAGAGGCGCTAGTAATTTGACAGCACGCGGAGGAATTCACTAATGACAAGAAACACAGAAAACGATAACAGCCCAAACAAGAAAACCATCAAGTACCGTGCCTGCTGGCGTAGGGGATCATGTCTCTCCACAACTTCTGATCTCGACGGCTATTTATCATTTCTGTTGTTGACCTTCTGCCAAGCCTTTCTCTTAATATGTCTAGCATCTTTTCTCTTTGCTTCCCTCTATCTTTTCGTCCTCAATTTTTTTTAAGTTGTCACAATATATTCCAGGTTTTCCCTTCTCATTACATAGCCAAAAAATGATGATTATTTCTTCCTAATATTGGATATTAACTATCTTTATGCTTTGGCCTATTTCAGAACGGTTTTATTACTCTTCTTAGCTGTCCATGGTATTCTCAACATTCTTCTGTAAAACCACATTTATAAAGCCTTTAGTAATTTTCTTTTCTGCTGTCCCATTGTCCATGATTCGCATCCATATGTTAAGATTAGCTCTACATAACATTTAAAAACTTTTTTCTTGCTTCTAATGTCAAAAATGGATCGCACAGTATCTTCCTAACTTTTTGGAAAGCTGTTTTTACCTGAGCTATTTTGTATCTCACCTCCATTGTACATCAACCATCTGATGTTAACTTCGTTCCCAGATATTTTAATTCATTTACCGGTTTGAATGGGAGCCGCGATAGCTCAGTGGTTAGTGAACTAAACTACAAAGAGCAAGGGATCGAGTTCGATCCTGATAGACGGTTTCCAGGTTCACCCAGCCTTAAACGTGTACCTGATTTTTTCTGGGAAGGTAAAGCGGCGCGGGCGTAATATCGACCACATTACCCCAAAATTCATGTGCCGAAGGTCTGTAAAATTTATGGTCACTAACACCATATTCCCTATACGCCACTTGGCGTGATGGTGGCTCTTTACTTTTTTTTTGTTTTTACTTTACCTGGTTTAATATTGTTCCACTTGTCATTATTGTGCATTGCGGTGAAGTCTTTTCCTTTGTTGCTACCATTACTTCTGTCTTTTTACTATTAAGGCTGAGTCCGTTGTATTGGTAACATCAAAAAGTGGGCAGTGTACCTATGGCACCTGGCACCATCAAGACAAGAGACAGAGTAATATAGCTTTCCATAGTAGCCAAACTTCGATGTCAAGAACACACCCAATTAATGTATTAATGAATGTTGGGGAGGGGTTTGGGACGAGGGAATGTTGTTTGTCACAATAAATAGTGTACACATTTCGCAATATAAGCAGTTGCCTTCAAAGTGTTTCCTACACGAGGTCTGTTCCGAAGATGTAAATCATTACTCAATACTTCTAGTTTATCTACGTCCCTGGACATGCGGGAGTACGGGGAAATGAAAAAAAACGGACAGGTTGGCTGGCTGCGCGGTCGTTGAAGGCGGTCAACCAATGGATCGGGTGGACACATTCAACGCCTTCTAAGATGTAGGAAGGGCACAAGACTTCGACAACCATGAGTCCACGTCACTCCTTCAGATGAAAGAGATGGGAGTTAAGATGGGCACAGCCAGAAACGAGAAACTTAGTGGGCGTGTAAGAAGACTAATCAACCAACATAGAACTGGAGTCGTCAGTCGCTGGACACTTCGTGACTTGCTTAGGAGGGGATCTAAGCACCTATGGACATGTTCGGAGTGCAACGATGATGACCCGCAAATAATTCAACCAATGATGACCCGCCAATAACTCAACGACGGTGACCTGAAGCAACTCAATAATTTCAAGAGTTTAAAGTTGAGGAAATACCAACTTAGGCCCAGTGTATTTCGACAAGCGGATCGTTTCTGTTTGATACACTTATGATGGTCAGCTCAACTTTAGGTCTTCTTTCATTTTCAGAGAAAGTTCCCGTGCCCACTAATGGCTGTGTGAACCCAGATGCTGGTTTTTTCCAGAAAATGAACCAAAACCCATCTCCTCAGTAGGGTAGTTCACCATCACCAACTCTACCACGGCTTACAGGTGTCTATTTTACTTATCAATATTTAGAGTAGTTCACCATCACCAACTCTACCACGGCTTACAGGTGTCTATTTTACTTATCAATATTTAGAGTAGTTCACCATCACCAACTCTACCACGGCTTACAGGTGTCTATTTTACTTATCAATATTTAGAGTAGTTCACCATCTCCAACTCTACCACGGCTTACATGTGTCTATTTTACTTATCAATATTTAGGGTAGTTCACCATCTCCAACTCTACCACGGCTTACATGTGTCTATTTTACTTATCAATATTTAGGGTAGTTCACCATCTCCAACTCTACCACGGCTTACAGGTGTCTATTTTATGTATCAATATTTAGGGTAGTTCACCATCTCCAACTCTACCACGGTTTACAGGTGTCTATCTTAATTATCAATATTTAGAGTAGTTCACCATCACCAACTCTACCACGGCTTACAGGTGTCTATCTTAATTATCAATATTTAGGGTAGTTCACCATCACCAACTCTACCACGGCTTACAGGTGTCTATTTTACTTATCAATATTTAGAGTAGTTCACCATCACCACTTCTACCACGGCTTCCAGGTGTCTATTTTACTTATCAATATTTAGAGTAGTTCACCATATCTAATTCTACCACGCCGTTCATGTGTTTATTTTATTTCCGATCATTTGTTTGTTATTTTGGTTTCTTTTCGTTTTCCTCACAAGTTAAAACAATTTTGATATAAAATCTTTTAGCGAGAAGCTAATCTGTCGCTTTGTTTTAATATTCTAAATTTATTTTTCTTCCATGTAAATTACCAGCTTCTAATGTGCTCTGTAGAGGAGAAATGATGAAAGAATGCGATCATAAATGGTTGAAGTTCAAGCTGGAGTGAACTTTCATGTCGAGGGATATGTGAGCAGTCATAAATCTGAGGTCAATTATTGCAGGGAATATGAGACATGCGTGTGGAGTGAGTGAGAGAGAGAGAGAGTGAGAGAGAGAGAGAGTGAGAGAGATAGTGAACAGATAGAGATGTAAATGATTAGGAAGCGACGGTAAAACACGTTAGAACGTGATAAATTATAGTGAAGTTGGTGGAAAGATTGGATTGAATGAACGAGACAGAGAAAGGAAATCGATGAAGCGAGAGGGAAATAAGTAGAGAAAATGGAAATGAGAAATGAAACAAGATGGCATTTGGAATATAAAAAGAAATGAAATAAGGACAGTTTTGAGATGACACGAAATGAGGAAACGTGAAAAATAGGAAAGATGAAAGGGATAGATGCATTAAGTGACGGATGAAAAGAAAAAAGATAAATATTAGTGAGATTTAATGAACATGACAAAGAAAATAACATAGAGAAAAATGTTAAGACGGACAGAGAAAAATATGAATCAGAAAAAAAACAAGATATATATAAATAAAAAAGTAAAGTAATGAGAGAGGCGATTATGTTAAATAAACGGTAGAGAGAAGAAGTAGAAAGGGATGAAAAACGACTGATAGAGTGAAAGAACAAATGATACAGAGAATACCATATTGTATAAGAAGGTATTGTAGAAAGAACAAATGATACAGAGAATACCATATTGTATAAGAAGGTGTTGTAGATGCTGTTTAAATATATTTTGCACAAGAACATTGTGTGTTTATATATAAGTGTATACGAGATCTAGGGTACCCTGCGAAGTTGTTTTAAAAGAGATGCCACTAACGGCGTCGATTACTGCCTGCATTGTTGGTCTCTCGGCTACAGCAGAAAACAGTTCATAAAAGAAATACATTAAGTAGACTTTTATTTGAGAATTCTAGGGATACTCTGAATTCGCGAGTCATATACTAAAATTTTCATTATAGAAGCTCTCTTTCCATTCATCTTCTTCTCTCTCTCTCTCACTCTCTCTCTCCCTCTCTCTCTCTCTCTCTCTCTCTCTCTCTCTCTCTCTCTCTCTCTCGATGCTCGATATATATATATATATACCATAAGCCGGTGAATTAAAGGTCGGTTCCCTTATAATCCCGTCTACCACAAGATGTGACGAATATACAATCTTAATTCCATCGTTGTGCTACCAATACCAGATCTGGACCATAAATACAAGAACAATAAGAAAATAACTACTACCGAGACAAAATGTGTTGGACGAATGATAGGAAACAACCTGAGAGATAAGATCAGAAGTGAAGAACTGTGAAAGAAACTAGCAATAATTCCCGCCATAGATTATATACAGAGACAGTAGATTAAATTGTTTGGCCACGTGATAGGGCTGAAGGATCAAAACAAACACATCGATCCTTCAATAAACATTGCGAGAACACCAGACCCAAGGGCCAACCACGAAAAAGATGGATTGATTGATTATTAGAAATACTAGGAAACATAACAGCAAGAGAGGGCAAAAGAGGAGCAAAAGACCCCAAATTATATCTCCCCTCGTAGCTGAAAGGCAAATGATGAAGGAAAGAAGAAGAAGAACAAACAGAAATGTAACGAAAAAGTGCAATGTCTTACGTGTGTGTATGACAAGTGGAAGACAATTGCAACATGTGTCGAAAACGTCATCCTCGGGTGCTCCAACATAACTAAATACGGCGCCCCATATACGAGGGGCGTTCAAAAGGTAATACAGCCCATCGGTTTTCTGAACTAATAATAAACATAGTAACATGACATTTGTCACACTTTAAATATGTCATGTGCCAGTTGTGTCCACCAAAGTGTACTGTAATCAGTCAAATAATACGACTACACTCAACTGTTAAAATACAGCTTGTTAGCAACTTGCGTTATAAGAAGAGAGGCAGCGAATTGTGATAGAATTTCTCGTTTTAGGGAAGGAAACTGTTGTGAACATCCGCAAGCTCCTATGTGATGTGGACGTTCTGCAGTCGGCAGGAGCATAGTAAGTCGCTGGGTTCAGAGAATAAAAGAATCGGAAAGTGGAGATACGGAGCTTCTTGATCGCCCGCACTGTGGACGGCCTGCCACAGCCACCGATGCAGAGATGTTGAAGTGCGCTGAGTGCATTATTCTTGCTGATAGGCGCATCACTACTCAACAATTGGCCTTAAAGTTGCCAGTCAGCATTGGTAGTGCAAATTCAATTATAAAAACTATCGGATTCTCCTCGGTTTGTGCAAGATGGGTTCCACGAAATCTCACAAATGAGCACCGATTGTAAAGAAACGCATTTTGTTTTCTGAACTGTTGGGACGTTTCAACGTTGATGGAGATAACTTTTTGGCTAAGATTGTTACAGGGGACGTAACCTGGGTACGTCATTTTGTAGCTGAGGTTGTTACAGGTGGCGGCACCTGGGGGCATCATTTTGTAGCTAAGATTGTTACAGGTGACGGTACCTGGGGGCATCATTTTGTACTAAGATTGTTACAGGGGACGTAACCTGGGGGCATCATTTTGTAGCTAAGATTGTTACAGGTGACGGTACCTGGGGGCATCATTTTGTAGCTAAGATTGTCACAGGTGACAGTACCTGGGTGCATCATTGTGTGGCTAAGATTGTTACAGGGGACGTAACCTCGGGGCCTCATTTTGTAGCTAAGATTGTTACAGGGGACGTAACCTCGGGGCCTCATTTTGTAGCTAAGATTGTTACAGGGGACGTAACCTCGGGGCCTCATTTTGTAGCTAAGATTGTTACAGGTGGCGGCACCTGGGGGCATCATTTTGTAGCTAAGATTGTTACAGGTGGCGGTACCTGGGGACATCATTTTATAGCTAAGATTGTTACAGGTGACGTAACCTCGGGGCCTCATTTTGTAGCTAAGATTGTTACAGGTGACAGTACCTGGGGGCATCATTGTGTGGCTAAGATTGTTACAGGGGACGTAACCTGGGTACGTCATTTTGTAGCTGAGGTTGTTACAGGTGGCGGCACCTGGGGGCATCATTTTGTAGCTAAGATTGTTACAGGTGACGGTACCTGGGGGCATCATTTTGTACTAAGATTGTTACAGGGGACGTAACCTGGGGGCATCATTTTGTAGCTAAGATTGTTACAGGTGACGGTACCTGGGGGCATCATTTTGTAGCTAAGATTGTCACAGGTGACAGTACCTGGGTGCATCATTGTGTGGCTAAGATTGTTACAGGGGACGTAACCTCGGGGCCTCATTTTGTAGCTAAGATTGTTACAGGGGACGTAACCTCGGGGCCTCATTTTGTAGCTAAGATTGTTACAGGGGACGTAACCTCGGGGCCTCATTTTGTAGCTAAGATTGTTACAGGTGGCGGCACCTGGGGGCATCATTTTGTAGCTAAGATTGTTACAGGTGGCGGTACCTGGGGACATCATTTTATAGCTAAGATTGTTACAGGTGACGTAACCTCGGGGCCTCATTTTGTAGCTAAGATTGTTACAGGTGACAGTACCTGGGGGCATCATTGTGTGGCTAAGATTGTTACAGGGGACGTAACCTCGGGGCATCATTTTGTAGCTAAGATTGTTACAGTTGACGGTACCTGGGGGCATCATTTTGTAGCTAAGATTGTTACAGGTGGCGGTAATTGGGGACATCATTTTGTAGCTAAGATTGTTACAGGTGGCGGCACCTGGGGGCATCATTTTGTAGCTAAGATTGTTACAGGCGGCGGTACCTGGGGGCATCATTTTGTAGCTAAGATTGTTACAGGTGGCGGTACCTGGGGGCATCATTTTGTAGCTCAGATTGTTTAAGGTGGCGGTACCTGGGGGCATCATTTTGTAGCTAAGATTGTTACAGGGGCCGTCACCTGGGGGCATCATTTTGTAGCTAAGATTGTTACAGGTGGCGGTACCTGGGGGCATCATTTTGTAGCTAAGATTGTTACAGGTGGCGGTACCTGGGGGCATAATTTTGTAGCTAAGATTGTTACAGGTGGCGGTACCTGGGGGCATCATTTTGTAGCTAAGATTGTTACAGGTGGCGGTACCTGGTGGCATCATTTTGTAGCTAAGATTGTTACAGGGACCGTCACCTGGGGGCATCATTTTGTAGCTAAGATTGTTACAGGTGGCGGTACCTGGGGCATCATTTTGTAGCTAAGATTGTTACAGGTGGCGGTACCTGGGGGCATCATTTGAACCTGAGACAAAAAGACAGTCAATGGAGTATCATCATCCGCACTCACCACGAAGAAAGAAATTCAAGACATCTCCTTCAGCTGGAAAGGTCATGGTCACTGTCTTTTCGGACATTAAAGGTATGATTCTTGTGGGTGTTATGCCAAGAAAGGAGACAATCAATTCGCAAGCTTACATTAAGACATTGAAAAAAAAAAACTCAATGAACGTTTTCGCAGAGTTCGGCAGCACAAGAATCCAGCAGACCTGCCTCTCCTTCACGACAATGCGCGCCCTCACACAAGTCTGGCAACACGGGAAGCAATCACCTGATTGGGTTGGACTGTACTCC
This sequence comes from Megaustenia siamemsis, assembly GCA_032433765.1. Classification (NCBI taxonomy): domain Eukaryota; kingdom Metazoa; phylum Mollusca; class Gastropoda; order Stylommatophora; family Ariophantidae; genus Megaustenia; species Megaustenia siamemsis. The sequence goes on along the minus strand of JAVIAB010000139.1, from coordinate 4,660,482 downwards.
CCCATCCACCATACAGCCCTGATTTAGCACCCTCTAATTTCCATCTCTTTAGTCCACTTAAAGATGCACTCCGCGGAACAAGGTTTGAAGATGATGAAGGAGTGATTCCTGCAGCGAAGAAATGGTTACACGATCAAGACAAAGACTCTTACAGGCTAGGAATATATGCACTCGTTGCGCGCTGGCGTAAAACTGTACAATGAATGAAGTGAAATGATATCGATGTGTACATGACATAACCGTATACATTGTGTAAAAATGTCATACTGTTTGAATGTGCGGTTCCAGAGGGTGCCGATGTGGTGTATTACTGTCTGAATGCACGAAGTACTAGAACGTAGAGACTAAGGATGTCAGGAGGCACTGTCTGAATCTTGCGCCGAAATTCTTCAAATAAAATCCTCCATTGAACTTTGTTTCTTCCTGGTCACATGACCTGTAGGATAGCCCCATAGGGAGGAGTCTTGTAGGGCCAAGTCTACTGACATTTTAGGCTGTTGTCTGTGGCAATGGCTCTGTCCAGAAGAAATTCAGAATTAGAGTTATTAAAACTCTGTCAGAGTTGGGGCATTTTGCATTATTCTGTTGATCTATCTATCTATCTATCTATCTATCTATCTATCTATCTATCTATCTATCTATCTATCTATCTATCTATCTATCTATCTATCTATCTATCTATCTATCTATCTATCTATCTATCTATCTATCTATCTATCTATCTATCTATCTACCTACCTACCTACCTACCTACCTACCTACCTACCTACCTACCTACCTACCTACCTATCTATCTATCTATCTATCTATCTATCTATCTATCTATCTATCTGTCTGTCTGTCTGTCTGTCTGTCTATCTGTTTATCTGTCTGTCTGTCTATTGCCCTTTCGAGCCGAAGATGGCACAAAGACCTTGGAGTGTTTAACACTCCCCTCCACTGGCTTCATGGCACAAAGAGCAGAATACCTAGACGCTTGTGTCCGACGATCTTTCGACTTCCAGACTTTGTATAGAATCTGTATTGTATCTTGCCACACGGTTCTGTTCTTGGCGAGTTGCTCAATCTCAACACTGGACCTGTATTGTGTCTCGCTACACGGCTATGTTCTTGGCGAGTTGCTCAATCTCGGCGAGGGAACTGATGCCTGTGGTGGTTGCCTCTTGCTTCAATGTTCTTTTTAAGGTTTCACTAGGTCGGCATCTTTTTCTATTACCCTCTGGTTCCCTTCCATTTGAGGGCCTGATTTTAAATTATTTTATTTTCTCTTCTCATCACATGGCTAACATATGATTACCTTCTTCTCTTGATTATAGTTGCTATATCTGGCTGCTTTGTAATTTCTCTTATTTCTCCACTAATCTTAATCTGTTGATAAAAACCATTTAATTTCGCGGCTTTCCCACATTTCCTTTCTCTTAGACTACAGAATATTAAAAGCGTTGAAATGCCGATTCTATCCTCCACATTTTGCCAAATGCAGTGGAATAACCTGGACGGTACCTGTGAGTGCGACACACTGTCTTTGTTAATAAAGTTATTTTTAAAATTATGTTGTTATTGTTGTTTCTTTAAATTTATTAACAATAACAGTTATCAATATCAGAATAGATATTACATTATAATTTCAATATTGGTGTTATTGTTTATTTACTATTAATGGTGTTATTGTTTATTTACTATTAATGGTGTTATTGTTTATTTACTATTAATGGTGTTATTGTTTATTTACTATTAATGGTGTTATTATTTATTTACTATTAATGGTGTTATTGTTTATTTACTATTAATGGTGTTATTGTTTATTTACTATTAATGGTGTTATTGTTTATTTACTATTAATGGTGTTATTGTTTATTTACTATTAATGGTGTTATTGTTTATTTACTATTAATGGTGTTATTGTTTATTTACTATTAATGGTGTTATTCATAGCAATCTAAGTGGATTATTATTAATGCTATTAATTTCGCTTTATTTTAAATTGGTGCAATCGTCACTATTATCATCAATTTTGGTTTTATTATCAATATTATTTTTCATTCTATCTATCTATCTATCTATCTATTGACCTTTCGAGCCGTAGCCGGTCCATGGGGCGTACACCAAGATACTCCTTCCCTTATCTGAATTTTTGTTCTAGCAGTTTTCAATTCATTTAAAGATATTTTATCAAGTGTCGCCATTTGTCTCTGTTCTGTGCAAGCTGCTCTATCTCATTGAGGGGGCCGAATCCTGCTGCTCTTGCCTCTCTCATCAATGTTCTTCTCAGCGTCTCTCTGGTTCTTCCTCTTTTCCTCTTACCTGTTGTTTCCCATATGAGGGCTTGCTTTGCTATTCGGTTATTATCTCTTCTCATCACATGTCCAACATATGACCATCGTCTTTTCTTTATTACTGAAGATATTAATAGTTGATTGGCGATTTCTCTAATTTCCTCGTTTGTTTTGAATTCGTTCCACGCTATACCAAATATTTTCCTTTGACATTTATTTTCGAATGCGTTCAACTTTGTTTCTATATCTCTTGTTGTTTTCCAGCTTTCACACGCATATGTAAGGGTTGATAGTACGTTTGATTTGAATAGCCTAAGTTTTGTGTTTGTGCTGATGAGTTTTGACTTCCACAACTTTTCAAGGCTTCTGAAAGGCATTGCTGCTTTAGCTATTCTGATTCTAATTTCTTTGCTTGTATCCCCTTCTCGATCAATGTGACTTCCAAGATAGGTAAAGTAATCAATCTCTTCTTATTATCAATAGATCTCCTACCTGTTCCAAGCCAGCGCATTTCGCTTAATCCTAAAATATCTAGATCGTATCTATCCATCTCGCTCGCGATTTGTGCATGTTTTGTCGGTGCGGCCATTGTACGTACATTCCAGAATCCTATTTTGTTGTTGTTTTAGGACCGAAAAAACTATCACTACTATCTACTGCTAATTTACACATTCTGTACCAGGTCTACGTTTCATTAACAAAATCGTTATTACGATAGTGGCTTGTTAAACCTCTGATCAACGGTTCTATACCAAGCCGAAGAAAAATAATTCCTCCATTTTGGAAACAACCGGAAACTTTATATTAATTCTTCTATATTATTCATTCTATTAATATCATATTAATTTAATTATTAATATCATGAGGTGCACGTGACCGTGCGGTTAAAACGACTGTTCCGCTGGCTGAAAAGTAGGCGTACGATATTCGAAACCCGCGGTAGACTATAAATGATTTTTTCTATTCTATCTATTGACCTTTCGAGCCGTAACCGGCCCATAGGGCGTAGACCAAGATACACCTTCTCCTATATGAATTTTTGTTCTAGCAGTTTTCTTTTAAAGATATTTTATCAAATCTCGCCATCTGTCTCTGTTCTGTGCAAGCAGTTCTATCTCATTGAGGGAGCCGATTCCTGCTGCTCTTGCCTCTCTCATCAATGTTCTTCTCAGTGTCTCCCTGGGTCTTCCTCTTTTTCTTTTACCTGTTGTTTCCCATATGAGGGCTTGCTTTGCTATTCGATTATTATCTCTTCTCATCACATGTCCAACATATGACCATCGTCTTTTCTTTATTACTGAAGATATTAGTGGTTGATTGGCGATTTCTCTAATTTCCTCGTTTGTTTTGAATTCGTTCCATTCTATACCAAGTATTTTCCTTAGACATTTATTTTCGAATGCGTTCAACTTTGTTTCTATATCTCTTGTTGTTTTCCAGCTTTCACACGCATACGTAAGGGTTGATAGTACATTTGATTTGAATAGCCTAAGTTTTGTGTTTGTGCTAATGAGTTTTGATTTCCACAACTTTTCAAGGCTTCTGAAAGACATTGCTGCTTTAGCCAGTCTGATTCTAATTTCTTTGCTCGTATCCCCTTCTCGATCAATGTGACTTCCAAGATAGATGAAGTGATCGATCTTTTTCTATTGGGGGTGAAATAAAAATTCTGAGTCTCATACGTCGTGACGACTGCTTGACCAAGCGGCTTTTATACCTCTGATTCTAACGTTGCCCCCCGACATACACCAGCAATGGTAATACGAGTATGTGTCGTAAAGATAGGATATTTTTTTAAATAACATATTATGGTTCTTTATTATTATAACTATTTGTTTGTTATATACTACAATTAATTTGAGTCTTAATGCTGTTGAAACTGTCACCACCATGTTTTTATGTTTATTACCAATGCTTTAAAAGGTGTTATATTTATTATGACTGATGACAGTATTGTCGTACCCGTTTTAAGTCTTTGTTCTAACCGGTCATCGCAGTTTAGCTCACATAATGCTCTCTGCCATCAACCAATATATCATCAACTTTCACATCTTCTTCCATCCACAATCCTGTATTCAGTTCCATTTTTTTTCCGCCTCATTTCTGAGTAATCCTTTTTTTGTAATTGCAAGTAAAGAGCACTAGTTCTCATTGTAAAATGTAAAATCTGTAACGGGTGGGTTTGATTGGTCAGATGTTGATCACGTGACTCATTCCCTGTTATTTTACTGTTCTTTTTTTTAACTCCGAAAGCTGGATTGGGGAGGGGAATGGGGAGGATGAGAGAACAAGTAGTCTAGACTAGTCTAGATGTAAGATGTCGGTCTTTAGATAAGGAGAATTCGGTTCGAATCTCACCAGAGGCGAAGGGAATTTGTCTCCAATCTCTGGTTTCTTGACTGCGTTATCTCCCCTTTCTGGTTTCTCAGTGTCTAGTCCTCGCAGGTAACGACAGAAAGAAACCAGGAGTTCCCGTGTGCACTATGCGCACATTAAAGAAACATTGGCCTTTATATTGGAAACGAAGAGGTCAATATAGATGCTGACCGCGTAATATTGTTAAACAAATCTGCAGATAGCAGAAACGGTAGTGTCCGACTAAAATGCGCAGATAGCATAGTTTTACCGTCAGCAATCGACCCACGCATACAAGCACATACGGTGTGAGCGCTTAAGTAAAAGAGGAAGAGGAGGAAGGGGAAGAATGTCTCTAGCCATTCTTCTAGGAGGAAGAATGTATCATCAGATAGATTACGAGTTTCATCATCGCCATCAGATAGATTACGAGTTTCATCATCGCCATCAGATAGATTACGAGTTTCATCATTGCCATCAGATATATTACTATTTTCATCATCGCCATCAGATAGATTACGAGTTTCATCATCACCAGTAGAACGTAATTGTAACCGTAACTACTATTCCCTTGTTTCATATTCTGAACATGATATCTCTGTATCAAACGTTAAGAGAAATAGGGACGATAAGTTGGCCATCAGATAACAATGGGGCATAAACAACTATCATCGCCTGCCTAAGGCTGCAGACAGTTTAGCTTCAAGACGATAGGCAGACCAAGATAGATGGATAGGCAAGGTTACATACATTTTTCAGAGTAACACGCTCACAAGTGTCAGCAGAAGTGAAGCAGCTTCGGCTTACTTGTTGTGCTTTATGATTGCTGATTACTTATATCAGACTTCACATTACAGCACAACGTATAGTCAACAACGTATAGTCAACAACGTATAGTCAACAACGTATAGTCAACAATGTAGCCAACAATGAGTTTAATACTTCACATTACAGCACAACGTATAGTCAACAATGTATAGTCAACAATGAGTTTAATACTTCACATTACGACACAACGTATAGTCAACAATGTATAGTCAACAATGAGTTTAGTACTTCACATTACAGCACAACGTATAGTCAACAATGTAGCCAACAATGAGTTTAATACTTCACATGACAGCACAACGTATAGTCAACAACGTATAGTCAACAATGAGCTTAACACTTGACATTACAGAACAACACAACGTATAGTCAACAATGTCGCCAACAATGAGTTTAATACTTCACATTACAGAACAACACAACGTATAGTCAACAATGTCGCCAACAATGAGTTGAATACTTCACATTGCAGAACAACACAACGTATAGTCAACAATGTCGCCAACAATGAGTTTAATACTTCACATTACAGAACTACACAACGTATAGTCAACATTGTAGCCAACAATGAGTTTAATACTTCACATTACAGAACAACACAACGTATAGTCAACAATGTAGCCAACAATGAGTTTAATACTTCACATTACAACACAACGCATAGTCAACAATGTCGCCAACAATGAGTTTAATACTTCACATTACAACACAACGTATAGTCAACAATGTAGCCAACAATGAGTTTAATACTTCACATTACAGAACAGCACAACGTATAGTCTACAATGTAGCCAACAATGAGTTTAACACTTCCGTTACAGAACAGCACAATGTATAATCAACAATGTAGCCAACAATGAGTTTAACACTTCACATTACAGAACAGCACAACGTATAGTCTACAATGTAGCCAGCAATGAGTTTAACACTTCACATTACAGAACAGCATAACGTATAGTCAACAAAGTAGTCAACAATGAGTTTAACACTTGACATTACGGAACAGCACAACGTCTAGTCAACAATGTAGCAAACATTGAGTTTAACACTTCTAATCATCACAGACTATTCACTGTGGTTAATATTCAAGTTTATTGAATCAATCTCTGGCACGTGATACATATCTTTAGGAGCCGCGTTTGCTCAGTGGTTAGTGAACAGGACTACAAAGGACAAGAGGTAGGGTTCGATCCCAACTGACGGCTTCCGGGTTCACCCAGCCTTTAATGGGAACTGGATTTTTTAATGGGAAAGTAAAGCGGCATGGGCTTAATACCGACCACATTACCCCAAAAATCATGTGCCGAAGATCTGTAAAATTTATGGTCACTAACACCATATTCCCTATACGCCACTTGGCGTGACGGGGGTACTTTACTTTTTTCTTTTTTTTTTTTACTTATCTTTAGTATTTCTGTTCTTAATCCTGGACAATTCAGTAAGTTAACACCGGTGGATATTGAGCTGCCCTTGTTATTTGGAATTGTTATGGACTTCATAATGAAGAAATGCTGCACTGGTAATAAAGGCATCGAATGGATACAAGGAGACCATTTGGAGGACCTGGACTTTGCTGATGACATAGTTCTCATCAGCAATCAGATAAAAACGATGCAGGAAAACACAAATGAACTATCATCAATAGCCAGCAAAATTGGGCTTGAGGTCAATCATGAAAAGACTAAAGTCATGAAAAGTTTAATTCCAACAAGTGACAAAATATACATGGAAAACAAACCAGTAGAAGAGATCGATCACTTCATCTATCTTGGAAGTCACATTGATCGAGAAGGGGATACGAGCAAAGAAATTAGAATCAGACTGGCTAAAGCAGCAATGTCTTTCAGAAGCCTTGAAAAGTTGTGGAAATCAAAACTCATTAGCACAAACACAAAACTTAGGCTATTCAAATCAAATGTACTATCAACCCTTACGTATGCGTGTGAAAGCTGGAAAACAACAAGAGATATAGAAACAAAGTTGAACGCATTCGAAAATAAATGTCTAAGGAAAATACTTGGTATAGAATGGAACGAATTCAAAACAAACGAGGAAATTAGAGAAATCGCCAATCAACCACTAATATCTTCAGTAATAAAGAAAAGACGATGGTCATACGTTGGACATGTGATGAGAAGAGATAATAATCGAATAGCAAAGCAAGCCCTCATATGGGAAACAACAGGTAAAAGAAAAAGAGGAAGACCCAGGGAGACACTGAGAAGAACATTGATGAGAGAGGCAAGAGCAGCAGGAATCGGCTCCCTCAATGAGATAGAACTGCTTGCACAGAACAGAGACAGATGGCGAGATTTGATAAAATATCTTTAAAAGAAAACTGCTAGAACAAAAATTCATATAGGAGAAGGTGTATCTTGGTCTACGCCCTATGGGCCGGTTACGGCTCGAAAGGTCAATAGATAGATAGATAGATATTGAGCTGTCCTCAGGTGCGTATTGTCTGTGACATATAAAATCAATCTCCCTCACAACGTATCTAACATACAGATAACCATATATTTAGTATTCGTGCTCTGAAGCACAACTTTGAAGTACACTTAAAAACACTTCACAATTAAAGTATCACTGACTATAACTTATTTATATTCTGTACTGTTCTCCAGGTTTCTAATGCATGTGTTCTGGTTCTATCTACTGCTCAACTAACTGTTCCTAAGTTACTGCTGTCCTTACCTGTGTTCTCTACTCTGAGCATGTCTAGTCTACATTTCTGATTCTTGATTCTCTCTGTTTGACCGACCGAAAACTTGTGCAGAAGGTTAAAAGCTTAAATCTAATTTACATAATTTATGCGCATAGACTACGTGCATCCAGTGGTTTTTTGCGAGATAATAACGTGCGAAACTCTCCGACCAACCGCAGTTGGCGATGTTGACCGGTCCATGACTTTTGTCTCCCAATTATCACAACAGATGACATCTTGATACTTTCAGCGAGCTCTTAAGTTTCTCTGGTCAGCTTGACATCTCCTGAGTTACAAAATAACTCTATTTGTTTCATGAACATGCCCTGTCCCTGAAGTTGTTTGTCAATCTATTTCCTGGGCTTGTTGACTGGTCATGTGTTTATCCACACCTTTACAACAGCTATAAAATGTCCATTCTCCCGAAACTTGTTATGTCCGACTACTATTCTGCATCCACTCTTGTCACTATACTTCCTTCCCACCTCTGCAAAAATAGCTAGGGATTTTCGTTACTTACGTACTGTCACTAACTACTGATGACCGCTATTCTAAGCTACTGTTATCATCTGTTAAGAAATGGGTACCGCCTGAGTTACCTGACCTATGTTTTAATTGACGTATACTGTTATACAACACACCTGGCTCAGGTGAGAAATTTACGATTGTCATGAGCTTCTCGGCTCATGCAGACAGTTTAAGTAATGAATTAACTTCACTTCTCTTTCTGTCTCTTAAAATCATTCTCACTTGTCCCTTTCGATCAAAAATCCATCCTCGCTTCTTCTATTGGTTCATTAAATTATTTTTATTTCTCCTTTGTTTAAAAAATCACCTTTACTTCTCTTTTTGTTTCATAAAATAATTCTCATTTGCCTTTTGTGGCATAGGCTCAACCGTTTTTTTTTTAATTTGGTCAAATAACCTTCTCTAGTCACTTTGTTTAATAAAATCATCATCACCACACACGGCTGGTCTCCCCCCCCCCCCTTTCCCCCCACACATTATTTACATTTCACTTTTAGTCAGGAAACAAGGTCGCAGTTCAATGAGGATTTTTAGCTAAATGGCACATTCTATTACACATTTTTTACACCCTTTTTCTACATTCATTTTCTCAGCTCTCTCTCTCTCTCTCTCACTCTCTCTCTCTCTATCTCTCTCTCTCTTTGTTTGCATGTATTATAGTAAATTTTGTAAGTATTTTTTCTTATTTTCTCTCTTCCTTCTTTGTATTATTAGTTTGATTTACCCGAGAACATGTAGTAGAGTATATCTTCACTTCCTTGTTTGTTTGTGCTGCTCTGTTTTCTGAAGAAGGCCGCATGTAGGTTGAAACGTCATATATCATTATTTTTATTTTTTTATGTAAAGCTGTTACCATATCCTGTAGCAGCGTATGTTACACCCACTACTTGTTCCCTGCTACCAGCTTTACCGCAGTACTACAATGATTTGGAGGATAGTAAACGCAAGAGAAGATGAATGTTTACAGAGTTAGGAAACAAAATGGCAGATAATCAACAACAGAAAAAAATAACAAAGAATAATAAATTGTCCGAAGAAGGATCGAGCCCGTACTCCCCGGCCCAGGATCTTTCCACGAGAACCAAACGCACTACAGTTATTTACCCTTTCTCCAACCCTCCACCCGCATCACTGCTCACTTTGTTTCATAAAATGATTCCATCTTCTCCTTTTATTTCGTGTCCTCGTTCACCGCAATTTCTTTCTTTTAGAAAATGAACTTAAGGGTCCCTCATTTCTTTCTAAATCCATTCCCGCACAACAGCTCGTTTCAGACATTGACTTGTGAGGAAAATAATATAACCTGCTATATGGTAGTGGTCAGATATTGAGTCCGCTGACTGTAATGGGGTTCAGCTTAGTTTCGTTAATTAGCTCAGCTTAGTTTAATTGAGCTCAGCTTAGTTTAATTGAGCTCAGCTTAGTTTAATTGAGCTAAGCTTAGTTTAATTGAGCTCAGCTTAGTTTAATTGAGCTCAGCTTAGTTTAATTGAGCTCAGCTTAGTTTAATTGAGCTCAGCTTAGTTTAATTGAGCTCAGCTTAGTTTAATCGGCAGATGATCTTCATTACACAACTGATACATCCATGATGATCTTCGGAATGGACTGGGAAATTGTCGTCTAGTTTGGATGTTTTTTTATTTCAATTTAGATCAATTTTAACACAGTTTTTCTTTACCTGTCAGACAGTGACTTCGTCGGATCTGATAACCCGGAAGCAATTAGCAGACCGATGGAGAAAAGGTTACCGTCAGCCATTGTGATTGGTGCTCGCAAGGCAGGAACCAGAGCTTTGCTGCGGTTCATTAACCTTCACCCTGACGTAGCGACTTCCAGGCAGGAAACACACTTCTTCGACAGGTTGGTTTTAGCCGCCGTTGATGTAACGATAAGTCCATTACATATAGAAGAACACATGCTATCAGTTGAAACAAATTATTTAAATGAGCAATAACATTTTGTATTCTAATAGTTTTATCTTCATGTCTGTTGTTTACGTGTTTCTCAGTTCCCATGGCCATGAGATTTTCTTATTTGAATAATAGTGAAAATACACCGATGATCTTAAATAGCATGCAGTTCTGTACATAATAGCAACACTTTAAACTAACATGCAACTCTATTTAGAAAATCAAATGTCTTATCATTATGTTCAAATATCAGTGTTTTCAAATGTCACTTCAAAAAAAAGGTCATGAAGTATTACACAAGTCCACTGTTCTCCAAACTTTGTACCTCCTCCCACGTCAGTTTCAGTTTAAACTTTGATGTAATTTCACGAATTTGTTACCCTTATTCGTTTTGCTTAATCTTATTAGTATGTTTCTTGTAATCTTTTTTTAAATTGTTAATATTGGTAACTTTAGACAAGAGGAAGATACTTGGTGGTTGTAACTGGCAAAATACAGGGGGAGAGAGATCGCGGACGATAACGAGGGAAGATGCTAGATAGCTTGGTGTTAAGGCATGGACAACAGTCCACATCGGAATAGATACGATGCACTGTGGATAGAAAATTGTGGAAGGACATGATCGCCTACGCCAACCGGTATTGTACATGTTGATGATGAATATTGGTCAACGTGTTGATAAAGATGATGGTGATATTGACACCTAGGCTGATAATATTGGTGTTTATGTTGATGTTCTTGGCAATAATAATGATGTTAATGTTTAGATATAAAGTGTAAACGGTAGCAATGACAATGATGATGATATTCACGACAATTAACGTACCAATGATGATGGCGGTAGAACCGCTGGGGATGAAGGTCAGAAAACCGTATTATTTAGCTTTAACCAGTAACTAATTTTGAGAATGTCAATGACTATATACACCTGACTCCAATAAAAATATTAATCTGCGTTAGGTCTGATAACAATTACAGGTTATAGAAGCAAAGAAAAAAGGAAGAAAGAAAGAATGAAAGAAAGACGGAAAGAAACACTAATGAAAAGAGAAAGAAAGAAGAGAAGGAAGCGACACAAGAAATAAAGAAACCTAAATATCAAGGAAGAAAGATTGAAAGAAAGAAAGAAAGAAAGGAAGGAAGAGACACAAGAAATAAAGAAACCTAAATATCAAGGAAGAAAGATTGAAAGAAAGAAAGATGAGAAGGAAGCGACACAAGAAATAAAGAAACCTAAATATCAAGGAAGAAAGATTGAAAGAAAGATAGAAAGAAAGGAAGGAAGAGACACAAGAAATAAAGAAACCTAAATATCAAGGAAGAAAGATTGAAAGAAAGAAAGAAAGAGAGAAAGAAAGAAGAGAAGGAAGAGACACAAGAAATAAAGAAACCTAAATATCAAGGAAGAAAAATTGAAAGAAAGAAAGAAAGAGAGAAAGAAAGAAGGGAAGGAAGCGACACAAGAAATAAAGAAACCTAAATATCAAGAAAGAAAGATTGAAAGAAAGAAAGAAAGAAAGAGAGAAAGAAAGAAAGAAAGGAAGAGACACAAGAAATAAAGAAACCTAAATATCAAGAAAGAAAGATTGAAAGAAAGAAAGAAAGAGAGAAAGAAAGAAGAGAAGGAAGAGACACAAGAAATAAAGAAACCTAAATATCAAGGAAGAAAGATTGAAAGAAAGAAAGAAAGAAAGAAAGAAGGGAAGGAAGCGACACAAGAAATAAAGAAACCTAAATATCAAGAAAGAAAGATTGAAAGAAAGAAAGAAAGAAAGAGAGAAAGAAAGAAAGAAAGGAAGAGACACAAGAAATAAAGAAACCTAAATATCAAGAAAGAAAGATTGAAAGAAAGAAAGAAAGAGAGAAAGAAAGAAGAGAAGGAAGAGACACAAGAAATAAAGAAACCTAAATATCAAGGAAGAAAGATTGAAAGAAAGAAAGAAAGAAAGAAAGAAAGAAAGAAAGAAAGAAAAAGAAAGAAAGAAAGAAAGAAAGAAAGAAAGAAAGAAAGAAAGAAAGAAAGAAAGAAGGAAGAGACACAAGAAATAAAGAAACCTAAATATCAAGGAAGAAAGATTGAAAGAAAGAAAGAAAGAGAGAAAGAAAGAAGGGAAGGAAGCGACACAAGAAATAAAGAAGCCTAAATATCAAGGAAGAAAGAATGAAAGAAAGAAAGAAAGAGAGAAAGAAAGAAGAGAAGGAAGAGACACAAGAAATAAAGAAACCTAAATATCAAGGAAGAAAGATTGAAAGAAAGAAAGAAAGAAAGGAAGGAAGAGACACAAGAAATAAAGAAACCTAAATATCAAGGAAGAAAGATTGAAAGAAAGAAAGAAAGAGAGAAAGAAAGAAGGGAAGGAAGCGACACAAGAAATACAGAAACCTAAATATCAAGAAAGAAAGATTGAAAGAAAGAAAGAAAGATAGAAAGAAAGAAAGAAAGGAAGAGACACAAGAAATAAAGAAACCTAAATATCAAGAAAGAAAGATTGAAAGAAAGAAAGAAAGAAAGAAAGAGAGATAGAAAGAAAGGAAGAAAGAAAGACTTTAAAATGAAGAAAGAAGGAATGGAAGAAAGAAAGAAAGAAAGAAAAAGAAAGAAAGAAAGAAAGAAAGAAAGAAAGAAAGAAAGAAAGAAAGAAAGAGAGGAAGAAAGAAATAAAGAGGAATCAAAAAAGAAAGAATGAATGAATGAATGAAAAAAAGAAATGAAGAACGAAATGAAGAAAGGACGAAAGGAAGAAAGAAATAAACTAAGAAAGAAAGAAAGATAAGAACAATAAATTAAGAAAGAAAGAAAAAAGAAAGAAAGAAAGAATCACATACCTTGGCTTATAGAGATTTTAATGTAATTGCCCACACTTTTTTTTAACTGTAGACACATTTTTTTTATGTGGTCAGCACAACACTGGTGCCGTCCTTTCCCCAGAAATGTCCAGAACCATTTAGAGATGGGTTAACTTAATAGGTCGAGGTTAATATTGAAGCCTACCTCACTAGCGACAGTTCGTTCAGAAATTCGTACCCAGAAAGTTTATTAATTATTTCTGAAACTGTTTGATGAATTTCTGTAATTCTTTTTCATGAAATCTTATTTTTTCACCGACCTTCAGTCTGATTTTTGTGCCTTACTGTCGTGCATTTAGGAAAGATTTTGGATTTTTTGAGGTACAGTAAAGTCTCGAATATCCGGAATGCTCGGGGAAGAACCCATTCTGGATAATTGAATTTTTCTGGATAATCGAGAGTAAGAAAACCAAACTCAAAATTTATGAAAAAACATGATTGAAAAATTGCAATGCTCAGAAATATTTAAATTCGTGTGACATTCACTAGCTTTCTCTATCAACATGGGTCCTGATATTGGCATTCCTTTTCTTCTTCTTTCTAAAAACCACACATAAAGGACGTCGTCGAGTTTTTCAAATTTTGGCCGTTTCATACTTCGTCTCTGGTGTATATTGTTGCTGCTTTCAGACTCCGACGCAAACTTAAACAACTCATCTTTTTGATTTCGTATGTCATATAATGTTGAAGAGGCTATGCCAAATTCAGTCATCAAAACGTTGCGATTAACGCCTTTTTCAAGTCTACTAGCGATTTCAATCTTCTGGTTCAGTGTCAATACAGTTCGCTTGCGTTTACCTTTGCGGGAAATTGAGGTGTGGTTTGCACTCGCAGAGGCCATTATTTAACACAAAAATGTATTCCGTTAAAAAGTATGCACACATGCGTTTATAGCATATCATGTATAATTTATACTGATGGAACGAATTTCAGCTTGCACAAATGTCTGAGACAAACTAACGTCAAACTCTGTATCTTACTCTTTTTGAATTTCCAGTCGGTAATTTTTGAACCCCTCCCCCTTTCTTCTCACCATCTCTATGTCACTGCACGCCGGCTGCTCAACCTTTGATTTATAATCATCAAAGTTATGGGCTCTTCAATTTTCACAAACAATACGTCTGCTTCTAATGTTCGGTCAGACTGTCAAACGCCATATTTTTGACAAATTCATGACCAACTTTAGATCTAAAGCAGGCTATGAGAAAATTAAGCAAATTTGTAAAATCATGTAGATAAGTGTTTTTGGCACGACTAAGATTTCCCGACAAAAACATTTAGTCGGGGGAAAAAGTGAAGATATAGACTGTCTGTCGCTTTTACTTGGAATATTTGGAGACACAATGTCTGGATTGAATAAAATATGTTCGCTCCTATTTGAAGTATATTACTGTAAATACACTATTGTAAACGCAATATTGTGTGATGATAGAGCCTGTAGAAGTAAGCGCAGCGCACAAACCGTGTTGTAGCGTTTTCGATTTCCGGATAAAGGCATTTAATTTAACTGAACAAAACATGATTCAAGCTTTCTCCCTATAATAATAAAAAAAAAAAGTCCGTTAAATTGAGAATTCCGGATTATTGAGTACCGCATAATCGAGACTTTACTGTATATAAAAATATGATGTTCTTGCTTGTCCTAAATTTTAGGATTTTACAATACCCACATTTGTTGTAATTAACTCACCGTTTAAAAAGGCAAATTTCACAGCAACTCCACACAATTTTAGCACCGTTTCACACTCGTAACTTGTTAGATGGTGCCACTCCGAGATTTTTTTTATGTCATTTCCGGTTTCTTGTTAAATTGGTACAGAGGCGTATTTTGACAAAATATTTACTATTAATGTATATTCTTTTATATGTGTTAATTTGTAAGCTGTTGTGAAGTGACTTCTTGATTTTGAAAGAGTTTAAAGTGTAAATTCATTACTATGCTAAAGGTAACTGTGTTATTGTACAGGCACTTTTTCAAGGAATCTAAAAGGGGTCGGTTATATTACGATATCAAAAAACCAGAAAACAGAACACGGGCAGCTCTAAATATAGATAGAAAGTCTCTCAATCAATGGATAGAACAGAACTTGACTCTGAAGAGGCGACGGTCAAGCAAGGGAGAAAAATGAAAGTTGATGATTTTAACAAAGATGTTATTAGACGTAAAATTTTGAAAATGTTTGAATCGAATCAACTTACTACTCTGCGCAAACTTAAAGTTCGACTGCAATTAGAATGTGATAAAATCTCAAAAACGACTCTATGGAAGATCGTAAGAGGCTTTAGTTTCACTTTTCGAAAATCTGCTAGTGGTAGAAATATTGTTTGTGAAAGACCACACCTGATAGCTGCCCGAAGCAAATACCTGAGACAGATCCGTGAGCGACGAATGGAAGGCTACGGTATATTAGGCTTTGTGATGTGAAAGGATTGACGCGTGATGCGCTCTCAACGATAGACATTGAATTCTGAAGAAAATGTGGCGACCATGTGCTCAGAGAAGTGGAACAATACTGACAACAAGATAGATAACAGTTTGTGCAACCGATAACAGTTGTTAACCTCTTAGAGACTTCTGATTCGGAATGACATATGTATGACATGTGCACAATTTTGTTGATGACACTCTTACTATATTGGACTTCCGGGGAATATGGCGCCCGGTTCGCTGTCTTCTTCAGTGGACTCACAGCTAAGTGCTGATTTCCAGTGAACTTTTCTGTTTATTTGTTTGTTTTTATTTATATTTGAAGGGATCATGTTATTGTACGCGTTTTCTATTTGATGTAAATCACTTTGCTTCTTTTGATTCATTGCATTTTGTTACAATTTCTTTATTTGATCACTGATACTCATCCTTGTTGTTGATTGCGCTATTGAACGCGTCAAAAAATGGCTGTTTGTTTTCGCCGGTCTGATGTCAAGGACGCGTAATTCATTTAATTTGTAAAAGGCTCACAGTGTATCCGCGTGCTGCAGAGCTATTTACTGGAGTTGGCCAGTTTATAACGTGGAAACGGGTTCTGGGCAGTGGAACTGAGTAAGTGCACGTGAGTCTAGACCATCCACAGCATCGACGTTCAGCGACAAAATCATCTATGATACTATGACCCACTAAATCATCTATGATACTATGACCCACTAAATCATCTATGAGACTATGACGACGGTAAGTGTTCAGATGCAGCCCAAACGACAACATCGAAGAAGGAAATCACGACAAGGTAAAAGAGGTGGCGTTAAAATGTCGAAGTGTGAGAGGCTAGGCCTAAAGTATGTGCGCGTTACATATTGGAATTGTGGGTCCATAAATCAACGACGGCCCATTCTTGATAAGCTACTGTGCGGCGCCGATGTAATGGTTTTACAATAAACTCTTCTTGGCGACAGGACAGTAAGTACTCCTGGCTTTCATTGTTTTTACAATAGGCGACACCTTAGGCAGACCATCCTTGTTCGCAACAATATGGTAGCAGCTGAGGTTGATATGTCTGTGTGGGACAATGCAGAATTGCAGGTACATGCGGTTAGGGTGCAGACCCCAGTTCATTCGTGATTGTTAATGTGTATGCCTGTAATGGGAAGGTGAACACACAACAATGGCAGAATCTCTTCGAGTTCGATGAAGAGAACGTCATTTTCTGCGGCGACTTTAATGCTAGAGGAAACCAGTGGGGTAACGTCATAACCAACAAGCAGGGAGAAGACCTAGAGAACGCACTGGTATCGGCCGATTTAGTGTGCTTGAATGATGGAAGGGCAACAAGAATGGCCACTCGAAAACAGGGGACTCTGATAGTGTCATAGACCTTGCACTGGTGTCTTCCACCTTCGCCCAGTTTGCAAGTGGAGTGCACTGGGGTTCCACGGAAGTGATCACTATCCATGTGTCCTCCTAATTGAGAAAAGCGGAAATAAAAGCCAGAAAAGAAAGATCCACACATTCAACTATCAGAAAACAGACCAGGACGTCACTAGCAAAATCAGACATAGGAAACAGAGCGCTCCTCGTAGGAGGCAGGAGCGATGGACGCAGCCACCTTGGTGGAACGTAGATGTCGAGGAAGCTTGGCAGAGCAAGAGACAAACGGCCAAGACATGGCAGAAAGCTAGAAAGAATGGAAGAACACAACCTGAGCTCTTGAAGCGTCTCAAAATAGAGGTCGACCAAAAAATGATGCACTTTAAACAATGTGCTAAGCAGGCTAATTATGCCAAATGGGATGACTTCTGTATAAAAGTGTGCTCAGAAAAATCGCTAGCCACATTCTGGCGCCTTCATCAGAGCATGAATGGCACAACACGACACAGAGGCATACCAGACTTTCAGAGCACAGGCCGGATATGGCACTGATCTGATGAGAGTAAAGGGAAGGCCCTGCTTGCCCGCTACATTGAACAGACGGACCAAAGAAATGAGGCTGTAAGAATGACGATACGGGGATCGCTGTCAAAATTGTGTAAGGATGTAGGGCTGGAAGAAGATCTCACAATCACAACCGATACTATTCGCACGACACTTAAAAGGTCACACAACACTGCTCCTGGTCCAGATGGTGTTCGGTACGATGACATAGGCAATTTAGCTGACGACGACTTGAAAAAAAAACTGACCAATGAGTTTAATGCCAGTATTCGGAGTGGCCAGATTAAGGAGGAGTGGCTACACAGCTACTTACTACCGCTACCGAAGCCAAACAAGGACTATTCTCAGATCAGTGCCTACAGAATCATCACAATGCAAAACACTGCAGGCAAGCTGCTGGAGAAAATAGTTGCCCGTGTCCTCACCTGTCACCTTGAACAGAAACGCGCATTCCCACCCACACTCGGAGGTTATAGATATAACAAAGAGACATGGCTCAATGCGGCAGTCTTTGCTTATGACGTTTTCGAAGGCTTCCACAGACGAGAGGAGACATGCTGCTATAGATCTGGAGGATGCATACAATAGGGTACCATTTGAATATCTCATGCATATGCTCCCCAAACTGGCGGTGCACCCCTTCCTCATTAGATGGATCGCAGCGGCACTGTTTCAGAGGATGGTGATACTCAGATGTGGAAGTTGGTCTTCCGAGCCAACATCCATTTGTCCAGGGCTGCCACCAGGCTCACCATTGTCATCAGTTCTATTTAACGTGTACACAATAACGATCACGGAACAACAGCTGGATGGGAGGGGAAGAACTATGACTTTTGCTGATGATATTCTGGTATATCGATAGGAAAGAGACAGAAGGGGAATCGCCTCCACAATGCAAGACGAACTCGATCGCATTTCTTCCTGGTGTGGGGTTTCAGGTGCCTTGGTTAATCCTAATAAAGCGTCAGTTTCATAGTTCTCCCTTAACAATCATATCGTTAATACGACCACACCGGTAGTACCAATGGGAGCTGATGAGGTGACCAGGGACAAGTTGATGACATACCTCGGAGTTAAGTTTGATCGCAGCCTGTATTTTCGGGACCACGCCGACCATGTGATAACAAAATCCCGCAAAGGATTAGCCGCCTTGAAGGTCATGGAAGCTGCCAACATCGAGCAGAGGCTACTTACTCTTCTGTTCCAGGGATTAGTCCTCGCACCAATCGAGTATGCCTTGGCAATTCTTACTGTCAGTACGACTCAAATTGATAGGCTTGAGAAAATACAAAATGAAGCCATGCGCATTATCTTGGGATGTACAAGGGACACTCCCTGTGTAGCAATGAGGTATCTTCTTGACTTTCCAACCATGGATGACAGAATCAAGATCTGGAGAGCACGGGCATACCTGAAGATTAGTACAGATAAAGAGCATCCATTGCACCACGTGCTCAACACAGGGAAAGGTGCCAGGCTAAAAAGAGGCAAATAATGGGTGGGCCGAGCAGAAGATGTCATCAAACAAGTCTGTGGGCTTACCAATATCAGCGTTGGTGAGAAGTGGATACCGGTGCCTACGTCATTCAAGGGGACTTTTTCATGTATTGTCACACTCGACAGGAAAAGTAGGGAACAAAACCCGGTCGTGGTTAATGCTGAGGACAACGGTCTCATCTGCGATAACACCGATGAGAAAGATGCAGTCATCTATACAGACGGATCTGTAAGACGACACCAAAGAAGTGCATGGGCATTTACAGCACGCTTGGCAGGCAGAATAGTCAAGGAAGACAGTGGTGCTTACGTCATGACTACGAGTAGCATCACAATGGAGGTGATAGCAGTGACCAAGGCACTCAAATGGTAGAGTCACAAGACTACACCCACGCATGTGTACTGAGTGATTCGATGAGCATGATAAAAAAAGTGGAGGCGGGCTCTGTGCGCGTGCAATGGGTAGAGTCGTTGCAGAAATCCAAAATACGTAAGGTCACCTTTGTCCCTGGACATGCGGGAGTACGGGGAAATGAGAGAGCGGACAGGTTGGCTAGTTGCGCTGTCGTTGAGGACGGGCAACCAATGGATCGGGCGGACATCATCAATGCCCTCCGAGAAGTGGGAAGAGCACAGGACTTCGACAAACACAGATCCACGTCACTTATTCGGAAGATGAAAATGGGAGTTAAGGTGGGCACAGCCAGAAATGAGAAACTTAGTGGCCGTGTAGGAAGACTTATCAACCAACATAGAACTGGAGTCGTCAGTCGCTGGACACTGAGGGAATTGCTGAGGCGAGGATATGAGCATCTATGGACATGTTCGGAATGCAACGATGATGACCCGTTAATAACTCAATAACTCTTGCTATTTGCTGACTATGTGTGCTTGATGTTCTGGTTGTTCCATATATTTTGTTGATGACACGCCTGCTATTTGGCGAATATGTGTGTTTGATACTTTGGTCAAAGTTTGTCTATCTCTATGACGAAGATATAAAATCAAATGAAAAATGTTGCCCTCTTCAATGTGATACGGAAACGCCTTTGGCTTATATTGTTAGAAAATTAACATAATTTAAAGTCAAATCTAATGTTTAGAGCACGTGGTTGGATATTTTCCTAAAATTATATAACAAAAAACGCTTTGTGCAAAATTCAGACTACCTTTGTACTTAAATGTTATCAAATCTGAATGTCGATGAAAAAAAAAGACTTCATGAAAAAGAATTACAGAAATTCATCAAACAGTTTCCGAGATAAGTGATCAACTCTATGGGCACGCATTTGTGAACGAACTTATAGTTCACGAGCAACAGGTCTATCTCAGATGTAGTGTAGACTAGTTCACTAGCGACTGGTCTATCACAGCAACATTCAATGTAGACCAGCTTTAAACCTTTCCCTTCCTGATTATTTGGCTGGTTTGAAATGAATTATCTAACTTAGATTTGTTAAAACTCATTTACGCGAGAGCCCGGAGATAGCGTTATTGGGAAGCGAAAGGCAAAAGAAATTCTCCAGTGTGAGCGTTACTGGTAATGCAGAGAGTTAAATAAATAAATAAAAATTAATGCAAAGAAATCTAAGATTATGAGGGTTAATGCGAAAAGTACATAAAACATTACATTTTGAGGTGTTGGACTTGAAGATGTGGTTCACTTTAAATATCAATAAAGCAATATTTCATCAAATAGCAACATTGAGAACGAGAGATCTGCTAGAACTGGCATATCAAGCACTCAAGAGTCTTTGAAAAAAAATGGCCGTTCAACTAGTCTCCATCTCAACAGCAACCTTAGTATGTATAAGTTAAATGTGCGATACATTCTCTACATTACAGCAGAAACATGGCGAATGAAAGATCGCTGTCATAAGATACTAAACATCCGTTGGGATCAACACATCACGAACAAAGATGTCGCCAGAAGATCTGGCATTTAAAATGTCAATAAAGAAGCGAAAAGAAGACGACGGAAATGGCTAGGCCATGTTCTACAAATAGAACGAAACAGGCATCAGCTTAATTACGTAACTTGGACACCACCTGGCAAACAAAAGACATGCAAACCATAGGGGACATGGCAACGAACCATACATGATGAAATGATAGAGTTAGACCATTGGGGACATGGCAACGAACCATACATGACGAAATGATAGAGGTAGACCATTGGGGACATGGCAACGAACCATACATGATGAAATGATAGAGGTAGACCATTGGGGACATGGCAACGAACCATACATGATGAAATGATAGAGGTAGACCATTGGGAACATGGCAACGAACCATACATGATGAAATGATAGAGGTAGACCATTGGGAACATGGCAACGAACCATACATGACGAAATGATAGAGGTAGACCATTGGGGACATGGCAACGAACCATACATGATGAAATGATAGAGGTAGACCACTGGGGACATGGCAACGAACCATACATGATGAAATGATAGAGGTAGACCATTGGGGACATGGCAACGAACCATACATGACGAAATGATAGAGGTAGACCATGATGAAGAGGAATATTCTAGTCTACCATGATACTTTAGAACACTTTAGTCATCAGGCGAACGCAACCAACCACCATATATATTGTAATTACCACTTACTAGACATAAAAAGTTTTCATATATATTGTAGCTACCAGTCATTAGACATAAATAGTTTTCATATCTATTGTAGCTACCAGTCATTAGACATAAATAGTTTTCATATCTATTGTAACTACCACTTACAAGACATAGAGTTTTCATATATATTGTAGTTACCACTTACTAGACATAAATAGTTTTCATATATATTGTAGCTACCACTCACTAGACATAAACTGTTTTCATATATATTGTAGCTACTATTCACTAGACATAAATAGTTTTCATATATATTGTAACTACAACTCATTAGACATAAATAATTTTCATATATATTGTAGCTACCACTCACTAGACATAAATATATTTCATATATATTGTAGCTACCACTCACTATACATAAATAGTTTTCATATCTATTGTAACTACAACTCATTAGACATAAATAATTTTCATATATGTTGTAACTACCACTCATTAGACATAAATAGTTTTCATATATATTGTAACTACCATTCACTAGATATAAATAGTTTTGATATCTGTTCTAACAACAAGTCCTTGGACAAAAATAGTGTTCATGTTTATTGTATAACCCAACTCATTGGACAGAAACTACACCTCGTCCTTCTATACCTTATGAATGGATCAATAATTTTACTCGGCTGATAAATAAGGAGTTAGATGAATGGATACCTGGATATATATATAAAAGTGAGTGAGTGAGCGGATGAGTGAACTGTTCAATAGATAGGTATTTTTTCATTCTTTATTCATATCCATTGATCAGGTTCTACGATGAAGGTCTTGATTGGTACCGTCATCAAATGCCATACTCCTCGGAGGGACAAGTGACCCTAGAGAAGACACCCAATTACTTTGTTGATTGGGATGTCCCAGAACGAGTCTACAACTTCAACTCCTCCATCAAACTCATCTTGATCGTAAGAAACCCAATTGATCGAGCAGTTTCCGATTATGTTCAGCTGAAGGTAACGATTTTATAACTAATGTTATATATTGTTGGGAGCCGCGATAGCTCAGTGGTTAGTGAATTGGACTACAAAAGACAAGAGGTCGAGTTCGATCCCGACCGACGGCTTCCGGGTTCACCCAACTTTAAATGGGTACCGGATTTTTTCTGAGAAAGTGAAGCGGCACGGGCGTAATACCGACCATATTACTCATGTGTGAAGGTCTGTAAAATTGATGGTCACTAACACCATATTCACTATACGCCACTCGGCGTGACGGGGCTCTTTACTTTTATTATATATTGTTATGTTGAAAAAAAAGAAAGGACTTATATTTAATTAATTAGTAGTTCTTAGCATAAACCAAAAACACTTTTAACTGTCAATTTGGTCTCCGTTTTAAACACCAAACACACATGCAATGATCTATTTTGGTTTTTGTTAAAACAGTATATATTATAATGATACGCTATTTGTTCAAACTAAATCGATTAGTAAGTAGCTCTCGGGCCACAAACGAAACCTAGGACAGAATTCATACCTTTTCATGTCTGACAATTCCCAGCTACATCTTCTAGGTCGTCGTTCATATCATCATCATGTGCCGTACCGGTTGGCGTAGGCGATCATGTCCTTCCACAATCTCATGTCTTTAGTGCATCGTATCAGTTATGTTGTTGACTCTTTTCCATGCCATGACACCAAGCTATCCAGTATTTTCTCTCTTTTTTTCGTCCGCGATTTTATCTTTCTCTGTATTTTGCCAGTTGTAACCAAATATTCCAACTTTCTTCTTCTCATGATGTGCTCGAAAAATGTTGATTGTTTTGACATAATTATACTAGGCAATATAAGACGGTAGTTTGTCATTCCTTTCCCTTTGGCAATGATTGTACTAGTTGGAGATCGCAGCCATTGTCTCTATAAATGAACTCCTCTGACTGCCATCGCGGAGTGGGGACCATAACCGGCACTACTTGTCGGCTGCTACCACAACAGCATCCACCACCTGCTCCAATGGCTTCATGTAACCCTGATAGGGGGACTAAACGGGAGCTCCACCTTGCCCAGGGGTGTCCCGGAGACTAGCGGGGATAACGAGACGTCTTATTCCTCCTTCGGTAGGGCAGACCTCTACCCCGCTAACCTATTTGTTCCTAAGCCCCTAGTTTAGTCCTCTCTGATCATTATAAATTTATTAAACATTATTATTTGTTCAGATTCACTGATAGCAGACCTCTTCTCAAATAGTGCAGAAGATGAGCATGATACGAAACGGGCGGCAGGATCTGTACGTAGGCAAAGGGTAGAGTCATTACAGAAGTAAAAAATACGTAAGGTCACCTTTGTCTACGTCCCAGGACATGCTGGAGTACGGGGAAATGAAAGGGCGGACAAGTTGGCTAGCTGCGCTATTGTTGAGGATGGGCATCCAATGGATCGGTGGGACATCATCAATGCCCTCCGGAAGTTGGAATGACTTCGATAACCATAAGTCCACGTCACTCCTTCAGATGAAACGATATGGGAATTAAGATGGGCAGAGCCAGAAACGATCAACTTATTGGGCGTGTAAGAAGACTAATCAACCAACACAGAACTGGAGTCGTCAGTCGCTGGACACTTCGAGACTTGCTGAGGAGGGGATCTGAGCACCTATGGACATGTTCGAAGTGCAATGATGATGACCCGCTAATAACTCAATAACTAAATAACAATCAGAACCAAAATCATCAACAGTGAAGAACTCGAAATTACAACAAACTATGAATATATGCAGGACAATTCCAATATATAAAGCAAGGAGTCAGACAAGGCTGTGTTCTGTCGCCGGATTTGTTTTCACTTTACAGCGAATATATTATGAGATCAATAGTAGACAAAAAAGGAATTGAAGTCAACGGTCACAACATAAATAATTTACGATATGCGGATGACACAGTCTTAATTGCAGAGACAGAGAATGAACTACATGAAATGATAGATATAATAGTGGAAGAAAGCAACAAGAAAGGTCTCAGTTTGAATAGTAAGAGAACAGAAGTAATGGTTATATCGAAGAAACAATCATCACCATCATGCAGCATAAAAATAAACGAGACAAATCTGAAACAAGTGCAACGTTTCAAATACTTGGGCACAATAATAACATCAGATGGGAGATGCACCACAGAAATAAAAAGCAGAATAGCTCAGGCCAAAATAGCATTTCAGAAGGTTAAAAATATCTTATGCAACAAATTTATGTCAATAAAATTGAGAAAGAGAGTTCCTCGGTGCTATATAGAACCAATTCTGACATATGGAAGCGAATCATGGACAGTGGACAAACAAATGAAAAGACGATTGGAGGCCACAGGGATGGGATTTCTCAGAAGAATGTTGAAAGTTCCCTGGACAGTTAAAAAGACCAATGAGGAAGTTCTCAAAGAGGCCAACACAAAAAGGGAGCTTTTAAAAAACATCAGAAAGAAGCAATCAACATTTTTCGGGCACATCATGAGAAGAGGAAAGTTGGAATACTTGGTTACAACTGGCAAAATAAAAGGAAAGAGAGATCGCGGACGACAAAGAGAGAAAATACTGGATAGCTTGGTGTTATGGCATGGAAAACAGTCAACAAAAGAACTGATACGATGCACTGTAGATAGAAGATTGTGGAGGGACATGATCACCTACGCCAACCGGTATGGCACATGATGATGATGATGAATATATGAGATCTGTAATAACTAACAATGGAGACTGCCAGTAAGAGATCAAAAAAGATTTGCAATAGCAACACAACAATTAGACGCCACGGAGAACAGGTAGCACACTACCAGCAAGACAGTAACATTACAACAATTAAGGACATGTATCTTCCCAATAGCAACATACAGTTTTGATTCTGCAGAGGACATTAAAATACTATCATCATCATCATCAATCAAGTACAGAGCCTATTGACGTGGGTGATCATGTCTCTCCACAACTTTCGATCTCGACAGTTCTTTATCATTTCTGTTGTTGACCTTCTGCCAAGCCATTCTTTTAAGCTGTCTGGTATTTTCTCTCTTTGCTTCCCTCTATCTCTTCGTCCCTCAATTTTCCTAGTTGTTACAATATATTCCAGTTGTTCTCTGGAAATACTATGGCCACGTGAAAAGACACAGCGGGCTGGAAAGAACATTATGGAAGGATGGATTCCTGGGCGACACATCAGGGTCAGACCCAAAAGAAAGTTGTTCCAAGACACAAAAAAGACCTTGAACATGCTATCAGGCGAAGTGGAAGATCTGGATAGAGAAAGAGATTCTTCCAGACGGACTGTGTTGATTGCAATGTTTCCTGATGCGACCTGATGATGGTTTCTGTTTTTCTAAAGTAAGTTTTCAAAGTTCTGAAGAACAAATTAAGAAGAAGTAGGAGCCACATCACGCCACCTGGTGACGTATCAGGAGTATGGTGTTAGTGTCTGTATATTTGTATAGACCTTCAAAACATTATTTGTTTAAGATAATGTGGTCAGAATTACGTCCTTTCTTCCCATACAGTCCGGGACCAATTTTCGGCTCGGTTACCTAGGAACAACTCGACCTACAAGAACCACTAAGCTACCGCGGCTAAGTTTTATTAAATAAAATTTCTTCACTTGTGACTAGCCAACGATACAACATTCAAACACGAAATGATTGACAACAACCAGTATTTAGTTGTTGCTTCACTTGTGACCAGCCAACGATACAACATGCAAACACGAGATGATTGACAACAACCTGTATTTGGTTATTGCTTCACTTGTGACCAGCCAACGATACAACATTCAAACACGAAATGATTGACAACAACCAGTATTTAGTTGTTGCTTCACTTGTGACCAGCCAACGATACAACATGCAAACACGAGATGATTGACAACAACCTGTATTTAGTTGTTGCTTCACTTGTGACCAGCCAACGATACAACATTCAAACACGAAATGATTGACAACAACCTGTATTTAGTTGTTGCTTCACTTGTGACCAGCCAACGATATAACATTCAAACACGAGATGATTGACAACAACCTGTATTTAGTTATTGCTTCCCACACAGTTCCTCTTTCCTGAACTAGTAAAATGCGTTTATAATCAGTGGCTGTAGCGGTTTAACGTCAAACATTGATATTTGACCTCAACAGTGACTGTAGCGGTGAGACATCAAACACTGACATTCGACCTCAACTGAGACTGTAGCGGTGAGACATCAAACACTGACATTCGACCTCAACTGAGACTGTAGCGGTGAGACATCAAACACTGACATTCGACTTCAACTGAGGCTGTAGCGGTGAGACGTCAAACACTGACATTCGACTTCAACTGAGGCTGTAGCGGTGAGACGTCAAACACTGACATTCGACTTCAACTGAGACTGTAGCAATGAGACGTCAAACACTGACATTCGACTTCAACTGAGACTGTAGCAATGAGACGTCAAACACTGACATTCGACTTCAACTGAGACTGTAGCAATGAGACGTCAAACACTGACATTCGACTTCAACTGAGACTGTAGCAATGAGACGTCAAACACTGACATTCGACTTCAACTGAGACTGTAGCAATGAGACGTCAAACACTGACATTCGACTTCAACAGGCGCTTCTTTAAAAAAAAATATTTGCAATATCAAACATCATACTCGACTTCAGCTAAAAAATGTACCTTGTGAAAATGTATTTTAGTCTAAACAAAATATACATAGAATGGAATGAGCAGCAAAACTAATAGAGAGTCAAGACAAACTACGTTTCAGTAAAAGCTTTCACTAATTATAGCAAATAAATTATACAAATATATAAACCAGAAAACACAGTGTATGTCATGGTTTTTAGCTCTTCTGAGTGATACACATATACATATACATACATATATATATATATATATCCATTTTCAACCTTATCTTATCTTGTTCACCTTCTTGAACACTTACACTTCTTACAAATATATCTCTGTTGTAACACTTTTTAAATTAATTGTGATCACATAATCCGAAATTGAAACACACAGCTTTCTTAGAAAAACGGAATATCGTTTCTTTTTTGACACTTCTCTTCTCTTGACTGATTTTCTTCTTGCTGGCAATGCTCATGTTTTCTGCAAACACTATTCTCCCCATATTCATTTATGTATATCTGCCTTTTATAACAAATTATATTTTAAAAACAAATTTAAAACTTTCTACAATTATATTAAACTTAAATCTTCCGTGAAAACAAAAACTCTACTTCCAGACTTCTCTTCCCATTACTCCCATTACTTCTGCATTATTTTCTTTCCGACTTATCCCCGTGCAATAAGTCAACATCTAATCAACCTAATTAAAAGTCTCTACATCAACAGCAGCTGCACAGTCAGAACAGCAGCAGGCTACACGGATCACTTTGAAGTTAGATCAGGTGTAAGACAGGGGTGCGTATTATCCCCATTTCTGTTTATTCCATACTTGGGATATATATGCAAGTTAGCCGACCCATCAGAGACAGAGGAGATCAACGAGCTTTATTTGCAGACGATCAGGCACTAATACACGGAAAATAGATGACCTACAAGAACACTTAAACAGACACAACAGCACTGGCACAAAACACGTACATTGAAAATCAACAAAACAGAAGTCATGAATATCGCAAAAGAAAAACATAATATCAACATAACCATAGACGGCAGACATTAAAACAAGTATAGGAATCTAAATAACTAGGAAGTTTAGTGACAAACGACAATTCATAGACAGCAAAAATAGACTCAAGATACAACAAAGCATGTCAAATCATGGGCAGCTATCACCGCTATTGTCCAACAAGGAAATAACTCTAAAGGCAAAACGAGCACTCTACAATACAGTCTTCATTCTGACATTGTGCTACCAATGCCAGTCGTGGACGCTACTTGCAAGAACAATAGGAAAAATAGCCTCTGCAGAGATGAAATGTGTTAGTCAAATGACAGGAAACAGTCTGAGAGACAGGATCAGAAACGAAGAACTGAGAAAAAGGCTAGAAATAACCCCAGCCATAGAATATATAAAATCAATCACCTAAGATATGCTGACGATACTGTACTACTAGCAGAAAATCCTAAAGATCTACAATTACTTAATGAAATAAACATGACAAGCAAAAAATATGGACTAGATATGAATATCAAAAAGACTAAAACTATGATCATAAACAAAGAAAATACTCAAAACCCAAAAGTGGATATCAAAATTGAAGGAATAGACCTGCAGACAGTTCAGAACTACAACTACCTTGGACATACTATAACCAGTGATGGAAAATGTACAACTGAAATAAACAAAAGAATAGGAATGGCAAAAAGTAATTTTAATGTCATGAAGAACATGCTAACATCAAAACAAATAACACCAGGGATAAAACTAAGAATAGCAAAATGTTATGTCTTCTCAACATTCCTATATTTTGCCGAAACATGGACATTAGACAAGAAAACAGAACAGAGAATTGAAGCCTTTGATATGCGGATATATAGAAGAATAGGTAGAATTGGATGAAAGGAAAAGAAAACAAACGATGAAGTCTTAAAACAACTAAAAATGAAAAGACAACTACTAAGCACAATTCAAACAAGACAAATGCGATTTTTGGGCCATGTTAAAAAACAACAGCTTACCAAAAGTAATCCTGGAGGGGAAAATACAACACAAAAGAAGCAGTGGTAGACCAAGACTAACATGGACGAGTAACATCAAAAGATGGACAAATCAGCCTGTGACAACCTGCACCATCAAAGCAAGAGACAAAGCAGAAAGTCGTTCCATGGTAGCCAACCTTCGTTGCTGATACGGCACTCGATGATGATAGAATATATAAAGAAACAGCAGATAAAAGTGTTTGGCCACATGACAAAGCAGAAAGATCACAACACAACACAGTAAACCTTCAATTAACATTGTGAGAACACCAGACTCAAGGTCCGAGCACGAAAAAGATGGACTGACAGAAAATTAAAAAAACAATAGGAAACATAGCAGCAGAGGCGAACAAAGAGCCAAAGATCGCAAATTATATCTCCCATCAACGCTGAAAGACAAATGAGAAAGGAAAGAAGAATACTTATCCCTTCCTTTATAACACGCCTTTTCCTCTATTCTTTCCTTCACCTTCTTAACAGGCTGTCATTTATAAATGACATAACCTTTATTAATCTTTTGTTATCACCATGAATTTCATTAATCATGACATTTGAATGAAATAACTTTTTTTTTCTCTACAATCATAACCTGACTGGCTAATATTACCACATGTTTAGATTTATCGCGATGGCGACAAATTGATCAACAGATTTATGTTCAAAGTCCCATCATAGAGAGCGGAACCTCATATGTGAGCCAAATTTACTGGCATCTTTGCCCTCGACCGACCAGGGAACTCTTCACTTTTTTGTGAAGGCAGACAGCTCTATCGAATTCTCCACCACATTATTAGGAAATCACGTCGCAAGGTTCTTTATTAAATTCATTACTGCGTGCGTGTGTTCCTGGGTCTTGTCTCCCTCTGTGACCTTTTCTGATATACAGTCTAATTTTAAACATAAAAGGCATTTCATTATACATAACACGTCTTTGTGATCTAGATTTATGCATTATTTCATATTTATGTTACATAAACGCGCCGTGGTTATAAATGTACAAGTTTGAAGCTATAGAAGCAGTTGTTTTGGTTGTCAAGTAAAGATGGTGTTAATTATAAAACGAAACCTCTTTTCTTTTATTTCCTTTTTTTCGTTCGCCAGCTTTTACCTCTGACGAAGTCCTTAAAGAGTAGAAACTGAATTTTGCGTGTTAATCCATTTTCACCTGGCAGCCATGTGCACAATGGTCCCTCGCCACACAGGCAGATAACTCCGACTTCGGATGTACTCATATTTTTTTTCCGTCGATGAGTAATTGACGTTTCAAGGCGGGCCTCGCTGCTGAGACCAGGGGTGGTTGCCGCAGAGAGAAATCATAAATAAAAATCCCAACCGGTGTAGCCGAGATTTGAACCCACAACCTCTCTGTCTCGAGGCAGGAGTTTTACCTCGAGACCAACCAGTCCCCTATTTCCTGATTCAGATGGTATCCAGATTTTTTAAACGAAGCATTACATTCATGAAGGTGAACGCCCATGTAGCTACCGTGGCCCACACGGGGGAAGGGGAGAGAAAAAGAGTACATCCACTGTTACTTGTCAAGCAACATGTTACATGTCGTAAAAGACGGCCACGGAGGTTTGCAATCGTCGCCTGTGCAGTCGAGTAAGACGTGCACGGAGCGACATTGTCAACGGAATTTACCGATGCGTTTTAGGAAATGCTGTGATAAGTGGTAGAGCAGATAAGGGGAATTCCTGACTGCAATGAAATTGGTTCCATGAGTGGAATAAAATCATAAAGGCCACTTGCCTGTCTATGAAATATGAAGCCCTTGGGAAACTGAGCACCGTAGAAGAGTAGAAGAAGAACAAAGCCATTGTTATTTAATGTTTTCGATTTAGTTTGAGACAAACCGACCAGTCACCTGCCTAGACGCTTTGAGGTCTCTTGTGCACAGCAGCAAACATGCTTTATCTTTCATTATATCTGTTCATACTTCCCAGAGTATCCCTTTCCTAGTCTGCACTACCCATATATGTGTTTCATATATTCTTCAACAGCTTGTAATTATACTTCCTATCTATTCCTGTCTCCTCTCGGAGTTTAATGTCATTTAATGATTTTATATGCGTTTCGTTTGTGAGCATTTTGTGTTCTCTCTATATATATCTCTTCTCTCTCTCTCTCTCTCTCTCTCTCTCTCTCTCTCTCTCTCTCTTCTTAATTTGTTTTTTTTTTATAAAGGAATTAGCGACTGGAGAGTAGAAAAACAGAAGATTTCTGTCAAACATGTACCAGCAACAGGAAACTGTTAATACAGAGCTTGGCAGTAGGTGGTAATCTGATCATCAGAAGCTTGTCTCTGTCGAGCAAGAGTTTCCATCTTTTAACTTCGTGACACTCAAAGGGAAGTCGGCTAGCCTGGGTCATGACTCCCAGGCGTCGAGCTCCTTCTGCGTAAGCTCGAGGGCTCACACTATATTTGGCATTTATTTTATCTATCTGTCTGTCTGTCTGTCTGTCTGTCTGTCTATCTATTGATCTACACCTTTGTTTCATAGATTACACCAAGGTATTTGACAAAGTAAAGCACAAAAAAATAATCAAAATTTTAGAAAGCATAAACGTAGACAGCAAAATCTAAAAATAATAAAGAACATGTGCTGGCAACAAACAGCGGCCATAAGAACTGGAAACCAATTGGGAATGTTTCAACAAATAAAACAGGGTGTTAGACAAGGTTGTGTGCTGTCACCAAATTTGTTTAATATTTATAGTGAGATTATTTTAAGATCCACAAGGGACATGCCTGGAATAACAATTGGAGGTTATAATATAAATAATCTAAGGTATGCTGATGATACAGTCTTAATCGCTAAGAGCGAAAATGAGTTACAAGAAATGTTGGACATTATAGTGAAAGAAAGCAAAAATAAAGGACTCTGCCTTAATAGCAAAAAGACAGAGGTAATGGTAACAACAAAGAAAAAGACACCACCTCAGTGCAAAATAAAGACAAGTGGAGCAATATTAAAACAGGTAAATGAATTTAAATATTTGGGAACTTTGTTAACCTCAGACGGAAGATGTACAAAAGAGGTGAGATGCAGAATGGCTCAGGCAAAAGCAGCTTTCCAAAAAATGAGGAAGATACTATGCAATCCATTTTTGACAATAGAATCAAGAAAAGGAGTTCTTAAATGTTATGTAGAGCCAGTCTTAACATATGGATGCGAATCATGAACAATAGGACAACAGACAAGAAAATCACTGGAGTCTGTAGAAATGTGGTTTTAAAGAAGAATGTTGAGAGTACCATGGACAACTAAGAAGAGTAATGAAGATGTTCTGGGAGAGGTCAAAGCAAAAAGAGAGCTAATTTCCAATATTAGGAAGAAACAATCATCATTTTTTGGTCATGTAATGAGAAGAGAACAACTGGAATATATTGTAACAACTGGAAATATTGAGGGACGAAGAGATAGAGGGAAGCAAAGAGAAAAAATAACAGCAATAATAAAAAAAGAGGAAAAAAATGGTATGGTGACAGCTTTACGTGGAAATGGACGAAACAAAAGTGAACGTTTCGGCCAAGAGGCCTTCGGCTGGACGAACAACAAACACACAAAATATATATAAGGGTATATTAACAAATCAAACTACATGGCGATAATATGCTAGAAACTCAAGAGAGGAAAATAAAAAAAAGAGGTCACTTCCCTGTGTTCCAGAGTGCGGTCAGTCTGAGAATGGACTCAAACTCCCGGTAGACCAACTATAAACAAACTCGCTAGCCAGGCGGCGAGGCGAGACGACAGAAAGGAAGGGTTCTAAAATTATGAGGAGGTGGGTACAGGATATGTATAAACTATGCAAATCTAACTATATATAGGTACCCCGGACCGATGTGTAAAAATAAGAATGTGTATGTAACAACTCATGCTAACAAGCATAAATCAGCATATATATTGCCACAAAGCTCACAAAAGGAACACCGAAATGAGCCCAAATATGACAATAACAATGCCGACAAATATATCAGCATGCATAGGTGTAAGAAATGTGTAGTGGGTGTCCTATGTGTATGAGAGTGATATGTTCATACCCTGGGGGGACAGCGAACCCAATTGGGCAATAAGACGATTCTCAAGGGCGAATCGGCTGCGATTGCTAGAGTGACAGGAGACAATGCCAGTAACTTGCATGTCCAGTTTACCACTATGGCCAGGGGAGTTGAAATGGGCAGACACCGGGCTGCCAGTCTTTTGCTCAACATCACGAAGATGCTCACAGAATCTGTCATTAAAGCGTCGTCCACTTTCACCCACATACGTCATCTGCAATGCTTACATATTATGGTGTAGATGATATTCCGTGACACACAAGTGAAACCCTCCTTGATGTCGAATCGCTTATTAGGAACAAGACCGAATCGGTGCAAAGCACGTAGTCACAAGTTCTGCAAACTCGACGTCCACAACGAACAGTACCAAGGTGTTTGTGGTTTGAGCGGGGGAGGCGGCTCGTGACAAGAATGTCTCTCAGACTCCTGTCGCGTCTGAAGGCTACCATAGGAGGATCACTAAAAAGTAGGCGGGTAGTGGGATCTGAGTGGAGAATGGAGCGATACCGGTTAAGGATCCTCACAGCAGCCAAGTTGTGGGGGTGGTAGGTGAGGGTAAATATGGTCCTATCAGAGGAACGGCGGGTGGATGGGGTGAGTGCCACAGGATGGGGAATATCGAGAGCTCTCTTAAAGGCAGATTGGAGAACAGAATCAGGATAGAGACGACGCCTGAAGAAACTTAACATCAGGTGGGCCTGTTGGAGACAATCGTGATCATCCTGGCAGATACGACGAAGTCGTAATAATTGAGAATATGGAATGGAATCTCTGCAGTGAGATGGATGAGACGAGGGGTAGAGAATATAACAGTGAGATGGATGAGACGAGGTGTAGAGAAGATAACAGTGGGCGTCCGTGGGTTTATAGAAGACGGAAGTGTGGAGGCTGGAGGTACCAAGGGAGACGGATCAGATCAAGAAAAGTGACGGACGAGGTAGAGATATAAGATGTAATCTTGATGGATTTGTGAAAGTTACCAATGTAGTCGATGAACCTGGAGATGTCATCTTGATGGATTTGTGAAAGTTACCAATGTAGTCGATGAACCTGGAGATGTCATCTTCCGGCAAGTCAGTCAGTCCAAAGACATCATCGATGTACCGGAGGTATTTAAGGGGAAGGGGGCCACGGTACGAATTAAGTATTTGATGTTCAAGGTAACCCATGAAAAAATAACAGACAGCTTAAGAGAATGGCTTGGATGAATGTCAACAACAGAAATGATAAATAGTTTCCGAGATCGAAAGTTGTGGAGAGACATGATCACCTACGTCAGTAGGCCCGGTACTTGATGATGATGATGATGATGATGATGATCAATCTGAAACCCTTCACTCAAACCTGCCTCTGTGCGAACTACACATGAAGAGCCATCGTACAGATCGTTAATAATGTTATTCATTTTTGGTGCTATTCCATAGTGTCTGAGTATGTTCCACAATGAATCTCTATATATGCTGTGTAAAGCCTTTTTGCATTCAATGTCATTAAGAAGAAGTGGTCTCTGTTTTTCTATATCTTCTTCCAATATAATTCTTAGAGTGAAGATATGATCAAGGCAACTTCTTCCTGTTTCAAAATCTTGCTTGTTCCTCACACACAAAAATGTCTATGGCCTCTTTGTCTGTTCATGATGATCTTACAGAATACTTTCACAGGCAACTGATAGAAGAGTCATTGCATCCCCTGTTGTTGCAATCCTTGAGGTTGTCCTATTTGGAAATCTCGACAATTATACTTCTTTTCCACTGTGAATGTACCTTTTGTTGTTTCCATATTGCGTTCAACATATATTGGCATATATTAACTAAACTTATTGTTCGCAACACTTCTGATTGAATCTACTGCCCAAACCTGGTCGCACACGACTATCGAAGCTCTAACCTGGCACATTGAAGTCCTCTTCATAGTGGCAGCATTCTAAAATAGTTTGTACTCTGCGTGATGTCCTGTATATGCTCACTCACATGGCTGCTTCTTTTCATGGAGTAATTGGGCACGGTGGTGCGGCTCGATAGCTGATAACAGTATTCAGAAGCCAGGTCATAAAAGAAGAGCATTTAAACAATCAACATACTTCTGTAACTGATGTTCAGTGTTCGATTATATATAGTTTCTGCTCTAGATTTATAACCTAAGTATTTTAAGGTCAAATCTAGCGTAAAATGTATTTTCATTCATTGAGTGCCGTCTCCACATCGAAGGTTGGCTACCATGGAGCGCCATTTTACTCTATCTTGTCTTGATGGTGCACATTTTCATATGTTTACCTGACCACTTTTTTATGTTATCAGCCCATTTTGTCTTAAAATTGCTCTTAATGGCTTGCATTGGAATGTTACAAGGTGAGTCTCTTAACTCATCCTGTTGTCGGCCATATTCGTCTTTCGTGTCCTGAATACGCTTGTTGTTTACCACACACACTTTGTTGTGTTAGAATTCTGAACTTTCGATCATTTATCCTTCCACCTCATCCACCGCCACAGAATTCCTATAATTGAAGGGTGGACATTCCTGGTACTGGTGCCATTGTCGAAAATAAGTGTTTTATCAATAGGGCAGTGGACGCGTTTCGTTAACCTTTCAACAGTAGGTCAAGCAGATAGAAAAGAAGATAATTCCGCATAAAAATCGAAAAAAAAACACACTGACCCAATCTTTGTCTGAGGTACAACAACGGGTATTAAAA
This sequence comes from Megaustenia siamemsis, assembly GCA_032433765.1. NCBI lineage: Eukaryota > Metazoa > Mollusca > Gastropoda > Stylommatophora > Ariophantidae > Megaustenia > Megaustenia siamemsis. Next base: position 4,624,152 of record JAVIAB010000139.1, on the reverse strand, counting down.
AGCAATATTTCAACAGACCTTCCTCTTGAAAGCCACTTTTACACTATCAACACAGTCGGCTTCGTGAAAGCCACTTTCACACTATCAATACAGTCGGCTTCGTGAAAGCCACTTTAATACTATCAACACAGTCTGCCACGTGAAAGTCACTTTAACACTATTAACACACTTTGTCTCGTGAAAACCACTTTAACACTATCATCATCATCATCGAGTGTCGTCTCCGCAACGAAGGTCGGCTACCATGTAGCGCCATTCTGCTCTGTTTCTTGCTTTATGGTGCAGGTTGTCATAGGCTGATTTGTCCATCTTTTGATGTTACTCGTCCATGTTAGTCTTGGTCTGCCTCTACCTCTTTTACCTTGTATTTTCCCCTCCAGGATTACTTTCAGTAGGCTGTTGAGTCTTTTAACATGGCCCAAGAACCGCATTTGTCTTGTTCTAAATGTGTTTAGTAGTTCTCTTTTCATTTTTAGTTGTTTTAAGACTTCATCGTTTGTTTTCTTTTCCTTCCATCCAATTCTACCTATTCTTCTATGTATCCACATTTCAAAGGCTTCAATTCTCTGTTCCTTTTCTTGTCTAATGTCCATGTTTCTGCATCATATAGGAATATTGAGAAGATGTAACATTTTGCTATTCTTAGTTTTAGCCCTGGTGTTATCTGTTTTGATGTTAATATGTTCTTCGTGACATTAAAATTACTTTTTGCCATTCCTATTCTTTTGTTTATTTCAGTTGTACATTTTCCATCACTGGTTATAGTATGTCCAAGGTAGTTGTAGTTCTGAACTGTCTCCAGGTCTATTCCTTCAATTTTGATATCCACTTTTGGGTTTTGAGTATTTTCTTTGTTTATGATCATAGTTTTAGTCTTTTTGATATTCATATCTAGTCCATATTTTTTTGCTTGCCATGTTTATTTCATTAAGTAACTGAAGATTTTTAGGATTTTCTGCTAGTAGTACAGTATCGTCAGCATGTCTTAGGTTATTGATTATAGTTCCATTAATTTGTAGGCCTGGCATCTCTATGATGTTTTTAAAGATTTGCTTAGTGAATAGTTTGAACAAGCTTGGTGATAGGATGTATCCCTGTCTTACTCCTCTTTTTATATCAATGGGTGTAGAGTTCTCTTTGTTATATTTTATTATTGCTGTTTGCTCCCAGTATAGATTACATATTAGTCGTATGTCCCTGTCATCTAGATGTATCTCTTTTAGGCATTCTATAAGTTGTTTGTGGTGTACTCTATCAAAAGTTTTGGTGTAGTCTATGAAGCAGGCATATATTGGTTTGTTTACTTCTGTGTGCTTTTCGATTAATGTTCTCATGCAGTATATGGCTTCTTTAGTCCCACTATTTTTCCTAAATCCAAATTGCTGCTCATCTAATTCAGTATTGATTTTATTCAGAATCCTTACTTGTATAACTTTTAGCAAGACTTTTGTAACATGGCTCATTAGGCTTATTGTTCTAAAGTCACTGCATTCAACTGCACCATTCTTTTTAGGCAACGCAATGAAAGTTGATGTTTTTAGTTCATTTGGTATTTATACTGTGTGGTATATGTCATTGCATATGTCTTTAACACTATCAACATAAGTTAAATCGTCAAGCACAGTTTACACGTCGACGCCATGACACACTTTATGAAGACAATGTACAGAAAGCTTTCACAAGACAACAAACTACTTTTTTCTGCTTCTTCCTTTTTCTTCGTTTTTAGCATCTCCGTTAGTTTTTTTTCCGACAAATTACGAAATGTGGGTTGTGTTGTAGTTTACGGCTAAAACATGTGAGCAATTGGCGTATTCGTTTAACTCTCCAAACTCCACAACGGCATCCTTCAGGGTCATTGTTTTCTCTCCTCCTTTTGGATCCGCGCGCACGAGGCCACGCTATGTAGTCTGTTCCTGGACCACATTATAGACATAACTTAAAGTCTTAGCCAGCTCTGGTTTGTTGACACTTGCGCCAGTACTCTCATGACATGCAATATTATTAATAGCAACATGTTTGCTGTCCGTGTAGATATAACTGGCCTTGCAGTGTGTGGTGAAAATGAATATTTAAAAAAAGAGGGAAAAAGTGGTATAGTAGCAGGTTTATGTAGGTGAGAAACCAAACAAAAGTAGAATGACGTGTCAGCCAAAAGGCCTTCAGCAGAAACAACAAAAAAAACAACAACACAAATCTGTGTATATCCTTACATATTTTTGTTTATTTGTGTTGTTTGTTGTTCCTACTGAAGGCTGAAGTGTCGTACTACTCTTGTTTTGTTTCTCTCCTACATAAAGCTCTTACTATACCATCAATTTTTCCTTTTTGTTGTTGTTACAATTGTTAGTATTATCATCAGCTTTACAGCAGCTTCACATTGCTATTCATCTTGATGCGTCGTTGACCCACACCCTTGCAGTGGGTACCGTTCTACTGCCACTTGCTTGGAAATAACAGACGAGCTTGCAGGCACAGGAGGACACCGCAAACAGCCGAATCCATCGACAATCTTCAGGGTAGTAAAGATACATCTAAAACATGCAATGAGAACTGAATGGAAAGATTTAAACAGAAAATATGAACTAGAGCAATAAAATATAGACAAGAAAGTAACACGCAAACGGACCTCAATCACCAGATTTAGAACAGTCCTCATTTAATGATCATATCTTGTATCTATATTTGGAACCATACGTTTGTTATAGTGGCATTAAAATTAAAGATAAGTCAGACTGAGTACTTTGTTCTATAGGAGGCGGATGATAAGAAAATAAATCGCGTATTTTAGTTCAGTATATAATAGATGCTCTAGAAAGTAAAAGTCGGAAAGAACAGGTTGCGTTTCGCATTCAAGACTAAATTGTAACAACTGAAATCATTATCTTTACTTTAATCATTATTTTTGCTTAATTCGCATCTTTACTTCAATTGTGAAGACAATTCCGTGGAATCGAGGGATACTTTGTTGTGGCCTTCTGTAATTAAAGATATCAATTAATGTTATTTTTTTAAACTTTCAGATATTGTTTGAATGTTTCTTTATGAGGCCTCTTAATCTATAAATATCATGACTTTTGTGATACAACTTGCCGGTCCTTTTCACATTCAATAATTCACATTTTAAAATGAAGTAGAAGTAACCAGGTTTTTGCAAAATTCACTTGGTTATGGTTATTCGAAGGCCCCGGTATCACTGCACACGAACGGAAATCCATAATTGCTCAACCGACCGTGCCAGTGGAATCATCCGAAGTGACATCTCATCGAATATCCAAACAAAGAAAGGCAGCTGGAGTCCTCATCGTAGCAGATATAGCACACTACAAAAGACATAAGGCGTTTTCGCACCGAAGTGAACACATCTGAACTGTTCTTCGTCATACGATATCATCATTCATCGTAAGCAATCTGAATATAGAAACACCATCTGGATGAAACACACAGCTCACAGTGTGCACAGAGCAAAACTCAGTAGCTCCAGCAGCAAGCCGGACTTGGAATATGAGGAAACAGCAAGAAGGAACATTTTTGAGACAGTGAATCAACGGTTCCCTGTCGCCTATCTGCCATATTGACCGGAAGTCCATAATTCACATATATAAGTGAAGTAGAAATAACTAAATATTTATATAATAGTGCGCGTTGGTGGTGTAGTAGTAGTGCACTTACTTAGCAATAAACTGAGCCTAGGTTTAATCTCAGCCTAACTTTCTCATTCGATTCATCTGAAAAAAAAACCAATATATAGTACCTGTCTGAGTGAGTTATGTAAATCATTAATAGGAATGGAGTACACTGCCACATACCTTCAGAAGTTATGGCTTTTGTATTGTGAAGCTTAATAACCTGTTGCATTAATGTATGTCTCGTTTACTTACCTTTAATAAGAAAACGCGTGCAAAACTACCGGCAAATATTATACATACATATGCTTGACTATCTGTCTGTCTGTCTATGGCCTACCTCTTCTCTGGCTCTCCATTTCTCGTTCTGTAAAGTAAATGTTTCCCCACGCTTTAATAGGCGTATGGGGAACGTGGTGTTAGTGACCATATTTTTCCATGACCACGCAACATTGTTGGGTGATGTGGTCGGTATCACGACAGACCGTATTTACTTCCCAGAAAAAAATCGCCGTACCAATTTTTAGAGGCTGGATGAACCCCGGAGCCTTGTTGGTCCGAAAGAAAAAAAAATCGCCCCTTGGGTGAATCGAACCAATCCCTTGTGGTCAGGAAGCGAGCTCACTAACCACTCAGCCACCGAGGTGAGCTCACTAACCACTCAGCCACCGAGGTGAGCACACTAACCACTCAGCCACAGAGGCTCCTTTCTGTAAGTCTATTTATAACTCATCGTAATTTGTCACATTTGAAACGAGTGATTTCAGTGTTCGGTTTCAGGAACTAACACAAAGAATACAACACATACAGTCAGCATCATCATTAATTACCATGCCTGGTGGCGTGGGTGGTCATGTCTCTCTAAACTTGTCTGACTCTACAGTAGTTCATCAATGTGACAGAGAGATCTCATCAGGTTGCAGTTACAAGTAGCGGCCCCATTGAAATAACCTGTAGTTACCAGTCATGATCGTGTAGGTCTAAAAATGACCTCTAGCTGAACTTAACGCGGGTTACCTGTGAGTCATTTGGTGAATTATAAATGTTGCTGGCCTTGAGACAGACCTGAGACAGACTTGAGCTTGAGACAAACTTGAGACAGATCTGAGCTTGAGACAGGCTTGAGACAGACTTGAGACAGACCTGAGACATTCTTCAGACAGACTTGAGCTTGAGACAAACTTGAGACAGATTTGAGCTTGTGACAGGCTTGAGACAGACTTGAGACAGACCTGGGACATTCTTCAGACAGACTTGAGCTTGAGATAGACTTGAGGCAGACTTGAGACAGACCTGGTGCATACTTCAGACAAACTTGATCTTCAGACAGACTTGAGGCTGGCTTGAGTAAGGTTTGAGACAGACCTGGTGCATACTTCAGACAGACTTGAGCTGGAGACAGGCTTGCGACAGATCTGGGCTTGAGACTGGCTTGAAACAGACTTGAGACAGGCATGGAACATTCATCAGACAGACGTGAGCTTGAGACAGGCTTGAGATAGACTTGAGGCAGACTTGAGACAGACCTGTGACATACTTCAGACAAACTTGAGCTTCAGACAGGCTTGAGATAGACTTGAGGCAGACTTGAGACAGACCTGGTGCATACTCCAGACAGACTTGAGCTGGAGACAGGCTTGAGGCAGATTCCAGACAGACTTAAGATAGGGCTGGGATAAAGCTTTTATAAATATTTCTAGAGTTAGGACTATAGCCGCAACATGCACTGAGCTGCGACGACCGCAATTATCTGGGAATGAAGACCCCTGCACTGGCGACAAACCACGTATGGTGATAAACTCTTTGAAAAAAGAATTATGACAAAGTTAACAGAAAATGATTACGGATATACTAACAGCATACAGCAAAAGTCAACATCTAACATGTCTATTTGTAATATATAAAAAAACAGCTGTACAGTCAAAACAACAGACAACCAAAAACACAATTTTTATGTGACATCAAGAGTAGAAAAACACTATCTCTCCTACTGTTAATTATTTGCATGAACTACATATGCAATAGGAACCTCGGTGGCTAAGTGGTTAGTGTGTTCGCTTCCTGACAAGATGGTCCGGATTCGATCCCCAGCAGTGGCTGATTTTTTTCAGATTGACAAGGCTCTGGGGTTCACCCAACCTCTAACGATGGGTACCGGAGATATTTCTGGAAAGTAAATACGGCCTGACGTGATACCGACCACATCACCCAAAATGTTGCACGGTCATAGAAAAATGTGGTCACTAACACCAAAGTCCCCATACGCCTAGGAAGGCGTTGAGGGTACCTTTACTTTCTACATATGCAAGTTAGCCAACCTGTGTGAGACAGAGAAGATTAATTAACTTATATTCGCAGACCACAAGACACAAATATATTATTAAAAATAGATCTACAATAATACTTTTAAAAAGAAACAAGATAACAATAAATTGTCTAAGTTAAATACATAACGAAACAATATATTGGAAAAGCAGTCGTTTGGTAAGACCAGAAAAAAAATGCCATGATGAGCTTTTAACAAACACTGCCAGGGCGTTAGATTCAATGCCAATACCAAACATAAAGCATTGACGGGGTGTTTAAATCTCGTATTTGGAAAAATTGTTGAAATAGCCACAAAAGAGCAAGTATATCTCCTCTCAACTTAGAGAGGCTAACGAGGAAAGAAAGAAGTTATCTTCATCATCACAATGAGATATTATTTTAACTCTAAGAGTCAGGACTCACATGTACGAGGGTATGCAACAATTTATGCATTTTAGTACGAAGGAGTCATGTACGTGCCTGGTAGAATGTAAACTTTAGTTCTCCTCCACGGATTCACTCATCAAAGTAATGTACTCTGCCGTAATTTGGAACAGTTTCTTGATGTTTCGATATCGTAGCAATAACCGCAGTTATACAAGTTATCATACTAGATAAAATCATAATACTAGATAAAGTTATCATACTAGATAAAGTTATCATACTAGATAAAGTTATAATACAAGATAAAGTCATAATACAAGATAAAGCCATAATACAAGATAAAGTCATAATACTAGATAAAGTTATAATACAAGATAAAGTCATAATACTAGATAAAGTTATAATACTAGATAAAGTTATAATACTAGATAAAGTTATAATACTAGATAAAGTTATAATACTAGATAAAGTTATCATACTAGATAAAGTTATAATACTAGATAAAGTTATCATATTAGATAAAGTTATAATACTAGATAAAGTTATAATACTAGATAAAGTTATATTACAAGATAAAGTCATAATACAAGATAAAGTCATAATACTAGATAAAGTTATAATACAAGATAAAGTCATAATACTAGATAAAGTTATAATACTAGATAAAGTTATAATGCTAGATAAAGTTATAATACTAGATAAAGTTAAAATACTAGATAAAGTTATAATACTAGATACAGTTATAATACTAGATAAAGTTATCATACTAGATAAAGTTATAATACTAGATAAAGTTATAATACTAGATAAAGTTATCATATTAGATAAAGTTATAATACTAGATAAAGTCATAATACTAGATACTACGCACGCGGTTGTAAAAGTAATACATTATAATAGGAGAGATAACACATGCGGTTGTAAAAGTAATAAATTATAATAGTAGAGATATCACACGCGGTTGTAAAAGTAATAAATTATAATGGTAGAGATATCACACGCGGTTGTAAAAGTAATAAATTATAATGGTAGAGATATCACACGCGGTTGTAAAAGTAATAAATTATAATAGTAGAGATAACACACGCGGTTGTAAAAGTAATAAATTATAATGGTAGAGATATCACACGCGGTTGTAAAAGTAATAAATTATAATAGTAGAGATAACACACGCGGTTGTAAAAGTAATAAATTATAATGGTACAGATATCACACGCGGTTGTAAAAGTAATAAATTATAATACTAGATACAACACACGCGCTGGTGACCATATAATCATTGTCCCATTCTTATGTCGTTAACACCTCTTGTCACGTAAATACTTGAACATGAAGACCTGCTTGTTTATTTCCCCTCAGGAGAAGTTTCTCAGCAGCGGTCACAGTGAATATTTTGGCAACTTTGAAGAACTGGCCTTCGATAGGTTGACTGGAAAAATCAACAAGTCCTACGCTCCCATCAAACGATCTCTCTATAGCAGACACTTGGAGAAGTGGCTCAAATTCTTCCCAATCTCCCAAATGTTGGTGGTCGACGGGGAGAATATTAAAGCCAGACCCTGGGAGGAAATGCATAAGGTAATGCTGGGGTTCTTGTTTTTTATTTTATTATTTTTTTTCAAGACTGCTTGAAAATAAATACAATGGGACAAATCAGCATGTTTGGCTAACTGACTGTCCATTATTTACTGACGGGTCACTTGAGTACATACATTTGTAGTCAGCTAACTTATCGATATGTCTCGTCTTGAGAGTGTTAGAGGGCTACTCATTCTGAGATATGTCTGGAGAGTGTTAGAGGGTCACTCATTCTGAGATATGTCTGGAGAGTGTTAGAGGGTCACTCATTCTGAGATATGTCTGGAGAGTGTTAGAGGGCCACTCATTCTGAGATATGTCTGGAGAGTGTTAGAGGGTCACTCATTCTGAGATATGTCTGGAGAGTGTTAGAGGGTCACTCATTCTGAGATATGTCTGGAGAGTGTTAGAGGGTCACTCATTCTGAGATATGTCTGGAGAGTGTTAGAGGGTCACTCATTCTGATATATGTCTGGAGAGTGTTAGAGGGCCACTCATTCTAAGATATGTCTGGAGAGTGTTAGAGGGCCACTCATTCTGATATATGTCTGGAGTGTGTTAGAGGGTCACTCATTCTGATATATGTCTGGAGAGTGTTAGAGGGCCACTCATTCTGATATATATCTGGAGAGTGTTAGAGGGTCACTCATTCTGAGATATGTCTGGAGAGTGTTAGAGGGTCACTCATTCTGATATATGTCTGGAGAGTGTTAGAGGGCCACTCATTCTGAGATATGTCTGGAGAGTGTTAGAGGGCCACTCATTCTGATATATGTCTGGAGAGTGTTAGAGGGCCACTCATTCTGATATATGTCTCGAGAGTGATAGAGGGTAACTCATTCTGAGGCATGGCTGGAGAGTGTTAGAGGGCCACTCATTCTGAGGCATGGCTGGAGAGTGTTAGAGGGCCACTCATTCTGAGGCATTGCTGGAGAGTGTTAGAGGGCTACTCTTTCTGAGGCATGGCTGGAGAGTGTTAGAGGGCCACTCATTCTCAGGCATGGCCAGAGTGTGTATCGAAGTTCCACTGATTTCGAGATGTATTGTCAGGAAAGTGCTATGCTGGTAATGAACCATCATCACCTGATCGCCAAGTCAACCCTCTACTGATAAATCAATAGTCTCTAAATACCGCCTATTAATATTCTACTTCTTCTTTTCTCTTTTCACTGATACCTAAAAGGTGTCGGGGTTTATATCATTTGTCGTTCTTGTGCTGCTCGAATTGTCTGAATTAGTGATTTTCCTTTGTTGTTACATGTCTCTGTCACTGCATCTATCCATCTTCTTCTGGGTCTTCCTCTTGGTCTTTTTCCATGCATTCTCGAGAAGAACGCCCTTGATGGTGATTGGTGAGGATTCATTCTGACCAGGTGGCCAAACCATTTAGATTGTTGTTGTTCTATATATTCTTGGCAGGGTATTGTTCCTACTATTTTTCTTATGGTTTCATTTGGTATTCTATTTCTTCTTGTGTTGTTTGTTACTTTTCTCAAACAACGCATCTCACATGTATTGATCTTTCTTAAATGTGATTTAGAAAGGGTCCATGTTTGACTTTCATAGCACAAAGTTGGTATGAAGATGCTATTTATCATTTGTTGTTTAGCTGGCATAGAAATGTTTGGATGTCTTAACAATGGTGAAAGCTGGTATGTGACAGCATTTGCTTTTTGTATTCTCATGTCAATTTCTCTGTCTAGTTTTCCATCTTCTGTGAACATTGTGCCTAAATACTTGAATTCCTCTACTTGTTTTATTTCTTTATCTTTGATCTTGATGTTTAATGGGTGTCTTAATTTGCTTATTCTTATAGTCTCTGTTTTTGCTGTGTTAATTTTCATACTGTAGTTTGTGCAGCTTTTATCTAGAGATGTTAAATGCTGTTGTAGCAGGTTTTCGTCCTCATATATTAGGCATTGGTCATCTGCGAAGAGTAGCTCGTTGATGTTGGAGTTTTCTACCTCTATATTATTATTTGATTTGTCCTTACTGTTGGTTGTTTCCTGATTTATTTTGTCCATATATATGATGAAGAGGAGTGGTGAGAGGACACATCCTTGTCTTACTCCTGTTGTAACCTGAAACCATTCTGACAGACCTTCCGATGTTCTGACGCCTATTAATGATATATGTTAAATATTTGAAATTTTTTAATTTAAATTTAATTTTAATTAATTTTTATAATTTTATCTTAATTTTAATTTGTATATGTCGGCCATGAAGAGATAAGCTGGTAATATTTCAGTTATCAAAAACTGAACTTTTGAGCTGATATTTTCATTGAAGAACGCTGAGTAGAATAAATTTGAGAGTATCTTTTGTGTTTTGTATCAAACAATTAAACTTTGTGGTTTTTTCTCATCCACAGCTGGAAGAATTTCTTGGATTATCCCACAAGATTGATAAGGATCAGTTCGTGTACAATGAAACTAAAGGATTCTATTGCATCCGACTGGAGAAAAGAAGCAAATCAGACCCAATAAGCAGTCAAGTCGACTTCATTTTGAGGTCGGAGCAGTGCCTTGCAGATAGCAAGGGACGCGACCATCCTGCCATGCCTCGTGATGTTAGACAAGAGTTGTTGAACTTCTTTACGCCTTTTAATAACAAATTTTTTGCAGTTATAGGTAAAACGTTTAATTGGACATAGAAACAACGAGGATTTGTATATTTTGTATAGATCTGAATAGAAGAAATGTCTTCACAACATCAAGAAATGGAATAATATAACAGCCCAACAATTCTTAGAGCTGTGCTTTGAAACAAAGGGACTGTGAAACAACTACAAACATCACTGCTGGAAGATCCATGCAGGCAAGTGTTACAGAAACAATATAATTACTTTGGAGAAAAAGAGAAGACGCAAGAGTCTGTTTTGTAGTCATTTAATATTTCAGAGATTGTTTGTTTGTTTGTTTGTTTGTTATGATGAGCATCATCACTGCACACCTGACTAACCCATAGGTGCTCCGATATTCTCCTCGAGAAAATCCGGCCCACGTGCACGAACTCCATAGCACGGCCTGTGATCCACGGTGTGGTTTGTTTCATTTGCTAACATTTTTGTCCTGGGCGGCGGCCATATTTATGGCCTACTTTTTCAATTTTAACTGACGAGGGTTCTTTAACGTGCGCGAGTGCACATGGGACCTCATGTTTAATGCCGTTACCTGAGAGGACTAGATATTGGATCTCACCACCCAAGAGATCAGTGGTGGGTAATGTCATAAGAAAACTACGGATTAATTTTTCCTATTTTTGACAAACCACCAACCGCTTCCGGTGGGCTTCTAACCTAGGTCCGTAATGTCCTGAGGCCGGGGCTGTGCCTCTAGTCTACCCAGTCTCCTAACAAAGAAGTCCAGATAACCAAAGGCTAAAGAACTTAGAAGTGAATAAAAGAAAATATTTTCATTTATAAAAGAAACGACATGACAGGAGGTAGTTGTTGAGAGCATGATACCGTGTAAGCGACAGTGACGATAAAAAATCCGGTGTCAGGTATGCCACAGACAAGCTGGACATGATAACAGCAGTTGCCAGACTCAAGACATCTTGCACAGAACAGTTCAGACTAGCTGTCATATGAACTAAGTTCTAATAACGCACGCTAATATTATAGCACAGGGCCAGAATGTACTCAGGTGAGTCAGGTGAGAAAAGAGGATACTTTTTGTTAATTTCCCATTGAGGGATTTCGGTTTCAGATGAGCAAAAAATGAAGAAATCGATCAGATGTATTAAGTGTAAGGTATCGGGAATGAAATATAGATATAGAGTTAGCAAGAGAAATGAATATTAATATATTAAATAGTGAACACAGTGCTCAACATATTTTCCTTACAAATAATCATCTGTTATAATATTTCGACATACATATGTCTGTGTAAACCAGTTACTGGTGGTGTCGTGTTGGTGAATGCAGAAGTTGCGTCATGGCAGGGAGCCATAGATGAGCTAATCAGTTTGTGTTTCTTTTTGCTATTTTAAAGTTGATACAGGTGGATTGGAGGCTAACACATTTATCACCTGCCAAAGGTGTATTATTGCTGACATGTTATCAGTTCTGCTGAAGTTAATTATTGTTATAACTGCATTTGTTAGGATCTTGATATATAGATCCATTTTACATTGCGTCTATTATGCCTTTCAGTTTTTAAAATTGTCTTCTTCTTCTGCTTTTTATCCTTTTTGTTTGCTTTCTCGCATACTTTCTCATGTTGCAGATATGTATAATGTTTAAGATCTAGTTTCTTCTGACATCCTCAGTCATTTGACTGTGTTGTAAAGATTCTTTGACTTGACTTTGTCTTCACTCTTTTTTGTGAGTCACTTCGAGTTCTTCTTTTCCCTCTTTTTTTATGTCGTATACAAGCCACACGACACTCTCAGTGTTGACACTATGCATGTACTTCAAGATTGTTTCTACGCAGATTCTACCTCTTCTGGTCTCATAGTTATTGTTTCTGTCTTGTGATCAGTCCAGCCGCTTCCCTCAACAATTCCTTCTATCTCTTCTGGTCTCATAGTTATTGTTTCTGTCATGTGATCAGTCCAGCCGCTTCCCTCAACAAGTCCTTCTACCTCTTCTGGTCTCATAGTTATTGTTTCTGTCTTGTGATCAGTCCAGCCGCTTCCCTCAACAATTCCTTCTATCTCTTCTGGTCTCATAGTTATTGTTTCTGTCATGTGATCAGTCTAGCCGCTTCCCTCAACACGTCCTTCTACCTGAATTGCAGTACCACACCAACCACTATTTATTTACGGCAGCACCGATAGCTCAGTGGTTAGTGATTTTGTCTGCTAAGGACAAGAGGACAAGATTTCGAGTACGATCTTCATCGACGACTTCCAGGTTCACCCAGCCTTAAATGGGTACCGGATTTTCTTTCTTGGAAAGTAAAACGGCATGGGCATAATACCGACCATATTACGACAAAAATCATGTGTCGAAGGTCTATAAAAATTATGATCACTAACACCATATTTCCTATGCTCCACGTGGCCTGACGAAGCTCTTTACTTTACTACTTATTTACAGGTCGCGTAGATTGAAGGATAGCACTTATTATTAATGATTTAAGAGTAACTGATGGAACATAAACATAATTTATTAGTGTGCTCTATAATCGCCAATGAATCCCTTAGTAACACTTTGATGCTTCAAGACCAGTGATATTTGGTAATGTACGCATTTTCCTTTATATACACATTGTACAGAAGGTTTCCAAAGTGTTGCCTCAATGTGTCTAAACGACAAGGGAAATAACTATTTGAATATCCAAGCCAGCATAAATTTTCTCTAGTTTCTTCCCCTAATATTCTAGTCATGTATAATTCGTCTACCATTATCGTGTATTTTACATGAAAGATTTACTAATTTTACACAAACCTGTGATCACTTTATCTCATTGTGTGTGACCTACAGAAACGTTATACATTATTACAGTAAAGACTCTCTCAGGATTATGTGTGGAAAGATATATTTAAAAAAAAAAATAGAAGTACATGTAGCCTCGTGTATTATCAAGAGACAGAAAATTGATTGTAAATCTCCCTACTGTTGATTGTAGGAGTGCATTTGTTGATGTAAAGTGTTAATTCAACCATTTATTTTTTTAATTTAAATAATAAGCAAGGTAGTTCGAAATTTAGGAAATTACCCAAATGATTGGCAGGTGTCAGCTGATTTTTTAGTATTAACTTCCGGTTCGAGCTTTGATGACTTCTCTTTGTCGACTATTTGTAAAAAAAACATGTTGTGTTGTGGCTTGGTTATGGTTACTATTATGGTTAGTCGTAGGCCCCGGTATCACTACAAACGAATTAATATCCATAATTGCTCAACCGTCCGGGCCAGTGGAATTATCCGAACTAAAATTCTTCTCATTGAAGGATCCAAACAAAGAAAGACAGCTGCAGTCCCCATCATAGCAGCTACAGCACTCGATAAAATACATAAGCTCAAGCGGCATCGAAAGTGAATGCAGCTGAACTGTCCTTCGTCATACAATATCATCATTCAACGTAAGCAATCGGAATATTGAAACATGATCCGGATGAAAAACAAAGCCCACGCCGCGCACAGAACATTAAACTCAGTAGCTCCAGCAGCAAGCCCGACTTCGAATATGAGGAAACTGCAACAAGGAACTTTTCAGATTGAGTCTCAATGGTTGCTGCCGCATATCCGCCATATTGACCGGAAGTCCCCATTTCACATGTTCTACATGTGACTTGGTTGTCTACCTTTTGTTGAGACACTATCCGCTCAATCTCATACTACATCGTGCAGGTTATATTAGACCACTATTGCTATCTTTGTAATCGATGCAAGTAGTGAAATGGTGTGACAAGTGGTGGTGCGGATAATGGGAATTCCTGACTGCAACGAAACTGGTTCCATGAATACGATAAGATATGATGGGATGATATGGGAGAGGATGGGATGATATGGGATATGATCGGATGATATGGGATAGGATCGGATGGGATAGGATAGGATGATATGGGATAGGATGGGATGATATGGGATAGGATGTTATCCAGAATCCGTAGGGTTTCCAGCTCATGAAGGGAATTCGAAGTGTGAGGCACCGCTGTTTTGATCGATACTTTGAACTCATTGTATATTAACTTTTGATGAATGAGATTCTTGTATAATATTCATCATCATGTGCCATACCGGTTGGCGTAGGCGATCATGTCCTTCCACAATCCTCTATCCACAGTACATCGTATTAATTATGTTGTTTACTGTTTTCCTTGCCATGACACCAAGCTATCTATTATTTTCTCTCTTTGTCGTTCGCGATCTCTCTTTCCCTGTATATTGATAGCTGTAACCAAGTATTTTCCAACTTTCCTCTTCTCATGATGTGCCCCAAAAATTGTGATTGTTTCTTTCTGTTTTTTAGGAGCTTCCTTTTCTGTGTGTTCCTAATCGTTTTTTCATTTGTTTGTCTACTGTCCATGATTCACTTCCATAGGTGAGAATTGGCTTTATATAGCCCCGATGAACTCTCTTTCTCACTTCTAATGACATAGACTTGGTAAGAAGTTTTTTATTTTCTGAAATGCTATTTTGGCCTGAGCTATTCTGCTTTTTATTTCTGTGTTACATCTTCCATCTGATGTTATTATTTTGTCCAAGAATTTGACGCCTTGTATTTGTTTCTGATTTGTCTCATGTTTATTTTTATGCTGCATGATGGTTATGATTGTTTCTTCGTTATGACCATTACTTCTGTTTTCTTACTATTATGACTGATAACTGTTTTGTTGCTTTATTTTACTATTATGTCTATCATTTCTTGTAGTTCATTCTCTGTCTCTGATATTCAGACTGTGTCATCCGCACACCATACATTTTTTATGTTGTAACCATTGACTTCAATTTCATTTTTGTCTACTGTTGATCTCACAATATTTTCGCTGTAAATTGAAAACAAATCTTAGAACACAGCCTTGTCTGACTCCTTGTTTTGTATATTGGAGCTGTTCTGTTTGCTATAATGTTACGTTCCATTAAATAATAAAGACAAGCATGATTTATAATAAACAAAACCAGCTTGTCCGAACAGTGTAGAATCGGCAACATCGAAATCGAGTTTTTTTTTTTTCAAGTTTAAATTATTGGCCACATTGGCAAACGTTGACAACACATATAGTTTGGTAATAACTTTAAATAATAAATGCAAAGTTTCTACTTATGATTTTTTGTTTCCATATGAAATGAGCTGATATGAAATGAGCTGTTTGACATACAAACAGCCAAATAATAACCTCTGACCTCATAGACGTTCTAGCCTTATATAAAAAAAAAGCTTGTTAATTCAAAGAAAATATAATAAACATGCAAGAACACGTGACCACGACCTAACTACACAAGCTACTCTACCTTTCATGACCAATGTCGTAACAATAAATAGCAAACAACTAATAGCTGAAGTATAGAGAAGACTAGCAATCGGTTCCTTATTAAAAATTAACATCAATAAAACTGAATGAATGAACACTATCGGGTAAAGACATAACTAACAAGCATAAAGTTGGACAATAAACAACCGATGCATATGAATGAATGAAGAAATGTATTAACTTCAATCACTTGTAGGAGTTGAGCCGCGATAGCTCAGTGGTTAGTGAACTGGACTACAAAGGATAAGGAGTAGGGTTCGATCCCAACCAACGGCTTCCTGGTTCACCCAGCCTTAAATGGGTACCGGATTTTATTTTCTGGGAAAGTAAAGCGGCACGGGCGTAATACCGACCACATTACCCCAAAAATCACGTGCCGAAGGTCTGTAAAATTTATGGTCACTAACACCATATTCCCTATACGCCACTTGGCGTGACGGGGGCTCGTTACGTCTACTATTTGCATGAGTTACATGATTACAGACGGGCTGAGGTGAATGCAACGTTATGGGAGAGATCTGGCTAGGGACAAAGATTCTTTCAGATGGGCTGTGAGGAATGCAACGTTATGGGAGAGATCTAGATATGGACAGAGATTCTTTCAGATGGGCTGTGGTAGATGCAACGTTATGGGAGAGATCTAGCTAGGGACAGAGGCTCTTTCAGACGAGCTGTGGCGAATGCACAGTTTTGCAAAGGACATGCGACCTGATGATGAGGAAGTCTAGTGACAAACAACAATTCACAACCAGCAGAAATAAGCTCAACATTGAACAAAGTTTGTCAAATCACTGGACAGTTATTGACAATTGTGTCCAACAAGGAGGTAACTCTAGAGGCAAACGGGCACTCTACAATACAATCTTCATCCCAACGTTGTGCTACCAATGTCAGATTTAAACCCTAAACTCTTAAAGAACAATGTGAAAAATAATCATTCCCGAGATGAAATGCGTGAGCCGAGCCGAATGACAGGAAACAGATTGAGAGATAAGATCAGAAATGAAGAACTGACAGAAAAGCTAAAAATAAAACCCGCATTAAAATACATTAAGAAGCAACAGATAAAATGGACTAGTCATGTGACAAGACGGTAATACGAAAACATAACACAACGAGCCTCCAACCTAACGTTGCGAGAACACCAGACTCAACGGCCGACCACGAAAAAGATGGATTGATGAAGTATTAGAAACACTTGTAACCAGAAATTACAACAAAGGAAACCAAAAGAACAAACGATCAAAAGACTGTAAATTATATCTCCACTAGCTGCTGAAAGACAAATAAGGAAGAAAAGAAGCACTTATTCAAACAAACTAGCTGGAAAAAAAATATATTTAAGATAGCATAAAAGCATGTCAGTCTATAAAGCGTTTATTCTAAAATAAGAAATGCAGGAGACGAAAAATGAGCTGAAATAAAGTCATTGGTTATCGTTAAGTTATGCTGTCAATACCAGATGTGCCAGTAGTGCGGTGTGACGTACACTGCAAGGTATGGTGACATCATCATCGAGTAGTATCTCCGCAATGAAGGGGTTGGCTACCATGGAGCGCCATTCCGCTTGTCTCTTGCTCTGATAGTGCAGGTTGTCATAAGCTGACTTGTCCATCTTTTGATCTTACTCGTCCATGTTAGTCTTGATTTGCCTCGTTTACCTTGTATTTTCCCCTCCGACATTAATGACAGCATTAACTTACAAGACAGAGAACACAACAAAATACTGACGTTTCTACCTACAGCCTTCCTCAGAAGACGGGAACAACGACAACAAACGGTGAGGCAAAACAATACCTATAGCTACCTGTCGGATGATGAAGTTAGGGAGAGGTGGACAGAGGGATGAGAGATGCTATGATGAGATGAGAAAGAGATGTGTCACATAAATATAGAATGAAGAGTTATCAATACCAGACATGGACATGAAATATCAAATGAATACCATGGATATTATTGTATCTGATGCATGATGAAAACCATTGTGGGATAAGCGACGGAAGTAAAATAATTAAGTCAAAGTTATGGATCACTGTTGTTGCAATTATATAAATATATTTAATGCCATAATTTTACCACGTGACAATAGAGAAAATGCTCTTTTCCTAAGCTGTTGTCAGCAGCCGAAACGCTTTCCTTGAAAAAGACTAATGACTCTCTCTCTCTCACTCTCTGCGATCAAGACTCAATCAGAGTAGGATTCCAGACTCTCTCATGAAGTCAGCTGTCTGTTTAAGTGAATCGATTGCCCCATATAGTTTCTCTTCCAGGGAGGTTGGTGTGGACCACATTGCTCTTCTCAGGTCTGTGTACTGGGGGCAATCCTGTAGAACATGTTTTGTAGTCATATTGTCCAGTGTACAGTGGCATAGGCTGGTTGTACCTATTTTGAATTTGGTGAACATGTGATTTCTCATTCTATTGTGGCCAGTGCGTAGGCGAAGTATGATGACTTGATCCCTCCTTGATAGTTGATGGTATCCGTCACTCTCGTTATGCTTTGGGTGTTCTCGTTTCCATTTTTCATGGAACTGACCTTTGAGCATGGATTTGGCTTCATCATAACTGAGCGGATGGTTCTCTTGTGGTAATCTCCCTCCCTCTTTAGCTAATTTGTCTGCGTGTTCGTTCCCGTGTATATTACAGTGTGATGGTATCCACTGAATGACTACTCTCTGGAAGTTATTGCATAGTTGGTCCAAGGTTGTTCTCAAGTCATTAGTTCATTGTTTTTGGGGTTTTCAAGAGCTGATAATACTGATAGTGCATCAGTCAGAATCACCAACATATTGTGCATGTTATTTTTGAGTTGAGTAGCCAGTATTGAAACATCTCTGATGACCTCAGTTTCTGCTTTAAAGTTGTTTGAGAATTTTCACGTAGCTATTGACTTGGTGATCTCGTCCTGATTATTCAGCGTCAAGAACACCCCCCCCCCCCTTCCATTTCTGGTGGCATTTGTAGCAGAGCCATCTGTGTATATGTGGGACCAACAGTCCTGTGGGTAGGTATCGTGTATGTGTTTTTCTGCTACGTGTTTTGTTCCTGTATCTAATTGGGTGCCTTTTTCCATGATTCCTGTTATATTTTTCTTAAGTTCTGGTATTTTATGTTTTCCATGAGGAGACATATCAGAAGGGCCCAAGGGTTTCGATATTGTTTGGGAAAGTACTGGGTCTCCAGTAGTTAGTTCAATGGCAATTGCAGCGAAGTTGCTCCTCTTTAGTCGCACAATTCCGGAACCAGTTATTCTTTAGTGCATGGGGTGGCTAAGGAGTCTTCTGTATTTCTCCGCTTGTTGCAATACTTTAGCGACCCGTCTGTCATTTAAGGGTTGTAAACCTGCTACTGTTTCGAGAGTCTTGATAGGTGTACATTTCACAGCACCAGTGATGATTCGGGCAGCTTGGTTCTGTGTTCTGTTAATTTTGCTAAGGTGTGATTTGAAAGCCATAGCCCAGGCTGTGACTCCATACTTTAGAACTGGTCTGACACTTCCTACGTATAGTCTTTTAAAAATATTGCTGTCTGCCCCCCAGTCCGTTCCTGCCAATTTCTTCATAATATTAGTTCGTTTTCTGGCTTTTTTCCTTGCTCTGTCTATCTGATTTTTCCATGTCATTCTGCGATTCATGGTGACACAAAGATATGTTGGGTTTTGGTCAATAGGGAGTGTATGGTCTTTTTTTCTTCAAGTTTGCAGAGTGTGTTTCTTGATAGGCTGAAAATTGTATATGTAGTTTTTTTTTCGTTGATTGGTAAGAACCAGGGGTTCGTCCATTTAGCAAGTTCACCTAGAGCATCTTGCAACCTGGTTCCAGCCACCGACATACTTTCCTCGCGAGCCCATAACGCCAGATCATCTGCGTATATTGCTGAGTGTATTCTGGGTGGAATGTCCATTACGATGTCATTTATGAAAATTAAAAAGAGTGTTGGGGACAAGTCTTCGCCTTGTGGGACACCTTGTTCTATAGAGACCTTCTTACATAGTTGACCTTGAACTTGTACTCTGACCGTTCTATCATGAAGGTAATGACACAAAACACCAGAAACAAATATAAATGTCATAACAGATGCAGCGAAACAAAAAGATAACAAAACATCTATTTCGAAATTTAAGAAATGAGAAAGAAGTGGATAAAAAGTGAACCCCTGACAACTTTTGTTTAAAACGCTTGTCACAATTTGTATGTGAAGTAATTTTGTTGAAGTGGTCGCTGTGAGGTAATCTACTCTATGTTGTTTTGTGAAACGTTGCGCGGTTCTATGTTGTCCGATGACTTTATGTGTAAATATTTGTGTAATTATGTATATTCATGAATGTATATTACAACAGTTAAAATTGAACAAAAGTAAGGCAGAATGTTTGATATCTTGAAAAAAAAAACATCGACAATCATTTGACATATTTCAATTTGTTGTGGTCAAAGTCAAACATAATTGATTGCTGAATCTTTGGTTAGCAAGGTGGTTGCAACTTATTTGAGGAACCGATAACGAGGGCGTCTCTTAGCAACATATTGTGTGGGGAATTGACAGAAGGGGCGAGCACTGTTTGGAAATCAGTCGATTCTACGATGTCTGTACGCCAAACACAAAGGTAAAGATTACTCGGAAAACTGAAAAGGATGGCAGTACAAAATGATGTAGTAAATAGCAAATATTATATATTAGTAATACAATAGTAAACATCAAATATTATATATTAGTAATACAATAGTAAACATCAAATATTATATATTAGTAATACAATAGTAAACATCAAATATTATATATTAGTAATACAATAGTAAACATCAAATAAAAACTAATGTGAACACTAGTGAGACGGTAAAACATACATTTTCTTTGTTGACTCTGCCATTATGTCTTTCATTCCAACATTAGCTAAAGCAGGCAACAAAAACTAAATGGTAAAACATCTCCTAGCAGTTACAACCGAACATCGACGCCATCCTACTTTCAACTGATTGTATAGACAATACCACTGAGATACTGATCCTTTAATATTATGATTATTCATTCACTTTGAATTAAATATGGCATATTTTGATGTTGACGTTTATGTGGTTGAAAGCTGAAGGAAGAAATACATGTTGAAATGTTAATTAAACAAAACGTTCAATTCACCTTTGTTATAGTGTTGTGATGTTCTTTGTTCTTTATCTTTCTATAGTGGCTAGTACTTCAATGATCACAACACACAATATGGTATATATAATAGACTTGCACATAAAGTCTCTCTCCAATGTTCAACTATTAATGTTTATTGGTATGGAACATTGTTCATCAACATCTTCATTTTCTTACAAACTTGTGAGTCTACTTACGACATGTAGAATATATGTAACACAATGGAACACAATTCTTGGACACTTGTAAAACAACTTCTACTGATAACTTCTCTAGTGTCTTAATAATCTATTACTGACTTATGACTGTAACTTGTAGATTTCTAACTGTTCTTACTAACTCCATCAAAACTTATTACTACACTTCCAACTTAACTTTCTAACTGTTCTGACTCTAACTGTTAACTGGCTAACTGCCTTTAGCAGTGCGGCCGAAGCCGTTTTAACTGACTCAGTCTACATTCTACTTCTTCTAATTCTCTGGCTTAACTTTTCTTGTCCTAACTCCTTGTTCTTTTAAATACTCCTCAACTCTCTTCTACCTGCGAGATGGTGACCAATAAGATCATCGCAAATTGACCACTCCAACGTGATCTGGTCACTCAATGTTTACGTGTCCAGTGTCCACCATCTGTGACTCACCTGAACTTTCCCATCTTTTGGACAAAGCATCCTGTTTTTCGCCTACTTGGCGACATAATGTTACCTCATGACAATGACCTCTCCTGGAAGTTGGATGACCACTTATTTATTAGCCGGCCAAAGTCATGGGATCAACGCATGCTCATCACAATAACAACCACTAGTTGTTGTGAACATGATGGACACTCGTGGAGCTCTGACAATAACACCACGAGGTCGTTGCATGTTACTAGTCATACCTGGTCCTTTCCAACAACTTTGCTCTTGTGAACCTGGCATGGACATCTAACTTAGTTTGGTGGGTGTCCTACCCCTACCCCTGCAGACACTGCGCTATCTTCTGTTGCATGGAAAATTCCATGGGCTCTTAACTCTCATCGTGTCGTCCTCTATTCTACCTCTCTCCTTCCTCACTCTGACTAACTGTTATTCCTGGAAAATTACCATAGTTAAAATCTGCTGGTCGCCACTATATGATACTGCTATCGTCTATTTGAGAAGCGGTAGCTTCCACCAGCTTCACTGTTACATTATCTCCCCCTAATGTCCAGATTTACATACGCAGTATTAAATTTTGTAACATCATAATAAAAATAGTAACAGTATACATATATACATCTTTGAATTCTATGGTCTACTAACTGATAACATGCAATAGCAGATTCTAAGTCATGTGAGTAAAATGTTTCTCTAAATAATTGTCACAATATAACATTCATTCTTTAATAATACATAAGCATCAACACAATCTAGGAGACAATAAGGTACTGAGCAATAAAAATTATTTGTAACAAAAAAATGTAACATTTCCAAGGGACTTAATTTTCAAAATATGTCCAGTTGTGTCCCCTGATAATAAAAAAATTCAAGTCTTCTTGAGCATTCTAACTACTTCTGATGACTGATTGCCAGCTTCTTGAGGAGAGCTACATTACAGGCATCAGCAGAACCTCTGTCGACTGGCATCTGTGATCCCAGTATCAGAATCTAAGAATAAACTCATAGAAAAAAACAAACCATTTACAACATTCATTATCATGCATCATTATTACGAGTCTTTATGCTTTAGAACATATCCGCTCAATTGACATAGAACATATACTGACAAAACTTAGACAATGCACATATCTCCGGAGACCACAATCACAACACGATCACCAACCACACTTAGCTTGAGCAATAATATACATCAATCACATACAATCGTATCAATATACATACATATATATCTTCAGACTTATTTACATCATAATTCTCCATTCCACTATCTTACATGACTTCTTGTAAGTCTCATAAATCTAAATAAATTCTGGAAATTCTTTACACATGAGTCTCATCCTTTAGACTCATTATCATGATACTCTTCTAGTATCATCTATTTATTCTCAAGATCAGGATTATCTGAATACCATCCACTTGACAGCATCTAACATTCATTTGACTCTGAATAATCTGCATACATCTCCTGTATTCCCAGGACTACTATTCAGTCTCAATATATCATGATACTCTTGTAGTATCTTCTAAGGCTCAAGATCAGAATTATCTGGACACCGTCCACTTGACAGTATCTATCAGTCATATTCATTTATTCGACTCAGATATTTCTTTTTACATCTCTTATACTCATAGGACTACCATTTAGTCTCTATAACTTCTGGAAACTCTCTCTCAAGTTCCATTTCTCTTTATATAACCTTTTACGAGTTACCACTCTGGTTACACGATTATTTTCACATGAGTCTCTTCCAGACTCCTTTTCTCATGATGCTTCTCTTAGTATTCACATTGATAACCTAATTCTTTAGGTCTCAATAAGCACAGGTTATCATCACCTTGCTTCTCACTTCTCATTCTTCAACAACTCTTAAATTTCAATAACACTCTCATCTCCTTGCTACACACTTATATTGGTCAGTTGTTCCTTGGATTGCCATCCAACTTCGCAAGTTTAAGAACTCTGACCAACTCGTAGTTAGTACCATATGTTTCACATTGGTAACTCTTAACTTCTAGTTCATCTGAGGTAATCTCTATTCCTCAGCTCTCTTGTCTTCTATATTCTCTTGACACTACTATCATCTCCAGACATTCTCTATAAATCATCTCTTGTTTGTCCATTCTGAGTTCTCTTAACTCTAGGTACGCTAAGACTTCTGCGTCTGTAAATAGCGTCCTCTCAACTCGACTCAAGCCTTAATTAAGCCAATGTAAACATGGTTATCACCATTTTTTATTCGTGACTTCGGGTGACTCACTCCCCAAGTGGTCACCTATATGGCTTAACTACATTCTGGCTTCTCATTAGTCAGTCATCACAGGTAAACTTAACTCTTTATAATTTATTTCCTGCTTACATAGTATACATTAACTTCTCTTATTGAAGCGTAGACCCGTTTAGTCTCCTTCATTCAAGTTCCACCTATTTCTTATTGAATCATAAGACCCGTTTAGTCTTATACAAGTTCCATCTAATTCTTATTGAAGCGTAAGACCGTTTAGTCTCATACTTGAATCACATCTTCTCCTATGATTTCTTCCTTGCTGGCTAAATCTAAAGTTCCATTCATTGTCGTAAGATCCTTCTTAAGTCAATATAATTAATCATCTGTCCTCTGTTGGCTAGTCCTTCAATGAAAATATTTATGATCTGTCACTGGATATCATCTCTTACACCAGATCTCCAAATGCCCTTTCCGTTAGACCAATACTCTGTCTCCGTATGTACACACAGGCATTAATTCTACCTTACCTTCCCATGAATGTGGATACCTCATCCGATCAAGCCTGGAAAGTTATATTCTTTAGGTCTCTCCAGTTCTGTGTTAAATCTGCAAATTCTCTACACTCTCCCTCCGTCCTCTTTAAGTTTGATGGCAGGTTTATCGCCAGTCACAGTTCACTCAGTGTTTCGGTTGTGGGGTCTACTGTTGTTGCCATGTTTCCTATAATACCTACCTCTCCCTTCTATTGATAGAACAACAATTAAAATGTATTATATGTTATATTACATGTACTAATTATCAGCACTTTATGAGCTCTACTCTGGCCTCGGTTTCTGGAATAAATAGAAATTATTATTAATTTCCCTGTGGAATAAAAACAATGTAGTATAAAAATGATTATTTAATCTTAAATCTCCCTGTGGAATAAACAACAATGTAGTATTTCAACACTAATTAAAGAATACATCCAGTACAATTTAAAAATGGTTACAGAACAATATAACATATGGTATGTCACCTTTACTAATAATAATAATATTTTAAAAATAATTATTTTTAAACCAAACTACATAACAGTACTCGTACTATTTAAAAAAATTCAACCCAGTACTTTAAAAAAGTTTACAATACTTGCTGGTATGTCAAATCACTACTAATAACAACTTAATTAACTAATTATTTAATACATTATACATTAATATTTAGCTACTTAATAAATTAATTACTTAACTACTTAATTAAATTTAATAACCAACTACTTAATAAATAAATAAATAAATTACTTAATAACTCTAATTAATTAATTATTGTTTCTCAGCTGTGCTGACGATCGGTCTTCTTTCCTTCTGGTCACCTACTGTCTAATGTTAATGTTAATTTAATTTAATTTCTAACACACGCGAATGGCCATTATAACACTGAAATATTAACACTCTTACTTGTTACTTGACTTGTTTCTCTAAAAACTACACCACTTGAAATTATTAATTATCAATCACAATTTCTCAATCAAAATGACACATGAACTCATTACTCAACTTCAACACATGGGACAATTTCGTCGACAGTTATCTGCCCCTTCCTACACACACAATAATGACGTTACAGACAACCGGTGTTGGGTTACAGGTCAGAGGTCGGACTCATTGAATGAATTGAAACTTGAAACGATGATTTGTTGCAAACTTGACGCTATGACTGGATACCAACAAAACAGGTAATATTGATTGGCCAGATTTTAAGCTGAGCAGAACTTTTGCACGAAGGACAGGTATTGCTGACTGACCCATAAAGTTGACAATTTTCTTATTGATGATCAGTTGTATGTTGACAAAATAAATCTAGTGCCGCTCTTGTATTGACACCGGTACATTTAGACTTAACAGCGTAATTTGACTTGTTGACCTGAAGGACAGGTAATCTTGATTGGTAAAATGACAATCTCAGCTGGCAGGAGTACAACACAGGTAGAATTGTGGTCGTGTTGAACTTTTGACCCGGTAGACGGTACACGGTGATTTCTCCGTGATTTCTAAGTTGAAGACTGGCAGGCTTTTTATTCTTCCATTAACTTTCTGTCATTCATTTATTTGATTTCTCTCCGCGACAACTCAGGTTCGTGCTGTGTCTCGGACACCAAATTAATTATTAAATGTTATAGTGTTGTGATGTTCTTTGTTCTTTATCTTTCTATAGTGGCTAGTACTTCAATGATCACAACACACAATATGGTATATATAATAGACTTGCACATAAAGTCTCTCTTCAATGTTCACTATTAATGTTTATTGGTATGGAACATTGTTCATCAACATCTTCATTTTCTTACAAACTTGTGAGTCTACTTACGACATGTAGAATATATGTAACACAATGGAACACAATTCTTGGACACTTGTAAAACAACTTCTACTGATAACTTCTCTAGTGTCTTAATAATCTATTACTGACTTATGACTGTAACTTGTAGATTTCTAACTGTTCTTACTAACTCCATCAAAACTTATTACTACACTTCCAACTTAACTTTCTAACTGTTCTGACTCTAACTGTTAACTGGCTAACTGCCTTTAGCAGTTCGGCCGAAGCCGTTTTAACTGACTCAGTCTACATTCTACTTCTTCTAATTCTCTGGCTTAACTTTTCTTGTCCTAACTCCTTGTTCTTTTAAATACTCCTCAACTCTCTTCTACCTGCGAGATGGTGACCAATAAGATCATCGCAAATTGACCACTCCAACGTGATCTGGTCACTCAATGTTTACGTGTCCAGTGTCCACCATCTGTGACTCACCTGAACTTTCCCATCTTTTGGACAAAGCATCCTGTTTTTCGCCTACTTGGCGACATAATGTTACCTCATGACAATGACCTCTCCTGGAAGTTGGATGACCACTTATTTATTAGCCGGCCAAAGTCATGGGATCAACGCATGCTCATCACAATAACAACCACTAGTTGTTGTGAACATGATGGACACTCGTGGAGCTCTGACAATAACACCACGAGGTCGTTGCATGTTACTAGTCATACCTGGTCCTTTCCAACAACTTTGCTCTTGTGAACCTGGCATGGACATCTAACTTAGTTTGGTGGGTGTCCTACCCCTACCCCTGCAGACACTGCGCTATCTTCTGTTGCATGGAAAATTCCATGGGCTCTTAACTCTCATCGTGTCGTCCTCTATTCTACCTCTCTCCTTCCTCACTCTGACTAACTGTTATTCCTGGAAAATTACCATAGTTAAAATCGGCTGGTCGCCACTATATGATACTGCTATCGTCTATTTGAGAAGCGGTAGCTTCCACCAGCTTCACTGTTACACCTTGACTTGTTGAAGCTGTTGAGTTTGGCACAGACTGTTAGTGCGAATGATGCTGCAAGACAACAAGAACAATAATAATAACGACTTGCACACATTATAACTATTATATTTCTATTGTTCAAATTTCTTGAAATTAAATTTAAAGTGTTTTTAAATAATAGACAAAGAGAACGTGAAAGATAATTTCAGAAATTAACTTCTTGTATAGCTAATATATGTGTATATTGGCCCCCGTGTATTACCGGGGCCTCATTATATAGGAAGTAAAGAATAGTGATACAGTGACCTTCCAGGCATGTCGTAAGAGGCGACTAAGGAGATTGATCGATGGCTTGACAAGCTGTCATTGTAAAAAAGTATTGTTATGGAAACAGAACCATAGATTTTAGAAGCAGTGATCTCTGCAATATGTGCCATTTTGGCACGCAAGGTTTCTGTTTTTGAGATTGTGGTTCTGCCCTATGTGCCGTCTTCGGCTCGAAAGGACAATAGATAGATAGCCAATATATATGAGTTCTATCTATGACATGATGGTGATTCTTTGTGGTATACGTAAGAGATAAATATTTGATTTCCTCACAAAATAACCATATGTGTGTCTAATGACGTCTATATCGTTGATTTCTCACAGAATAACCATATGTGTATCCAATAACCCCTATATTTTGGGAAACATTGAAGGTTACAATAGCCCTTTTAGACTAAACAACCTTTCAGATTTCCAAAGACATTTAATCACGTATTCTTTTATATTTCAGTGTTTGATTTACAGCTTATACAATATTTTCTTTCTGAGCCGCGCGTCTCGAATGCTCTCCCTTTGGCCGATTATTAAATCAAGTCTATGTGCCTTTGGCATTAGTTTGGTAGTGGGAATAAACATGAAAACAAACCGGGGTCGCGGCAAAGTTGGTCTCCATGTAATAAAATAGCGACAATAATGTTTCAGTTTTGGAGATAAGACAAGACACAAAACCATCTTGTGTATTATAGCAAGTCCTATCGAATACGGCATTTGAAGACAATTTATAGTCAGAATGTTTGTTAAGTTATATCTTAACCGTAACGCTGAAGCATTGAAGGAACCAGTGCTTTGTTAGGAGTACAGAACCGATTAGGAACCAGTGCTTTGTTAGGAGTACAGAACCAAATAAGAACTAGTATTTTTGGAGTAGAGAGTTTATTGAGAACTACTACTTTTTTTGCAGTATAGAACCGATTGGGAACTAGTACTTTGTTTGGAGTAGAGAGGTGATTGGGAACTAGTACTTTGTTTGGAGTAGAGAGGTGATTGGGAACTAGTACTTTGTTTGGAGTAGAGAGGTGATTGGGAACTAGTACTTTGTTTGGAGTAGAGAGGTGATTGGGAACTAGTACTTTGTTTGGAGTACAGAACCGACTGGGAACTAGTATTTTGTTTGGAGTAGAGAGGTGATTGGGAACTAGTACTTTGTTTGGAGTAGAGAGGTGATTGGGAACTAGTACTTTGTTTGGAGTAGAGAGGTGATTGGGAACTAGTACTTTGTTTGGAGTAGAGAGGTGATTTGGAACTAGTACTTTGTTTGGAGTAGAGAGGTGATTGGGAACTAGTACTTTGTTTGGAGTAGAGAGGTGATTGGGAACTAGTACTTTGTTTGGAGTAGAGAGGTGATTGGGAACTAGTACTTTGTTTGGAGTAGAGATGTGATTGGGAACTAGTACTTTGTTTGGAGTAGAGAGGTGATTGGGATCTAGTACTTTGTTTGGAGTAGAGAGGTGATTGGGAACTGAATGGGAATTAGCTTCACTAACATACGTTCTTTAACTCATTACCAGGCTTGCACACCACAGAAGACCTTGCTTTGAAAATTGCTCTCTGAATCTCATAGCTCAGGTAAAGTACAGTGTTAAAAAGCACTGACAGCTCTAATATCTAATTTACAACGCCAAATGTGCAAATCCAAATGTTCACGCCTTGATGTCACCTCAGCGAAGGGCTGTAACATCAATGCCTTAATAGATACATTGTTCTGCGGCTCTTCTGCAGATTCTGCGACTGTGGCTGTGTTCTGCTTGGCCCGTTTCGCTGCCTCGTTGAATCTGGCCGCCGGCTGTACTAATTGTCGGCCCCTGACAAATCTTACTTGTGTGGACTTGTAATTTGCTTATAGACTACTGCCTCCAACTTTACTGAGACGTCAGCTCTTGAATGGCCAGGAAAAAAACTGACTCAGCTTCCCTTCGTGATCTTGTTATGTTGTGTACTTCGCGTTGACTTTCTGATATAACAGCCCCGCAGAAATCTGAGAACAAAGTCTTCCCCGCGACCCTGACGTTCGTACTTCACCAAACCGTCTACAACCACACACTGACGATAAATCACTGTTCACAATGTTCACTCATAGTATGAACTTAAGTTTATCAACAGCTAACTTGTCAAGTAACACAGTGGTAAGAAGAAAGCCACCCGGCGACTTACACTGCGCTCAGCTGCTCACACACACGAAATGTCCCGCATGCACTGTTCACTAAAACCATGCCTCCACCAACTCTCGCACTCTATTTGTCCACACTGTAATTCCGCTTAATCTGGAACTTAATCTAATCCCTAATTGAACACAATGTCGTCTCGATTCAACCACGAGACTTACTTCTATTCTAGTATAATGTTTAGTCACTCTTTGGACTAACTCTTAGTCCCTCTTTGCCTCCATGAGCCATTGGCCTGCCGCCTAATAGCAAATTGAGGTTTCTCCCGCAGTCACCTCCCCAGCCGTCCGCCTGAGTGAGAAGAAATTTTCTCTTCCTAACCTTGTACTTCGGTTATATCTTTCACTTCCAACCAATCACAAATCCCCTTACATCCTCTACCCATTTCTAACTGAACCCTCTTAACAATCACGGGAACTCCGTTATTCTGTCTGAGCTCACTTCCCCACTTTCTTCCCGTGAAGTGCCCACATGCTCCTCATCACTCAATCACCTAATTGTTACACATTTTCACCTCCACTATTATACTAACTGCTACAGGTTCTACTGTGGGACCGACACTTTCACATCATTACATAGTCATTACATCATTACACCGCTTATTATCATAGATATAGTCCTCGCAATATTGTTATCGAATCTATCATTTTTTGCGTGTTTTTATCATGTTTCTTGTGTATCATCACACACTTCGCAACTGTTGCTCATTTCTGACTCCGCCGCCTCAGGTCTCAGGTCTCGTGTCACAAACCTAGCACATTAGGGGTGGACATTCCCAGTTACCGTCACAGACCTAGTACATTAGGGGTGGACATTCCCAGTTACTGTCACAAACCTAGCACATTAGGGGTGGACATTCCCAGTTACTGTCACAAACCTAGCACACTAGGGGTGGACATTCCCAGTTACTGTCAAAAACATAGTACATTAGGGGTGGACATTCCCAGTTACCGTCACAAACCTAGCACATTAGGGGTGGACATTCCCAGTTACTGTCACAAACCTAGCACATTAGGGGTGGACATTCCCATTTACCGTCACAGACCTAGCACATTAGGGGTGGACATTCCCAGTTACCGTCACAGACCTAGCACGTTAGGAGTGGACATTCCCAGTTACCGTCACAGACCTAGCACATTAGGGGTGGACATTCCCAGTTACCGTCACAAACCTAGCACATTATGGGTGGACATTCCCAGTTACCGTCACAAACCTAGCACATTAGGGGTGGACATTCCCAGTTACCGTCACAGACCTAGTACATTAGGGTTGGACATTCCCAGTTACCGTCAAAGACATAGCACATTAGGGGTGGACATTCCCAGTTACCGTCACAGACCTAGCACATTAGGGGTAGGCATTCCCAGTTACCGTCACAGACCTAGCACATTAGGGGTAGGCATTCCCAGTTACCATCACAGACCTAGTACATTAGGGGTAGACATTCCCAGTTATCGTCACAGACCTAGCACATTAGGGGTGGACATTCCCAGTTATCGTCACAAACCTAGCACATTAGGGGTGGACATTCCCAGTTACCGTCACAGACCTAGCACATTAGGGGTAGGCATTCCCAGTTACCGTCACAGACCTAGCACATTAGGGGTGGACATTCCCAGTTACTGTCACAAACCTAGCACATTAGGGGTGGACATTCCCATTTACCGTCACAGACCTAGCACATTAGGGGTGGACATTCCCAGTTACCGTCACAGACCTAGCACGTTAGGAGTGGACATTCCCAGTTACCGTCACAGACCTAGCACATTAGGGGTGGACATTCCCATTTACCGTCACAAACCTAGCACATTATGGGTGGACATTCCCAGTTACCGTCACAAACCTAGCACATTAGGGGTGGACATTCCCAGTTACCGTCACAGACCTAGTACATTAGGGTTGGACATTCCCAGTTACCGTCAAAGACATAGCACATTAGGGGTGGACATTCCCAGTTACCGTCACAGACCTAGCACATTAGGGGTAGGCATTCCCAGTTACCGTCACAGACCTAGCACATTAGGGGTAGGCATTCCCAGTTACCGTCACAGACCTAGTACATTAGGGGTAGACATTCCCAGTTATCGTCACAGACCTAGCACATTAGGGGTGGACATTCCCAGTTACCGTCACAGACCTAGTACATTATGGGTAGCCATTCCCAATTACCGTCACAGACCTAGTACATTAGGGGTAGCCATTCCCAATTACCGTCACAGACCTCCGTGGATTATGATTGGACAACTCCAGAAACAGTCGTGGATCTCGTTCATTAGGATTGGATATTCGCAGTCAAGGTCACAGACCACGTACATTAGGGATGGACATTCCTAACTATCGTCACATACTTCCATGTATTAGGGTTGAACATTTCCAGTCACAGACACAGACCTTGAGCATTAGAATTGGATATTTCCAGTCACAGACACAGACCTTGTGTATTAGATTTGGATATTTACAGTCAAGATCAAAGACTTTGTGTATTAGGTTTGGATATTTCCAGTCACAGACACAGACCTTATGTATTAGATTTGAACATTCCTAGTCACAGACACATACCTTGTGTATTAGATTTGGACATTTCCAGTCACAGACACAGAACTTGTGTATTAGATTCGGACATTTCCAGTCACAGACACAGAACTTGTGTATTAGATTCGGACATTTCCAGTCACAGACGCAGAACTTGTGTATTAGATTCGGACATTTCTAGTCACAGACACAGAACTTGTGTATTAGATTTGAACATTCCTAGTCACAGACACAGAACTTGTGTATTAGATTCGGACATTTCTAGTCACAGACACAGAACTTGTGTATTAGATTCGGACATTTCTAGTCACAGACACAGAACTTGTGTATTAGATTCGGACATTTCTAGTCACAGACACAGAACTTGTGTATTAGATTCGGACATTTCTAGTCACAGACACAGAACTTGTGTATTAGATTCGGACATTTCTAGTCACAGACACAGAACTTGTGTATTAGATTCGGACATTTCCAGTCACAGACACAGAACTTGTGTATTAGATTCGGACATTTCTAGTCACAGACACAGAACATTAGTATTAGATTCAGACATTTCCAGTCACAGACACAGACCTTGTGTATTAGAGTTGGATATTCCCAGTTGGATTTATTCCCACTTCGCTCATGCACTTTAGACAAGACTGTTGTCCGCGCTGCGACAACCACCCCGCACAACTGGTATCCGATCTAGATGAGCTAGATAGTAAGAGGAGAAACCAAGTAGGATCGTGACCATCTTCAGCGACCATCTCTAAAGATGTGGCTATCTCTCACCGTCAGGTACTACCCGTCACCTGCCATTCAACACCCCGCTCGTTGCCTGCCTATTTTATATTTAACCCTTTACTCACATTTCACAAGAAATAGCAGCCACCAAATTATTTTGAAGACTCGCTCAATTTATTCCATTTTATTACACTTTTTCTCAAACAAAACTTCATCAATTTTCAGATTCATAATTTTATTCTGCCTCTTGGGTTTCTTTTATTTCAACATCGCATATCAAAATACACATAATTACAGCACATTTTTATCTTCATTTTTTGTTCATCAAGTGTCTGTAATTCTTTCCTCTTGTTTAATGGTCACATGTGTTTACATTTGATTGACGACGACCAGAACTGTTTACAAGTTAATTAAAAAAAAAAAAAAAACTAATTAATTTTATTTTCTCTGAAATGTTTGGAGATTTGCCTTAGACACGAGACAAGCGAGGTAGACGTCTATGTCTTGAGCCTAACGCGAGAGAGGGAAAACATTTGGAAGTTTCAGAAGTAATACCAAAATGACAATTGAACAAATCCAATTAAATAAAAAGAGTGTCTCGTAAAACAATTAAACTATGGTTTTTTCCAATCAGAAATAAATACCAGAATCATTCGGAAATACATGTATCTTGTATTTGCCTGGGGAGGGGGGGATGTTTTTTTTAATGAGAAGTTCGGTAAATGGATGCGATATGACGTACCAAAACTGTCTGAACTCGTACATTTGCAGCCTCCATTAACAAATCGGAGATCACACTCCCAAAGTGCAGTCATGATAAGTCAGGAAACGTTCCATAAATGTCAGCTTCATCACATATTTCTTGTCACTGGTTAGTGTTGTGGTATGTTTAAAAAGCAGACTCCGTAAATGGTTATGGAAGGCCCAGGAATCACTGCAAACGGTATTAAAATCCATAATTGCTCAACCACCTGTGCCAGTGGAATAATCCAAATTAATATCTCATCTCCCAAAAAAAGAAAGGCAGCTGTAGTCCCCATCATTACTGTCTCAGCACACGCCAAAAGACATAAATCGAAACTGCACAGAAAGTGAACACAGCCATCTGTCCCCGTCATAGGATATCATCATTCATCGTAAGCAATCGGAATATCGAAACACGATCAAAACGGATGAAACGCACAGCTCACGGTGTGCACAGAGCACTTAGCTCAGTAGCTCCAGCAGCTCTTCAGAAGTATATGGAGACATCTGAACTTTGATTAGTGAGATAGAAAAGTGAGAGGGGAAAACCTGCAGTCTACCAGGATTGTAATTAATCAGTGTTAAGAATGTAAGGCCAAACATGACGTTTTTACAAAATAATTCAACTCCTGTGTTGTCACAAATATTTACAAAATAATTCAACTCCTGTGCTGTCACAAATATTTACAAAATAATTCAACTCCTGTGCTGTCAAAAATATTTACAAAATATATTCGGCATGTTTGTTGATGACTATACTGAGTTGAGTTGTAATTAATTTCCGTGAACGTGAATACATCAGTGGTGAAATTACTGACAGCAGTAATAGCTACAGGAAAGAATGATAACTAACAAACGTTTGTCATAATGTTTTCTTTCATTGGGTGCCGTCTCCACATCGAAAGTTGGTACCGTGGAGCGCCATTTTACCTTAAATCTTAACTTGATAGCGAACATTCATAACTGTCCATCTTTTGTCCATTTTTTGTCCATCTTTCATGCCACGCTAGGCTCGGTCTGCCTCGTCCAATTA
This sequence comes from Megaustenia siamemsis, assembly GCA_032433765.1. Taxonomy (NCBI): domain Eukaryota; kingdom Metazoa; phylum Mollusca; class Gastropoda; order Stylommatophora; family Ariophantidae; genus Megaustenia; species Megaustenia siamemsis. Next base: position 4,589,504 of record JAVIAB010000139.1, on the reverse strand, counting down.
CGATCTAAATAGTGCTGTGTGGGTGCATATGTCCGTATTATTGTTAAGTCATAATGTTTTGTTTTCATTTTCAGTAGCATAATTCTTTCATTGTGTGTTCAGTGAGTACATATGTACTTTTCTTTTGATCAATACTCCAACACTTCTTTGACAAATTACGAAACACATAGCTACCACCCCTTTTAATGGAGATCATTAGTATATAACAGTGATACCGATTATTTGATATCTATTAGATATTATAGTGTAGATAATTATGTACCGATTATTTCTAATTTGCAGTATGCATCGACAGGTAGACCTTTTATTCGGAAAGAGAGAAAAATAAACATATAGAGAATGTGTGTGAGAAAGTGAGAGAGAGAGAGAGAGAGAAAATGGGAGGGAGAGAGAGAAAGATAGGGCGAGAGAGAGAGTCCTTAATGGTGGTATAATTGGATAAAAACAGCGTGGCCATGAAACAGCAACCGGATTCCAGGACTAGGAAACTATTATCTGCATTGAACCAAAGTTAAAACAGCACTGAAGCACTAACGTGCCCTTGTCCTCAGAGAAAGCTCCGTTATTGGAGTTAATTGATCGCTACCCGAGATGGAAATTGGCCTAAATCTTGTTTCCAGAAAATTTGCAGAGGCGGATCTATAGAAATGGGTTAAGGTTGGGGGGGCGGGGGGGGCGAGGTTAATTCTCAACACAGATACAAAGTACTAGGAACCTGCAGGTAAAGGTTCCTAACATCTGGGACAATTTTGAGTGCTATGAATTGAATTAGCGTTCGACACCTAAGATGAACATAATATACCAGGCACAGGCTGTGAGTAGTATAGCAGGAAGGATTTGACCCGTATTTAGGCGCTAAATTAACAAAGATATATAGTAGGCGCGCGGCGCGCCTAATGTACCGTAGGCGCAGGGGGAGTTGACCGTGACATTTCGTGGCCGGATGTTGACCGCTAGTCCAGGTGCTCCGTATTTTAAAAATTCCGAATTATTTTAAAAAAACAGTCTCCATCTGATTTCGAACACGGGTCTACGGCGTGCCAGGCCAGACACTTACCACTATGCTACAGGCGATCACAGAATTAGAGGCTGAATGGGACAGGTGAAGCGTGAGGCTTTTGTTGGTACCTGACAGCTAGCTAGTAGTAGAGAAAGATTGACCCGCATTTAGGCGCTAAATTAACAAAGATATATAGGGCGGCACGCGGCGTGCATAAACCGGGCGGCGCAGGGGGAGTTAACCATGACATTTCGTGTCGGGATGCCTGGTGACCGCTCGTTGACCTCTCAACCTCTCGGCGCCATGGGCGGGGTGAGCTCTCGTAGTGGGGGACCTGTTATGATCAAAGACCCTATTTCTCTGTGAAATTTCTCACTTGGATAACTTAAGCTGGTCTAGCCGTCAAACAGAGAGACAGTAAATTAATGTACTTTTGATATTCTATTACTGTTGTGCTTTTTTTTTTTTGTAGTGGTTGTAGTAATAGTAGTAGTAGTTAAAGTCGTTATTGAAGTTGTACAACTAGTGTGACTTGTATTTTGTAGAGTTATAACAGACAAGTGGGGGCTATGCCTTTTTTTCATGTATAGTAGAGAGATGGTAGAGTCTTATAGTTATTTTTATGCATGACAACTTTAATGTATCTATAAAATTCATTTTGAAATTAATGGAAACATACAACTTACTCAGGGCTTGGCCAACTAACAGCAACGGTCTTGCTAATATATTTAACCCGTGGAAACATCAGCATCATGAGACTTATTAATGTCCAAATTGACCGCTTGTTCATAACACGGAGACGACATCGATGATGACTTTAACGGTTACACAATCAAAGATCCCGTGGGTTTTGTTTTAGTCGATGACAACTTTTGAAATAGTAGCTGACAACTTTTGTATTAGCAGATGACAGCTTTCAATGACTGTTTACATGCTATGTCATTGTAGCAGTCATGTATGTCATGTCGATGTAGTAGACACGTATGTCATGTCATTGTAACAGTCATGTCAATGTAACAGTTATTTCGTTGTAATAGTCATCTCGTTGTAACAGTCACGGGTGTCATGTCGTTTTATCAGATACGTATGGTATGTCGTTGTAACAGTCATTTCGTTGTAATAGTCATCTCGTTGTAACAGACACGTATGTCATGTCGTTTTATCAGAGACGTATGATATGTCGTTGTAACAGACATGTCGTTGTATCAGTCATATCGATGTAGTAGACATGTATGTCATGTCATTGTAACAGTCATGTCAATGTAACAGTCATTTCGTTGTAACAGTCATCTCGATGTAACAGACACGTATGTCATGTAGTTTTATCAGACACATATGGTATGTCGTTGTAACAGACATGTCGTTGTATAAGTCATGTCTATGTAGTAGACACGTATGTCATGTCATTGTAACAGGCATGTCAATGTAACAGTCATGTCAATGTAACAGTCATTTCGTTGTAATAGTCATCTCGTTGTAACAGGCACGTATGTCATGTCGTTTTATCAGAGACGTATGGTATGTCGTTGTAACAGACATGTCGTTGTATCAGTCATGTCGATGTAGTAGACACGTATGTCATGTCATTGTAACAGTCATGTCAATGTAACAGTCATTTCGTTGTAATAGTCATCTCGTTGTAACAGACATGTATGTCATGTCGTTTTATCAGTGACGTATGGTATGTCGTTGTAACAGACATGTCGTTGTATCAGTCATGTCGATGTAGTAGACACGTATGGCATGTCATTGTAAGAGGCATGTCAATGTAACAGTCATGTCAATGTAACAGTCATTTCGTTGTAATAGTCATCTCGTTGTAACAGTCACGTATGGCATGTCGTTTTATCAGAGACGTATGGTATGTCGTTGTAACAGACATGTCGTTGTATCATTCATGTCGATGTAGTAGACACGTATGTCATGTCATTGTAACAGTCATGTCAATGTAACAGTCATTTCGTTGTAATAGTCATCTCGTTGTAACAGACATGTATGTCGTGTCGATTTATCAGTGACGTATGGTATGTCGTTGTAACAGACATGTCGTTGTATCAGTCATGTCGATGTAGTAGACACGTATGGCATGTCATTGTAAGAGGCATGTCAATGTAACAGTCATGTCAATGTAACAGTCATTTCGTTGTAATAGTCATCTCGTTGTGACAGTCACGTATGGCATGTCGTTTTATCAGAGACGTATGGTATGTCGTTGTAACAGACATGTCGTTGTATCAGTCATGTCGATGTAGTAGACACGTATGTCATGTCATTGTAACAGTCATGTCAATGTAACAGTCATTTCGTTGTAATAGTCATCTCGATGTAACAGACACGTATGTAATGTCATTGTAACAGTCATGTCAATGTAACAGTAATTTCTTTGTAATAGTCATCTCGTTGTAACAGTCACGTATGTCATGTCGTTTTATCAGAGACGTATGGTATGTCGTTGTAACAGACATGTCGTTGTAACAGACATGTCGTTGTATCAGTCATGTCGATGTAGTAGACACGTATGTCATGTCGTTGTAACAGACACGTATGGTATGTCGTTGTAACAGACATGTCATTGTATCAGGCATGTCGATGTAGTAGACACGTATGTCATGTCATTGTAACAGTCATGTCATTGTAACAGTCATGTCAATGTAACAGTCATTTCGTTGTAATAGTCATCTCGATGTAACAGACACGTATGTCATGTCATTGTAACAGTCATGTCAATGTAACAGTAATTTCATTGTAATAGTCATCTCGTTGTAACAGTCACGTATGTCATGTCGTTTTATCAGAGACGTATGGTGTGTCGTTGTAACAGACATGTCGTTGTATCAGTCATGTCGATGTAGTAGACACGTATGTCATGTCGTTGTAACAGACACGTATGGTATGTCGTTGTAACAGACATGTCATTGTATCAGGCATGTCGATGTAGTAGACACGTATGTCATGTCATTGTAACAGTCATGTCAATGTAACAGTCATGACAATGTAACAGTCATTTCGTTGTAATAGTCATCTCGTTGTAACAGTCACGTATGTTATGTCGTTTGTCAGAGACGTATGGTATGACGTTGTAACAGACATGTCGTTGTATCAGTCATGTCGATGTAGTAGACACGTATGTCATGTCATTGTAACAGTCATGTCAATGTAACAGTCATTTCGTTGTAATAGTCATCTCGTTGTAACAGACATGTATGTCATGTTGTTTTATCAGACACGTATGGTATGTCGTTGTAACAGACATGTCGTTATATCAGTCAGGTCGATGTAGTAGACACGTATGTCATGTCATTGTGACAGTCATATCAATGTAACAGTCATGTCAATGTAACAGTCATTTCGTTGTAATAGTCATCTCGTTGTAACAGTCACGTATGGCATGTCGTTTTATCAGAGACGTATGGTATGTCGTTGTAACAGACATGTCGATGTATCAGTCATGTCGATGTAGTAGACACGTATGGCATGTCATTGTAAGAGGCATGTCAATGTAACAGTCATGTCAATGTAACAGTCATTTCGTTGTAATAGTCATCTCGTTGTAACAGTCACGTATGGCATGTCGTTTTATCAGAGACGTATGGTATGTCGTTGTAACAGACATGTCGTTGTATCAGTCATGTCGATGTAGTAGACACGTATGGCATGTCATTGTAAGAGGCATGTCAATGTAACAGTCATGTCAATGTAACAGTCATTTCGTTGTAATAGTCATGTCGTTGTAACAGTCACGTATGTCATGTCGTTTTATCAGAGACGTATGGTATGTCGTTGTAACAGACATGTCGTTGTATCATTCATGTCGATGTAGTAGACACGTATGTCATGTCATTGTAACAGTCATGTCAATGTAACAGTCATTTCGTTGTAATAGTCATCTCGATGTAACAGACACGTATGTCATGTCATTGTAACAGTCATGTCAATGTAACAGTAATTTCATTGTAATAGTCATCTCGTTGTAACAGTCACGTATGTCATGTCGTTTTATCAGAGACGTATGATGTGTCGTTGTAACAGACATGTCGTTGTATCAGTCATGTCGATGTAGTAGACACGTATGTCATGTCGTTGTAACAGACACGTATGGTATGTCGTTGTAACAGACATGTCATTGTATCAGGCATGTCGATGTAGTAGACACGTATGTCATGTCATTGTAACAGTCATGTCAATGTAACAGTCATGACAATGTAACAGTCATTTCGTTGTAATAGTCATCTCGTTGTAACAGTCACGTATGTTATGTCGTTTGTCAGAGACGTATGGTATGTCGTTGTAACAGACATGTCGTTGTTTCAGGCATGCCGATGTAGTAGACACGTATGTCATGTCATTGTAACAGTCATGTCAATGAAACATTCATTTCGTTGTAATAGTCATCTCGTTGTAACAGTCACGTATGTCATGTCGTTTTATCAGACACGTATGGTATGTCGTTGTAACAGACATGTCGTTGTATCAGTCATGTCGATGTAGTAGACACGTATGTCATGTCATTGTAACAGTCATGTCAATGTAACAGTCATTTCGTTGTAATAGTCATCTCGTTGTAACAGACATGTATGTCATGTTGTTTTATCAGTGACGTATGGTATGTCGTTGTAACAGACATGTCGTTATATCAGTCAGGTCGATGTAGTAGACACGTATGTCATGTCATTGTAACAGTCATATCAATGTAACAGTCATGTCAATGTAACAGTCATTTCGTTGTAATAGTCATCTCGTTGTAACAGTCACGTATGGCATGTCGTTTTATCAGAGACGTATGGTATGTCGTTGTAACAGACATGTCGTTGTATCAGTCATGTCGATGTAGTAGACACGTATGGCATGTCATTGTAAGAGGCATGTCAATGTAACAGTCATGTCAATGTAACAGTCATTTCGTTGTAATAGTCATGTCGTTGTAACAGTCACGTATGTCATGTCGTTTTATCAGAGACGTATGGTATGTCGTTGTAACAGACATGTCGTTGTATCATTCATGTCGATGTAGTAGACACGTATGTCATGTCATTGTAACAGTCATGTCAATGTAACAGTCATTTCGTTGTAATAGTCATCTCGATGTAACAGACACGTATGTCATGTCATTGTAACAGTCATGTCAATGTAACAGTAATTTCATTGTAATAGTCATCTCGTTGTAACAGTCACGTATGTCATGTCGTTTTATCAGAGACGTATGGTATGTCGTTGTAACAGACATGTCGTTGTAACAGACATGTCGTTGTATCAGTCATGTCGATGTAGTAGACACGTATGTCATGTCGTTGTAACAGACACGTATGGTATGTCGTTGTAACAGACATGTCATTGTATCAGGCATGTCGATGTAGTAGACACGTATGTCATGTCATTGTAACAGTCATGTCAATGTAACAGTCATGACAATGTAACAGTCATTTCGTTGTAATAGTCATCTGGTTGTAACAGTCACGTATGTCATGTCGTTTTATCAGAGACGTATGGTATATCGTTGTAACAGACATGTCGTTGTATCAGTCATGTCGATGTAGTAGACACGTATGTCATGTCATTGTAACAGTCATGTCAATGTAACAGTCATGTCAATGTAACAGTCATTTCGTTGTAATAGTCATCTCGTTGTAACAGTCACGTATGTTATGTCGTTTGTCAGAGACGTATGGTATGACGTTGTAACAGACATGTCGTTGTATCAGGCATGCCGATGTAGTAGACACGTATGTCATGTCATTGTAACAGTCATGTCAATGTAACAGTCATTTCGTTGTAATAGTCATCTCGTTGTAACAGACACGTATGTCATGTCGTTTTATCAGACACGTATGGTATGTCGTTGTAACAGACATGTCGTTGTATCAGTCATGTCGATGTAGTAGACACGTATGTCATGTCATTGTAACAGTCATGTCAATGTAACGGTCATGTCAATGTAACAGTCATTTCGTTGTAATAGTCATCTCGTTGTAACAGTCACGTATGTCATGTCGTTTTATCAGACACGTATGGTATGTCGTTGTAACAGACATGTCGTTGTATCAGTCATGTCGATGTAGTAGACACGTATGGCATGTCATTGTAACAGTCATGTCAATGTAACAGTCATGTCAATGTAACAGTCATTTCGTTGTAATAGTCATCTCGTTGTAACAGTCACGTATGTCATGTAGTTTTATCACAGACGTATGGTATGTCGTTGTAACAGACATGTCGTTGTATCAGTCATGTCGATGTAGTAGACACGTATGTCATGTCGTTGTAACAGACACGTATGGTATGTCGTTGTAACAGACATGTCATTGTATCAGGCATGTCGATGTAGTAGATGCGTATGTCATGTCATTGTAACAGTCATGTCAATGTAACAGTCATGACAATGTAACAGTCATTTCGTTGTAATAGTCATCTCGTTGTAACAGTCACGTATATTATGTCGTTTGTCAGAGACGTATGGTATGACGTTGTAACAGACATGTCGTTGTATCAGGCATGCCGATGTAGTAGACACGTATGTCATGTCATTGTAACAGTCATGTCAATGTAACAGTCATTTCGTTGTAATAGTCATCTCGTTGTAACAGTCACGTATGTCATGTCGTTTTATCAGACACGTATGGTATGTCGTTGTAACAGACATGTCGTTGTATCAGTCATGTCGATGTAGTAGACACGTATGTCATGTCATTGTAACAGTCATTTCAATGTAACAGTCATTTCGTTGTAATAGTCACCTCGTTGTAACAGACATGTATGTCATGTTGTTTTATCAGTGACGTATGGTATGTCGTTGTAACAGACATGTCGTTATATCAGTCAGGTCGATGTAGTAGACACGTATGTCATGTCATTGTAACAGTCATATCAATGTAACAGTCATGTCAATGTAACAGTCATTTCGTTGTAATAGTCATCTCGTTGTAACAGTCACGTATGGCATGTCGTTTTATCAGAGACGTATGGTATGTCGTTGTAACAGACATGTCGTTGTATCAGTCATGTCGATGTAGTAGACACGTATGGCATGTCATTGTAAGAGGCATGTCAATGTAACAGTCATGTCAATGTAACAGTCATTTCGTTGTAATAGTCATCTCGTTGTAACAGTCACGTATGTCATGTCGTTTTATCAGAGACGTATGGTATGTCGTTGTAACAGACATGTCGTTGTATCATTCATGTCGATGTAGTAGACACGTATGTCATGTCATTGTAACAGTCATGTCAATGTAACAGTCATTTCGTTGTAATAGTCATCTCGATGTAACAGACACGTATGTCATGTCATTGTAACAGTCATGTCAATGTAACAGTAATTTCATTGTAATAGTCATCTCGTTGTAACAGTCACGTATGTCATGTCGTTTTATCAGAGACGTATGGTATGTCGTTGTAACAGACATGTCGTTGTAACAGACATGTCGTTGTATCAGTCATGTCGATGTAGTAGACACGTATGTCATGTCGTTGTAACAGACACGTATGGTATGTCGTTGTAACAGACATGTCATTGTATCAGGCATGTCGATGTAGTAGACACGTATGTCATGTCATTGTAACAGTCATGTCAATGTAACAGTCATGACAATGTAACAGTCATTTCGTTGTAATAGTCATCTGGTTGTAACAGTCACGTATGTCATGTCGTTTTATCAGAGACGTATGGTATATCGTTGTAACAGACATGTCGTTGTATCAGTCATGTCGATGTAGTAGACACGTATGTCATGTCATTGTAACAGTCATGTCAATGTAACAGTCATGTCAATGTAACAGTCATTTCGTTGTAATAGTCATCTCGTTGTAACAGTCACGTATGTTATGTCGTTTGTCAGAGACGTATGGTATGACGTTGTAACAGACATGTCGTTGTATCAGGCATGCCGATGTAGTAGACACGTATGTCATGTCATTGTAACAGTCATGTCAATGTAACAGTCATTTCGTTGTAATAGTCATCTCGTTGTAACAGACACGTATGTCATGTCGTTTTATCAGACACGTATGGTATGTCGTTGTAACAGACATGTCGTTGTATCAGTCATGTCGATGTAGTAGACACGTATGTCATGTCATTGTAACAGTCATGTCAATGTAACGGTCATGTCAATGTAACAGTCATTTCGTTGTAATAGTCATCTCGTTGTAACAGTCACGTATGTCATGTCGTTTTATCAGACACGTATGGTATGTCGTTGTAACAGACATGTCGTTGTATCAGTCATGTCGATGTAGTAGACACGTATGGCATGTCATTGTAACAGTCATGTCAATGTAACAGTCATGTCAATGTAACAGTCATTTCGTTGTAATAGTCATCTCGTTGTAACAGTCACGTATGTCATGTAGTTTTATCAGAGACGTATGGTATGTCGTTGTAACAGACATGTCGTTGTATCAGTCATGTCGATGTAGTAGACACGTATGTCATGTCATTGTAACAGTCATGCCAATGTAACAGTCATTTCGTTGTAATAGTCATCTCGTTGTAACAGACACGTATGTCATGTCGTTGTAACAGACACGTATGTCATGTCGTTTATTAGAGACGTATGGTATGTCGTTGTAACAGACATGTCCATGTATCAGTCATATCGATGTAGTAGACACGTATGTCATGTCATTGTAACAGTCATGTCAGTGTAACAGTCATGTCAATGTAACACGTGTCAGTTCTGTTGTTAACTGTTTTCCATGTCATTTCGTTGTAGTAGTCATAGGTGTCACACCGTCGTTTGTATGTTGTCCAGTGTGACATGATAGTTGTATGTAGATTGTCTAGTGTGTCGTGATGGCTGTATGAAGATCACGACACACTAGACAATCTACATACAGCCATCACGACACACTAGACAACCTACATACAACTATCATGTCACACTGGAAAACATACATACGACGGTGTGACACCTATGACTACTACAACGACATGACATGGAAAACAGTTAACAACAGAACTGACACGTGTTACATTGACATGACTGTTACACTGACATGACTGTTACAATGACATGACATACGTGTCTACTACATCGATATGACTGATACATGGACATGTCTGTTACAACGACATACCATACGTCTCTGATAAATGACATGACATACGTGTCTGTTACAACGACATGACATACGTGTCTGTTACAACGAAATGACTGTTACATTGTCATGACTGTTACATTGACATGACTGTTACAATGACATGACATACGTGTCTACTACATCGACATGACTGATACAACGACATGTCTGTTACAACGACATACCATACGTCTCTGATAAAACTACATGACATACGTGACTGTTACAACGAGATGACTATTACAACGAAATGACTGTTACATTGACATGACTGTTACATTGACATGACTGTTACAATGACATGCCATACGTGTCTACTACATCGACATGACTGATACAACGACATGTCTGTTACAACGACATACCATACGTGTCTGATAAAACGACATGACATACGTGACTGTTACAACGAGATGACTATTACAACGAAATGATTGTTACATTGACATGACCGTTACATTGACATGACTGTTACAATGACATGACATACGTGTCTACTACATCGACATGACTGATACAACGACATGTCTGTTACAACTACATACCATACGTGTCTGATAAAACGACATGACATACGTGTCTGTTACAACGAGATGACTATTACAACGAAATGACTGTTACATTGACATGACTGTTACAATGACATGACATACGTGTCTACTACATCGGCATGCCTGATACAACGACATGTCTGTTACAACGTCATACCATACGTCTCTGAAAAACGACATAACATACGTGACTGTTACAACGAGATGACTATTACAACGAAATGACTGTTACATTGACATGACTGTTACATTGACATGACTGTTACAATGACATGACATACGTGTCTACTACATCGACATGACTGATACAACGACATGTCTGTTACAACGATATACCATACGTCTCTGATCAAACGACATGACATACGTGACTGTTACAACCAGATGACTATTACAACGAAATGACTGTTACATTGTCATGACTGTTACATTGACATGACTGTTACAATGACATGACATACGTGTCTACTACATCGACATGCCTGATACACTGACATGTCTGTTACAACGACATAACATACGTGTCTGTTACAACGACATGACATACGTGTCTACTACATCGACATGACTGATACAACGACATGTCTGTTACAACGACATACCATACGTCTCTGATAAAACGACATGCCATACGTGACTGTTACAACGAGATGACTATTACAATGAAATTACTGTTACATTGACATGACTGTTACAATGACATGACATACGTGTCTGTTACATCGAGATGACTATTACAACGAAATGACTGTTACATTGACATGACTGTTACAATGACATGACATACGTGTCTACTACATCGACATGAATGATACAACGACATGTCTGTTACAACGACATACCATACGTCTCTGATAAACGACATGACATACGTGACTGTTACAACGAGATGACTATTACAACGAAATGACTGTTACATTGACATGACTGTTACATTGACATGACTGTTACAATGACATGACATACGTGTCTACTACATCGATATGACTGATACAACGACATGTCTGTTACAACGACATATCATACGTCTCTGATAAAACGACATGACATACGTGTCTGTTACAACGAGATGACTATTACAACGAAATGACTGTTACAACGACATACCATACGTATCTGATAAAACGACATGACACCCGTGACTGTTACAACGAGATGACTATTACAACGAAATAACTGTTACATTGACATGACTGTTACAATGACATGACATACGTGTCTACTACATCGACATGACATACATGACTGCTACAATGACATAGCATGTAAACAGTCATTGAAAGCTGTCATCTGCTAATACAAAGTTGTCAGCTACTATTTCAAAAGTTGTCATCGACTAAAACAAAACCCACGGGATCTTTGATTGTGTACCCGTTAAAGTCATCATCGCTGTCGTCTCCGTGTTATGAACAAGCGGTCAATTTGGACATTAATAAGTCTCATGATGCTGATGTTTCCACGGGTTAAATATATTAGCAAGACCGTTGCTGTTAGTTGGCCAAGCCCTGAGTAAGTTGTATGTTTCCATTAATTTCAAAATGAATTTTATAGATACATTAAAGTTGTCATGCATAAAAATAACTATAAGACTCTACCATCTCTCTACTATACATGAAAAAAAAGGCATAGCCCCCACTTGTCTGTTATAACTCTACAAAATACAAGTCACACTAGTTGTACAACTTCAATAACGACTTTAACTACTACTACTATTACTACAACCACTACAAAAAAAAAAGCACAACAGTAATAGAATATCAAAAGTACATTAATTTACTGTCTCTCTGTTAGACGGCTAGACCAGCTTAAGTTACCCAAGTGAGAAATTTCACAGAGAAATAGGGTCTTTGATCATAACAGGTCCCCCACTACGAGAGCTCACCCCGCCCATGGCGCCGAGAGGTTGAGAGGTCGACGAGCGGTCACCAGGCATCCCGACACGAAATGTCATGGTTAACTCCCCCTGCGCCGCCCGGTTTATGCACGCCGCGTGCCGCCCTATATATCTTTGTTAATTTAGCGCCTAAATGCGGGTCAATCTTTCTCTACTACTAGCTAGCTGTCAGGTACCAACAAAAGCCTCACGCTTCACCTGTCTCATTCAGCCTCTAATTCTGTGATCGCCTGTAGCATAGTGGTAAGTGTCTGGCCTGGCACGCCGTAGACCCGTGTTCGAAATCAGATGGAGACTGTTTTTTTAAAATAATTCGGAATTTTTAAAATACGGAGCACCTGGACTAGCGGTCAACATCCGGCCACGAAATGTCACGGTCAACTCCCCCTGCGCCTACGGTACATTAGGCGCGCCGCGCGCCTACTATATATCTTTGTTAATTTAGCGCCTAAATACGGGTCAAATCCTTCCTGCTATACTACTGCTGTGTACGCAATGAAATTAACATCCACTCAGAATGAAAGTCTTTGTATTCCACGGATGATTAAAATAAATGACATCCCGAAAAGAAAATGACAAAATAGTCACTCGTCGTGAACACAGCGTGGTAGACATATTGAGCGGATTACAAATACTTTACACCCAAAATAAATGAAAAGCAATTGATACATTTTGTGAATTAAAAAAATAATTGTGATGAGACACACTTTATTTCGCCAGACTGGTTGAATAGTGCTTAAACCTTGTCATGAATATGTTTGTAACTTCTTGGTGACGTAATGTAACTGACTAGAAGAATGGGTTTAAAGTATTCGACACGTTGATCGAATCTGAAGTAATTAACACTTGAGATGAGTGTATAGGAACCCGCATTCATAGTGGATCTTCCGTTACTGACACATACTGTGGGCTCAAAATAACCAATACGATATCCTGAGACGAGCCGGCTTGAGCGAGGGTTGAAACGCAACTTGGCTCACTCCAGTCGACCCAGCTATTAAAAGGGGTAAATGTATTTACAATGTACGTATATACATTTTAAAAAAACGAAGCCGTTGTAAAGCTGATGTTGAAGGTGAAAGGAAAAAAAGGAAAGCAGATATGGTAACAGCTTTACGAAAGTGAAGCAACACAATCGAACGACTTTCGTTTCATTAGGCCTTCAGATGACGTCCGCCGCCCTAGAGAGTCGCCTTATAGTCCGTTGGGGTTTACTCGCCCCTGTATGCATCGTTATGATATCATGAAGTAGGCAATAGTTTCATATCTTGACATCGTTATATGACGAAGTAGGCAATAGTTTCATATCTTGACATCGTTATATGACGAAGTAGGCAATAGTTTCATATCTTGACACCGTTATATGACGAAGTAGGCAATAGTTTCATATCGTGACATCGTTATATGACGAAGTAGGCAATAGTTTCATATCGTGACATCGTTATATGACGAAGTAGGCAATAGTTTCATATCTTGACACCGTTATATGATGAAGTAGGCAATAGTTTCATATGGTTACATCGTTATATGACGAAGTAGGCAATAGTTTCATATCTTGACATCGCTATATGACGAAGTAGGCAATAGTTTCATATCGTGACATCGTTATATGACGATGTAGGCAATAGTTTCATATCGTGACATCGTTATATGACGAAGTAGGCAATAGTTTCATATCGTGACATCGTTATATGACGATGTAGGCAATAGTTTCATATCGTGACATCGTTATATGACGAAGTAGGCAATAGTTTCATATCGTGACATCGTTATATGACGAAGTAGGCAATAGTTTCATATCGTGACATCGTTATATGACGAAGTAGGCAATAGTTTCATATCGTGACATCGTTATATGACGAAGTAGGCAATAGTTTCATATCGTGACATCGTTATATGAAGAAGTAGGCCGAAGTTTTCCATATCAAAACTGTGCAGTAACTCAGTAAGGCCAACACAAATCTTCTCCTGGCCAACCGTGTCCTGGAAAAGTTAAAACACAACCTGGCAAGTCAGAATTCTGATTATGTTATAGGAAGTCACTTAAGACATAATCTGGCAGATGTCACGAAGAGACCGCGGATGCACAACGCTTGCCAGTTTTTGAATGATCTTTTGAATGATCTACAATCTTCATCCCAACGTTGTGCTACCAATACCAGTCTTTGACCCTAGATGCAAGAACGAAAAGAAAAATAACCTCTACTGAGATGAAATGTGTTAGACAAATTACAGGAAACAGTCTGAGAGATAAGATCAGAAATGAAGAACTGAGAATGAAGCTAGGAATAACCCCTGTAATAGAATACTAAAAGAAACAACAGATAAAATGGTTTGATTACGTGACAAGGCAGAAAGTTCAAAACACAACACAATGAGCCTTCAATAAACGTTGTGAAAATACCAGACCCAAGGGTGGACCACGAAAAAGATGTTTGGGTGGAATATTAGAAGCACTAGAAAACATAATAGCAGCAGAGGTGAACAGAAGAGCAAAAGACCACAAATTATATCTCCCCTCGACGCTGAAAGGCAGATGTGGAAGGAAAGAATAAGAAGCAGAAGAGTCATAAACAGCGTCAAATGACAAAGGCAGTAGGATTCTCCGCTAACGTTGTGGGTGCGGTAATCACTGACAATGTCGTGGTTGTTTCATTACACCACTGCTCCCTGATCTTCATGTTAGTCAAGAGGGATGTTGCCTGATTCAAAGGCAGAGCTACGGGGAGAACAGAGAAGGACTTGTAAACCAGTTGATGTTTCATACTGTGTGACTTTCTCGGGTGGAGATTTTTTGTTGCCTTCGCCAACTTTCACCTCTGCCGAAGTCCCTGGAGACTAGGAACTGAATTTTGCGTGCTAGTCAGTTTTTTCCATTTCAGCCATGTGCACAGGGGTCCATCGCCGTACAGGCAGATAACTCCGTCTTCGGAGGTACTCATGAGTAATTAATGTTTCAAGCCGGGCCTCGCTGCTGGTGTCAGGAGTGGTTGCCGCAGAGAAAAATCACAAATAAAATATCTGAACTGGTGCAGTTGGGATTTGAACTCACAACCTTTCTGTCTCGAGACCGGTGTCTTGCCTCGAGACCAACCAGTCCCACGGGTGTAGATCACGGACAATTGTTAGATGTGCGATGAGGATAATCCGACGACTAACGTATAACAAAAATACCAGTTTTCCTAGACGAATACGGCGGGCAGAGTTTGCGTCAATGGAATTCTTGCAACACATCGATGATAATATAGTACAGTGTGTTTCTAAAGTCGATGTGCAGTGAAACAAAATATCATGACGTAAATTTCATCAATCGGTGACGTATTTTCAAAACTATTTTCAAATCACTGCACAGCGACTTTAGAAACACCCTATATTACTTAACTTATTGATGGTATAGCATTATTTAATTTGATGATGATATAGCATTACTTAATTTGATGATGATATAGCATTACTGAATTTGATGATGATATAGCATTACTTAATTTGATGATGATATAGCATTACTTAATTTATTGATGATATAGCATTACTTAATTTGATGATGATATAGCATTACTTAATTTGATGATGATATAGCATTACCTAATTTGATGATGATATAGCATTACCTAATTTATTGATGATATAGCATTACTTATTTTGTTGATGAAATAACCTTACTTATTTCGTTGATGAAATAGCCTTACTTAATTTGTTGATAATATTGCATTACTTAATTTATTGATGAAATAACCTTACTTATTTTGTTGATGAAATAACCTTACTTATTTTGTTGATGAAATAACCTTACTTATTTTGTTGATGAAATAACCTTACTTATTTTGTTGATGAAATAACCTTACTTATTTTATTGATGAAATAACCTTACTTATTTCGTTGATGAAATAGCCTTACTTATTTTATTGATGAAATAGCCTTACTTATTTTGTTGATAATATAGCAAACTGAAGAAAAGTACTGACATAAACAAAAACAAGGATGACACCACACTGGGTTTGGCTGAAACATAAACTAAATATTGACAATTGCGATCATACAACACAAGATATTTATTTATTAATTATTTTTTTTCGTTCACCAGCTTTTACCTCACAGGGGTCCCTCGCCGCACAGGCAGATAACTCCAACGTCGAGGCCACCATATTGTCTCTACTTCTGTTTTTTCCCTCTTATTCCCATAACAGTTGTCGAGTAGATATAATGCTCTTGCTCTTCTGGGAGTTATCGACACTTGATGATGTTGTAGAGTTTCTCTGTGGTTGGCACTCTAAATAAATCTGGGCATCCTCGAGCTATGTGTCGTTCTCTTTGTTCTATATATCTAGTATGGTATGGCAGCTCCAGACAACATATCAAGGAGGGCGAACCGTTTGATTTTCTGTCGTTTAAGTTACCGAATTAAGTTCTGATTTTTCTCCATTCTTTTATCAACCACCAAACGAAGAAGCCAGCTATAATATAAATGAATTTGCTTCATATCAGTGCTACTTTATAACAGCAGGTAGCACATGCTCTTACCAACTGTAAATAAAGCTGTTTCATAAAGTGCTACTTTGTAACAGCAAGTAGCACATACTCTTACTTACTATAATTAAAGCTTTTTCATAAAGTGCTACTTTGTAACAGCCAGTAGCACATACTCTTACCTACTATAATTAAAGCTGTTTCATAAAGTGCTACTTTGTAACAGCAAGTAGCACATGCTCTTACCCATCTCACAAAACTGGCAAAAGAAAGACATTGGAGAAGTACAAACTAAACGATTCTCATGACATACTTTTAGAGTAGAAAATCCGAAGCCCAAGACAAATGCTATTTGAAACAATCTTATTGAGGATGAGAGTTCCTAATTGTTAGGTTTTCATCTGTTGGTAAACTTCTAATGTTCCCCTATTTCTCTTCGTGCCCTGTCTATTCATTAGTCTTGTATCAGTGACGTCAACTATCGATCAGTAGCTATATTCCTTACTATGAGCCCGTTCTCACAATATTGTATGACGTTATCACTAGCGCTTTCACATCACGTATCACTTGAACTATACAGAGAGGCGCTGTTTTATTACATCGTAGAACCGTTTGTGATGTAAATGATCTATACTTACACAAATTTGCCGAATAACTATCAAAGTGGGCTTTCACGGTCCATGTTGGAGATAGAAGTGTGAAGGAAGACGGATGTTTTAGCATTGACTACAAGTAGTTTGAACATGGAAATGGCGGTTACTAAAGCAATAGCATGGCTTGAAACACAGCCTTATACACGTGTGTGTTACGGCAGTGACTCAATGTGTAGACTCAGAGAGATCACATCTGGCTGTGCTCGACGTACGTGGTTAGAGTCTCTGGTGTGGTTTGTTCTAGAAAACGCCTGCTTCATTTTCGTATCGGGCCACGCAGGTTTATTGAGTTATTTGCGGGTCATCATCATTGCACTCCGAACATGTCTATAGGTGTCCAGATCCCCTTCTCAGCAAGTCCCGCGGTGTCCAGCTACTGACGACCAGTTCTGTGTTGGTTGATAAGTCTTCTTATACACCCACCGAAGTCTGTAGAAATATGGTTTTACAAAAGAATGTTGAGAATACCATGGACAGCTAAGAAGAGTGATGAAAATGTTTTGAAAGAAATCTCTGGAAGATAACTAATTTCCAATATTAGGAAGAAACTCATTTTTTGGCCATGTAATGAGAAGAGAACAACTGGAATATATTGTAACAACTGGAAAAATTGAGGGACGAAGAGATAGAGGGAATCAAAAAGAAAAAATACCAGACAACTTAAGAGAAAGGCTTGGCAGAAGGTCAACAACAGAAATGATAAATAACTGTCGAGATAGAACGTTGTAGAGAGACATGATCACCTACGCCAGCAGGCTCGGCACTTGATGATGATGATACACCCACTAAGTTTCCCTTTTCTAGCTGTGCCCATCTTAATTCCCATCTCTTTCATCTGGAGGAGTGACATGGACTCATGGTTGTCGAAGTCCTGTGCCCTTCCCACATCTCGGAAGGCATTGATGATGTCCGTCCGATCCATTAGTTGACCGTCCTCAATGACAGCGCATCTAGCCAACATGTCAATTCTTTCATTGCCCTGTACTCCCGCATGTCCTGGGACGCAGATAAATGTGATCTATGTATTTTGACTTCGGTAAGGACTCTAACCATTGCATGCGTTCAGAGCCCGCCTCCTCTTTTCTTATCATACTCATCTAATCACTCAGTATATAGATGTGGGTGTAGCCTTGTGACTGTAACGAGATTATTGCCTTGGTCACTGCCATCACCTCCATCATCATGCTACTCGTGGTCATAACGTAGGCACCACTGCCATCACCTCCATCATCATGCTACTCGTGGTAATAACGTATGCACCACTGCCATTACCTCCATCATCATGCTACTCGTGGTCATAACGTATGCACCACTGCCATTACCTCCATCATCATGCTACTCGTGGTCATAACGTATGCACCACTGCCATCACCTCCATCATCATGCTACTCGTGGTCATAGCGTATGCACCACTGCCATCACCTCCATCATCATGCTACTCGTGGTCATAGCGTATGCATCACTGCCATCACCTCCATCATCATGCTACTCGTGGTAATAACGTATGCACCACTGCCATTACCTCCATCATCATGCTACTCGTGGTCATAACGTATGCACCACTGCCATTACCTCCATCATCATGCTACTCGTGGTCATAACGTATGCACCACTGCCATCACCTCCATCATCATGCTACTCGTGGTCATAACGTATGCACCACTGTCTTCCTTGACTATTCTGTCTGCTGAGCGTGCTGTAAATGCCCTTGCACTCATTTGGTGTCGTATTGCAGATCCGTCTGTATAGATGACTGCATCTTTCTCATCGGTGTTATCCCAGTTGAGACCGTCGACCTCCGCATTGACCACGACTGAGTTCTGTTCCCTACATTTCCTGTCGAGTATGAAAATACATGAGAATGTTACCCTGAATGACGTAGGCACCAGTAACCACTCCTCGCCGACGTTGATATTTGTGCGCCCACATACCTGTTTGAGGACATCTTCTACTCTGCCCATCCATGATTTGCGTCTTCCTAGGGCTCGCGAGTATAAGATGTAATGAAAAGACTAGACAGTTTGGCTGATGTTGAAGGCGGAATAGCAATGGATTGCTCTGACATTTTGAATCCCCTCGTTACGCAGGATTGTAAATAATACTCACGAACTAACACGACACCGATGGCGTTAGTGGCTACACTTTGATGGGTAGTGGTAGAAATCTCAGCACTAATTGGCTTATCCGATGTGCAATGAGGATGACCAATCGACTAAACTAAACTAATCTTACACATTTTTCCAATTTTACATCATTCAAAAGTAAATCGATTACATATTCCCTTTTTCAGAAACTCAAACATGCAAATAATGATCTTTGTCCCTCCATGTAATCTCCAGTCTTGCATTCTCCACATTCCAAGGAAAGCCAGGCTGTGGCCATCTTATCCGACACTGAATGACAATATCTTCAGCTGCATGACAGAGTTTACAACAAAGTTGAGGTATATTGCTAAAATCAATATCACCGATGTCTATAATCACCAGCAGACGAGAACGTAAAACCACACACAAATCGCTGAGATTATTCACCATGAAATGTAATGACATGACACACTCGCTACCAAACTGACTCCACTTGACCTACATTCTGCTGACACTTGAACTGAAATCTCAAAGGAAATTACTCGACGTCTTCGTTTTTTTTTTAGAACAAAAGAAAATAAAAGATCAACATCAAAGAATAGGCAGTCCTTCTCTTCGTCAATTTACTACAGTCACCGACTGTGAGTGATTGAGAAAGTTGATCAATGCTGCCGCAGAGACGTTAGGGGTCACGGAAGGGAAGGAACAATCGCATTATTAGACATGTTCTACATCAGTTAGAACTGACTTTATGCTTCTACTACCCAATCATTGGGTCATTATCACTCTGCTTGGACGGTGTATATTGGTTGAGATATATTTGAATATAACACATGAAGATTTGAGCACAACAGCCGAACTCAGTAGCACTGGCGAGAAAGTCTTCGTCATAATTCATTAATTAGTTGATATAATTTCAATAACCACAGGGTATCACTGTTTTTGATTATTTGATTATGTAGGTTGTAGAGCAAAATTTTAATTACTGTGGACATGTACCTCCCATATAGCAACATATGGTTGTGAATCATGGATAATCTCGCAAACAGCAAGGATGAAAATTAATTGATTCGAAACAAAATGCTACATAAAAATCCTTAAGACAACTTCCATAATAAAAATGAGCAATTAGGACATACTTAAAGATCAAAACAATAAAATTAAATGCTTATAGACAGATATTCTTTCTGTGGGAGATCTGGCTAGAGACAGAGATTCTTACAGACGGGCTGTAGTGAATGCAACGTTCTGTGGCAAATCTGGCTAGAGACAGAGATTCATTCAGACGGGCTGTAGTGAATGCAACGTTCTGTGGGATATCTGGCTAGAGACAGAGATTCTTTCAGACGGGCTGTAGTGAATGCAACGTTCTGTGGGATATCTGGCTAGAGACAGATTCTTTCAGACGGGCTGTAGTGAATGAAACGTTCTGTGGCAGATCTGGCTAGAGACAGAGATTCTTTCAGACGGGCTGTAGTGAATGTAACGTTCTGTGGGAGATCTGGCTAGAGACAGAGATTCTTTCAGACGGGCTGTAGTGAATGCAACGTTCTGTGGGAGATCTGACTAGAGACAGAGATTCTTTCAGACGGGCTGTAGTGAATGCAACGTTCTGTGGCAGATCTGGCTAGAGACAGAGATTCTTTCAGCCGCCTGTAGTGAATGCAACGTTCTGTGGGAGATCTGACTAGAGACAGAGATTCTTTCAGACGGGCTGTAGTGAATGCAACGTTCTGTGGCAGATCTGGCTAGAGACAGAGATTCTTTCAGCCGCCTGTAGTGAATGCAACGTTCTGCAAGGACATGCGACCTGATGATGTAATTGTAAAGAAACAGTCTGCGCTCTGGATCTTAACTTTGTTATGAACGTCCCAAATCGAAGAAGAGAACATCAAAGAGGCGAGCACTGTACAACACATGCTACCAAGCACATCATTTACATAGGAGCCACTATAGCTCACTGGTTAGTAAACTGGACTACAAAGGACTGGTGGTCGCGTTCGACTTTATCAACGGCTTCCGGGTTCACCCAGCCTTAAATTGGTACCAGATTTTGTCTTGGAAAGTAAAGCGGCACGGGCGTATACTGACCACATTACCCCAAATCATGTGCTGAAGGTCTATAAAAATTATGGTCACAAATACCATATTCTCTATACTTCACGTGGTGTGACGGGGCTCTTTACTTTTACTTTACTTACATCATGAATATTATTTTACCTGAGAAAGCCATAAGGTGCCACTGCTTTACAAATGATGAACAAGTAGTGTACGTGTGCCTGCTTGTAGTAACTCGTTATTTAAATATATTTTCGTTCTCAGCTATTTCCTCCTTATGTCATGCATGATTCCCACGATCGGAAATATTTGAATCTTTGTTTTCATCATCACCGTGTGCTTATTTAAATGTCTAGCCGTGCATTAAAATAACATAATATGCTGTTTACTTAATTTTCATTATAAACACTTGCCTGTCACTTGTTTTAACACTTAGAGGTCTTGTAGTCTAATGGTCACTTGCTGAAACACTTAGAGGTCTTGTAGTCTAATGGTCACTTACTGAAACACTTAGAGGTCTTGTAGTCTAATGGTCACTTGCTGAAACACTTAGAGGTCTTGTAGTCTAATGGTCACTTACTGAAACACTTAGAGGTCTTGTAGTCTAATAGTCACTTACTGAAACACTTAGAGGTCGTGTAGTCTAATGGTCACTTACTGAAACACTTAGAGGTCTTGTAGTCTAATAGTCACTTACTGAAACACTTAGAGGTCTTGTAGTCTAATGGTCACTTACTGAAACACTTAGAGGTCGTGTAGTCTAATAGTCACTTACTGAAACACTTAGAGGTCTTGTAGTCTAATGGTCACTTGCTGAAACACTTAGAGGTCTTGTAGTCTAATGGTCACTTGCTGAAACACTTAGAGGTCGTGTAGTCTAATAGTCACTTACTGAAACACTTAGAGGTCGTGTAGTCTAATAGTCACTTGCTGAAACACTTAGAGGTCGTGTAGTCTAATGGTCACTTGCTGAAACACTTAGAGGTCTTGTAGTCTAATAGTCACTTACTGAAACACTTAGAGGTCTTGTAGTCTAATAGTCACTTGCTGAAACACTTAGAGGTCGTGTAGTCTAATAGTCACTTACTGAAACACTTAGAGGTCGTGTAGTCTAATAGTCACTTGCTGAAACACTTAGAGGTCGTGTAGTCTAATAGTCACTTGCTGAAACACTTAGAGGTCGTGTAGTCTAATAGTCACTTACTGAAACACTTAGAGGTCGTGTAGTCTAATAGTCACTTGCTGAAACACTTAGAGGTCTTGTAGTCTAATAGTCACTTGCTGAAACACTTAGAGGTCGTGTAGTCTAATAGTCACTTACTGAAACACTTAGAGGTCGTGTAGTCTAATAGTCACTTGCTGAAACACTTAGAGGTCGTGTAGTCTAATAGTCACTTACTGAAACACTTAGAGGTCGTGTAGTCTAATAGTCACTTGCTGAAACACTTAGAGGTCGTGTAGTCTAATAGTCACTTACTGAAACACTTAGAGGTCTTGTAGTCTAATGGTCACTTACTGAAACACTTAGAGGTCGTGTAGTCTAATGGTCACTTGCTGAAACACTTAGAGGTCGTGTAGTCTAATAGTCACTTACTGAAACACTTAGAGGTCGTGTAGTCTAATAGTCACTTGCTGAAACACTTAGAGGTCGTGTAGTCTAATGGTCACTTGCTGAAACACTTAGAGGTCGTGTAGTCTAATAGTCACTTACTGAAACACTTAGAGGTCTTGTAGTCTAATGGTCACTTACTGAAACACTTAGAGGTCGTGTAGTCTAATAGTCACTTACTGAAACACTTAGAGGTCGTGTAGTCTAATAGTCACTTACTGAAACACTTAGAGGTCGTGTAGTCTAATAGTCACTTACTGAAACACTTAGAGGTCGTGTAGTCTAATAGTCACTTGCTGAAACACTTAGAGGTCGTGTAGTCTAATAGTCACTTACTGAAACACTTAGAGGTCGTGTAGTCTAATGGTCACTTGCTGAAACACTTAGAGGTCGTGTAGTCTAATGGTCACTTGCTGAAACACTTAGAGGTCTTGTAGTCTAATGGTCACTTACTGAAACACTTAGAGGTCTTGTAGTCTAATAGTCACTTGCTGAAACACTTAGAGGTCGTGTAGTCTAATAGTCACTTACTGAAACACTTAGAGGTCGTGTAGTCTAATAGTCACTTACTGAAACACTTAGAGGTCTTGTAGTCTAATAGTCACTTACTGAAACACTTAGAGGTCTTGTAGTCTAATGGTCACTTACTGAAACACTTAGAGGTCTTGTAGTCTAATAGTCGCTTACTGAAACACTTAGAGGTCGTGTAGTCTAATAGTCGCTTACTGAAACACTTAGAGGTCTTGTAGTCTAATAGTCACTTGCTGAAACACTTAGAGGTCTTGTAGTCTAATAGTCACTTGCTGAAACACTTAGAGGTCTTGTAGTCTAATAGTCACTTGCTGAAACACTTAGAGGTCGTGTAGTCTAATGGTCACTTACTGAAACACTTAGAGGTCTTGTAGTCTAATGGTCACTTACTGAAACACTTAGAGGTCTTGTAGTCTAATAGTCGCATGTTTAATCAATTAATAGTAGTATGGACTAATGTCACCTCTTTAAACACTTAGAAGTAGTGTAGTTTATGGTTGCGTGTTTAAACACTTATAAATGGTGTAATCTTATGATCATCTGTTTAAACACTTATAAATGATTCGCTTCCAGAGGTTTATGATGTAAAAAAAGCAGTTTTGTCATTGCATGTGAATAATGTCCACACCTATAATTGGTCAGGATTGTGTAGCAGCAGTAGCTTTATAGCGAACACAGAAAACATCACAGGATTGTGCTGTTCTGAAACAGCTATGCCATGCTACCCTAGAATTGCCTTTAATGGGATTACTGTGACCACAAACCACTCTCCATGTGTGTGCCACATATTTACACCCCAGAATGAAACACTGAATATAACAACATCATGTGCCGTCTGTGATATTAATGACCACAGACCAGGAGCCTCCAGAATGATTGATACAACTGTTGCACCAAGCATTTCATCAACAGAGCCATATCTATGGAATGTTAATCTGACATTGTTCTTGAATGATGTCCAAGTTAATGAGACACCAGAATCGTGTGGCGGCAGCTACAAGAAGGGAGCGGAGAACATCAAGTTCTGCTGCTATAAAGGAGACTTGCCTTGCTATCCCAGAATTGCCTTAAATGGGATCACTGTAGTTGAAAACTTCTCCTCTTGTGTAAACTACACATTCACATCTAAGAGTGAATCAGTGAAGGTCACAAAATCATATTCTCTCTGTGGTTTTACTAACTACAGGTCATGTGGCTTCTGTTGGATTGGAAATGATAACTTACCACCACTGTGTGTCTATATGTTTGGAATTGGAGTCATCAATGATGGCCTAACATCATCAAGTGCTATGACGATCATCATTTTCGGGAGGACGTGAACTCCCATGGTATATGGTGGATAGGCGGCAGGAACCATTGAAGGCTATGTCTGAAAAGTGTTCCTTCTTGCAGTTTCCTCATATTCCAAGTCCGGCTTGTTGCAGGAGCTACTGAGTTAAGTGCTCTGTGCACACCGTGAGCTGTGTGTCTCATCCGTTTTGATCCTGCTTCGATATCCCGCTTGTTTACGATGAATGATGATATCGTATGACAGGGAACAGTTGGCTGTGTTCACTTTCTGCGCGGTTTCGCCTTATGTCTTTTGGCGTGTGCTGAGACTGCTACGATGGGGACTACAGTTACCTTTCTTTGTTTGGGAGATGAGTTAGTAATTCAGATGATTCCACTGGCACGGGCGGTTGAGCAATTATGGATTTTAATTCGTTTGCTGTGATACCGAGGCCTTCCATAACCAATAACCAATAACCAATAACTTATAAATGGTGTAATCTTATGATCATCTGTTTAAACACTTATAAATGGTGTAATCTTATGATCATCTGTTTAAACACTTATAAATGGTGTAATCTTATGATCATCTGTTTAAACACTTATAAATGGTGTAATCTTATGATCATCTGTTTACACACTTATAAATGGTGTCATCTTATGATCATCTTTTTAAACACTTAGAAGCAATGTAATTATAATCTAATGATAAAAGCTGTCTCATATCAATAGTTTCGTCAGTTGTTTACTTCCTTGTACTAGGAAAAATAAAAGGAAAGTGAGATTGCTGACGTCAAAGAGAGAAAATACTGGATAGCTTGGTGTCATGGCATGGAAAACAGTCAACAACAGAACTGATACGATACACTGTAGATATAAGATTGTGGAAGGACATGATCGCCTACGCCAAGCGGTATGGCATATGATGATGATGTACTAAGTCACATTTAGTGACGATGAAACTGCTCTCCTCAAATCTATCATTACAGTCTCCGAGACACTGAGCCAAGTGCACATTTTTTTTACATAAAGGTTGACTGAGGCGTGTCAGGCTAGATTTTCACCACCATCAATGTATTTCCAAGTCAGTACGCTAATCATTACTCCATCAATACACAAGTACAAGATTTCAATGACATCCACAGTTGACAATTTCAAATTACTTTTGTATGAGGAAGCCGCAGTAGATAAATGGCTGGTGAACTGGTCTATTGAGGACAATGTGTAGGGTCGGATGCTCCGGTCTACTGTTTCTTATTCACCCAGCTGTAAATTGAGTCTGAAAATTATGTTCTAGAACAGAAGGACAGGGTATGAGCAGTGCTAACCATTTAACGCTGAAATATGTCGCAAGTCGTAACAGATATGAACACTAACAACTACACGCTCAACACCACCAGGCTAGGTCCTGCGTCCTTTCTCATCTTCTTCTCCTGTTTTTAATTTGTAAACACAGATTACCGGACCTTCCTAAATCATCCTTTCATAAACGTACTTAAATAAATCATCCTTTCATAAACGTACTTAAATAAATCATCCTTTCATAAACGTACTTGTTAAATCAACCGTTCGTAAATGGAAGGCTAGAGTTATAAATACCACGGTAAAGCCAACTCATTTAATGTTATCTGGTGGTTGAGGGTCGTTTCATAATAGTAACATTTGACACTTTATCATCAAATTAGTTCTTTGAAAGTCGCGAGTAAATAGCGCTCTGGCGGGATCTGGGACACACCCGCTGAAGATATAATTGCTCATGAGATATTGATGCAGGATCAGAATTACTGATAACTGAATAATTTTGAGTGTTGTGAAATTACCAGAAAAATATGGTGACATTTATTTGCTCGACAGAAGTTCGTGAAATTATTGAGAACTTCAATGCGTTTGTTCTTCGTTCCTAATTGCACAGAAGGAATTTGGGTGTAATCGTGAGTTCTCCTTGTGTTCAGTAGATTGAAACTACCGTGAAAATGTAGAAAATAGATGAAAATAAATTACGGGGGAAAAAAAAATTGTGATAGCTTTTATGTTCCGATGAAAGAACAAAAAAAGTCACAATTTTCTACAAATTTGAAAAAAAGGATTATTCCGTACTTTTCAAAGGAATAGATAGAACTTTTAAAATATTTATATTTATGAGTTATGATCTATAATATATAACACATAGCGATGGTTAATGTAATTCTTAACAATCGGAATGAAATTAGCTATGAACACGTCATTTTGTAACGGTTTAGATATTCCTGACAACGTTACAGGCATTCAGGGCGAAGGATTGGGTAGTGTTAGCAGGTCTACTGAAAGCTACAGTAAAAATTGGTACATTACCTGCAACGCTTCAGAATCTGGTTGTAAAAAATGGGGAATAGTCTGTAGCACATTAGGCAACGAATGGGTGGTCGATACCACAACGAAGGGCGGGGGAGGAGAATGGGACATTACCACTGACGATGTTCGCATGTATTTTCAGATAATAAACTTGGTTTTTATCTGCGAGATCATAGACTTGTTTGGCACTGGAGCAAACATTATTAACCTTATCTGTTTTGTGAAGCAAGGTTTGAAGGATCCAGTCAACATATCGTTTATAGGTAAACTAAACAGATAAATTTAACCAAAACTGTTTATTTTTGTCTTACAGATGACCATTGAAATAATAAATACAGGGCCCAGGAGAATAATTAGATGGTTAAGTACGGTATCATCAAAAGGATAATATTTACATATACCGTCAATTTAATATTTAAATGTTTTTTCGCTGCTGTATATTAACATTTGATATTTATTATTGATGTAGAGTCCACCGAAATGATATGTCCGTATTTAGTTAATTTAGCTTTGAGTGTTGAATTTTTTCTAGTTGTTTAAGATGGAATGTTGGCAGTGATTAAGGAAATAATAATAAAGAAACACAAATTTGTTCAGCAGAAAGTGCGGTGTTAAAGAAACATAAATGATATCCGAGCGCACGTATTCTTCGGTACCTGGAAAAACAAAAAGCGTTAATAAAAGCTAGGGAAAGAAAAACGAAGGCTCGAACTCGTACGCTTCGGAATGCTGTCTTGTCACTAGAGGTAAACGTGTCAAAACTGCCAACCTGATTATCACAATTACCACACCCACCAAAGATTAATAAGAAAAAATCTTAAGTTCGCTGCGAGATTATATATCACACACACACACACGCCCACACGCACGCACGCACACACACACACACCACACAAACACACACACACACACATATAACCTAAATAATGTGAAACCAAAAATGACCTGCGTCGCTTTCTTTGGTCGCAATGCTAACTGCCTGTAGTCCGTTCCAAAGCTCATGCCCCTTTTCAAAATACTATAACTTAATAACCGTTTGGTTTTAATTGTGTATATTTGGTATGTAAGCTGTTTATTGTCATGACATTATATAGCAAACAATTCATTGGAACTGACCGGATGATTCTTCTTTTGTTTTATTCATGGCGTATAAAAACAAATATACATAATGATACTAGTCAAATAGAGTGTTTACAGTTCCTAGTGGTCAACAATACCACAACTACATTCGTCATCATCATCAAGTGCCATACCGGTTGACGTAGGCGATCATGTCCTTCCACAATCCTCTATCTACAGTGCATCGTATCAGTTCTGTTGTTGACTGTTTTCCATGCAATGACACCAAGCTATCCAGTATTTTCTCTCTTTGTCGTCCGCGATCTCTCTTTCCTTTTATTTTGCCAGTTGTAACCAAGTATTCCAACTTTCGTCTTCTGATGATGTGCCCGAAAAATGTTGATTGTTTCTTTCAGATGTTTTTTAGGAGCTACCTTTTTGTGTTGGCCTCTTTGAGAACTTCCTCATTTGTCTTTTTAGCTGTCCAGGGAACTTTCAACATTCTTCTGAGAGATCCCATCTCTGTGGCCTCTAATCGTCTTTTCATTTGTTTGTCTACTGTCCGTGATACGCTTCCAAAGGTCAGAATTTGTTCTATGTAGCATCGATGAACTCTCTTTCTCATTTCTATTAACATAGATTTGTTGCATAAGATAAAAATAAATATAAAATAAGAAAAAAAAATCATTTGCACGGATTTCTCGCACGTATTTATGCGAACTAACCGCGTCGCGCATCATTAAATTCTGCTTATGCGTTCTAATTCATTTCAAAGACGCAGAAAAGCTGGTCGTGGACAGAGAGTATTTACCATGAGTCTAAAGATGAAATTCGTTACACTTACTGTAGATTCTATTTTGTTTTAAAGCGTCGAAATAATTGCCGGATTGACAACGTCAAAGGAACCAGCCACTTTCAGTCAACTGTATAACCTACATTATTTTTAATTCTACATTTGTAACTTCACGGACATTGAAGGACCACATACAAAAAAAAAAAATCAAGGTAATAAGTCCAGGAATTTTCGAGATAATTGGTGACGTTTGAGAGCATAAGTTTTGGAACGGACTATATCAATAGATTTGTGTTTTTCGGCCTAGTACATCCGACTTCTGCATTGTTATTTATGATTGCATCCCAGACAGTAGGTTTTCACTAACCATCGTAATATTTAAAAAAAAAGTCACTAACAATAACTATCACTTAAGCCGCAGATATATCACATATTTCACATATACTGACCTCACATATTATTTATATTTAAAACATTAATAATTCACTGGAAACTTTCATTACATTATTACTTGGGCATTTCGACAGATCATACTCCAACGCATACTCGAAGTGTGTTAATTGTTGTTATCACGCCCCTTCTGTTATCAGTAATATGTCATATTTGATATTGTTTTCGCAAGTGATCACACAAACAAACGCTCCCCATGGTCTAAATATCACATCACGTTCCATATGCGCAAAAAAAATGTCCGCTCTACCCTTTAGAAGGTTGGGGGGGGGGGGGGGGGGGGGGGGGGGGGGGGGTGGAAGTTTGGATGATCTAGATATAAGTCATCGGCTGCTCTGCACCATTAGTCGAATCCCGACATAGGCGGTGTGAGGTTCTCATTTTAAATGCGTTGTTTTTCCATGACTTGATGCTCCATTAGTCTCTGGAAAGTGAGATCCTATGTTGTGAGATCCTATGTTGTGAGATCCTATGTTGTGAGATCCTATGTTGTGAGATCCTATGTTGTGAGATCCTATGTTGTGAGATCCTATGTTGTGAGATCCTCTCTGGGAGATAAGTGAGATATTCCGTGTGTACCGAACACGTTAAAGAAACCCTGGCAGCTTAGAACCGAAGAGAGTAGGTCGTGGAGGTCACTTCCTGAGCGAAATGTGTAAGGTAAATCTACCTTCAATGTGGAAGTCGGATGCGTCGGGTCGGTGGTGAGGGATGCGTCGGGCCGGTATGTAACTGATGTGTCGGGCCGGTATGTAACTGATGTGTCGGGCCGGTATGTGACTGATGGGTCGGGCCGGTATGTGAGGGATGCGTCGGGCCGGTATGTGACTGATGTGTCGGGCCGGTATGTGACTGATGGGTCGGGCCGGTATGTGACTGATGGGTCGGGCCGGTATGTGAGGGATGTGTCGGGCCGGTATGTGACTGATGTGTCGGGCCGGTATGTGACTGATGGGTCGGGCCGGTATGTGACTGATGGGTCGGGCCGGTATGTGACTGATGTGTCGGGCCGGTATGTGACTGATGTGTTGGGCCGGTATGTGACTGATGTGTCGGGCCGGTATGTGACTGATGTGTCGGGCCGGTATGTGACTGATGGGTCGGGCCGGTATGTAACTGATGTGTCGGGCCGGTATGTGACTGATGTGTCGGGCCGGTATGTGACTGATGGGTCGGGCCGGTATGTAACTGATGTGTCGGGCCGGTATGTGACTGATGTGTCGGGCCGGTATGTGACGGATGTGTCAAGACAGTATGTGACGGATGTGTCAGACCGGTATTTGACCGATGTGTCAGACGGGTATGTAACGGATGCTCAGGCCAGTATGTGACAGATATGTCAGATCGGTATGTGACGGATGTGTCAGGCCAGTATGTGACGAATGTGTCAGGCCAGTATGTGACGGATATGTCAAATCGGTATGTGACGGATGTGTCAGGCCAGTGTGTAACGGATGTATCAGACCGGTATGTGACGGATGTGTCAGGCCAGTATGTGACGGATGTGTCAGACCGGTATGTGACGGATGAGTCAGGCCAGTATGTGACTGATGTGTCAGACCGGTATGTGACGGATGTGTCAGGCCAGTATGTGATGGATGAGTCAGGCCAGTATGTGACTGATGTGTCAGACCGGTATGTGACGGATGTGTCAGATCGGTATGTGACGGATGTGTCGGAACGAACGGCGCAGATATCGCAGCTTTGCTTTATACAAGCGACACGGTGAACAGGAAGATTAAGAAGCTATTTTTTCCCCCCAAAATTCCTTAGAATATCTAACACGCTTCTCTCCCCATGTTTTCTCTATATTCTAAGCTGATGTTTACTCCCAGGGCAGGGAAGTCAATTTAAACACCAATAAACAGCACAATGCTCATTTTTATTATTTAGTTGTCTTTTTCCTTTGTAAAAAGTAAGTCAAGTACCCCCTGTCACGCCAAGTGGCGTATAGGGAAATATGGTGTTAGTGACCCTATATTTTACAGACCTTCAGCACATGATTTTATGGGGTAATGTGGTCAGTATTACGCCCGTACTGATTTACTTTCCCAGAAAAAAATCCGATAACCGTTTAAGGCTGGGTGAACCCGGAAGCCGTCGGTTGGGATCGAACCCTACCCCTTGTTCCTTGACACACACAAATTGATTGCAGGTGTTTTCGTCTTCATAAATATCAATTTTTTGTTTCAATTTTGGAGAGGCTGTTTATTTGTAAGAGCCGCGATAGTTCAATGGTTAGTGAACTACACTACAAAGGACAAGAGGTAGGGTTCGATCCTAATCGACGGTTTTCGGGTTCACCCAACCTTAAATGGCTACCGGATTTTTTCTGGGAAAGTAAAGCGGCATGGGCGTAATGCTGACCACATTACCCTAAAAATCATGTGTCTGTAAAATTTATGGTCACTAACACCATATTCCCTATACACCACTTGATGTGACGGGGGCTCTTTACTTTACTTAAATATCTGTAAACTTCTCAAATCCCTCTTGACAAACAGACAAAATAGTTTTAACAATTTATCAGACAAATGCTACTATACAAACGTCTCAAAGAATCTTGTCAACGTGACAGCTTTTATTTTTGTTCTTAGATAAATACCAAGCCCCTTCTTTTGCCTTGCCTATTTTGTGAATGAAAGAAAGAAAGAAGGAAGAAATGAGGGAAGAAAGAAAGTAAGAGTGAAAGAAAGAAAGAAAAATGATGTCAGCGCCTATATAGTTCATAGACCTTCAGCGCGTTATTGATCACGTAATTTGGTCGGTATTACGCCAGTGCCGTTTTATTTCCCGGTACCTTTTAATAACCGGTTGAATCTGGAAGCCGTCGATAAGAATCGAACCCAGATCTCTTTAGTTTTGGTTAGTGTAGTTCACTAAACAGCCAGCTGTCGAGCAACCAAAGTTAAAACACTATCTATCTATCTATCTATCTATCTATCTATCTATCTATCTATCTATCTATCTATCTATCTATCTATCTATCTATCTATCTATCTATCTATCTATCTATCTATCTATCTATCTATCTATCTATCTATCTATCTATCTATCTATCTATCTATCTATCTGTCTGTCTGTCTGTCTGTCTGTCTGTCTGGCTGTCTATCTGTCTGTCTGTCTTTCGGTCTGTCTGTCTGTCTGTCTTTCGGTCTGTCCGTCTGTCTGTCAGTCTTTCGGTCTGTCTGTCTGTCTGTCTGTCTTTCTGTCTGTCTGTCTGTCTGTCTGTCTGTCTATCTATCTATCTATCTATCTATCTATCTATCTATCTATCTATCTATCTATCTATCTATCTATCTATCTATCTATCTATCTATCTATCTATCTATCTATCTATCTATCTATCTATCTATCTATCTATCTATCTATCTATCTATCTATCTATCTATCTGTCTGTCTGTCTGTCTGTCTGTCTGTCTGTCAGTCTTTCGGTCTGTCTGTCTGTCTGTCTGTCTTTCTGTCTGTCTGTCTGTCTGTCTGTCTATCTATCCTTTCACGCCGAAGACAGCACACAGGGCAGAAATTCTAGAATCTTCACTCCTGCGTCCAACGATCTTTCAACTGTCAGACCTTGCATGGGCCTGTACTGTGTCTCGCTACACGGCTCTGTTGTGGGTGAGTTGCTCAATCTTGACGAGGGATTGCTGCTGTTATCTCTTGGTTTTAATGTTCTATTTACTTTTCCTCTATATCGGTCTCGTTTTCTTATACCCTCAGGTTCATATTTGATGTAACACGGTAAGTTTAAAAACAAATATATATATATATATATATATATATATATTTATATATATATATATACATACATATATACAATTATTATATGATTTTATAATTATGGTTTTTCTAAGTATCATTTTATAATCCCTATTTTTTTCTAAATATAAATTTTATTAAACAGCTCTCAAATATATAATAAGGTCATAAAGACTATAATATATGTTTATTTAAATGGCATGATATTATAAGACAATTTGGGAAAACAAAAAACTGACAACTAAAACTAAGGCCGCAGTTTGCAACGCCTGCACCATTAGTACTCTTTTGTATGACAGCGAATCATGGACCACTTTTTTTGAAACTGGAGAGAAGGCTAAATACATTCCACATGCGATGTCTGCGCCGTATTCTTGGTATCACCTGAAAGGACAAAATGACAAATGTGGTGGACGTTCTCACTCGCACAGACGTCCCGAACATCAACACGCTGCTTACACAGCGTAGGTTACGCTGGCTTCACCACTTACACCGTATTTAAGATGGCCACATACCAAAATATATACTTTATGGACAACTAACAGATGGCAAAAGAACTATGGTGCATCCAAAACTCTGGTTTATAGACGTGTGTATACGTGACATGAAGTCTCTGAACATAAACCCTGCAGCCTGGGGAGAGATAGCTACAGAACTCAATCTTTTGAAACAAAGTCTAAAGCTCCAACTCAAACAATAGACAGATTCATAGTGAAAGAGAATACGCTGTGAAAGAAACGACAAAAAAAAACATTTCCTAAGGGAGCTGCAAAATCCATATTCAACAATGACTGACGGAGGCTACTATAGCCAACAATGATTGACGGAGGCTACTATAGCCAACAATGATTGACAGAGGCTACTATAGCCAACAATGATAGGCAGAGGCTACTTACTATAGCCAACAATGATTGATGGAGGCTGCTATAGCCAACAATGATTGACGGACGCTACTATAGCCAACAATGATTGACGGACGCTACTATAGCCAACAATGATTGACAGAGGCTACTATAGCCAACAATGATTGACAGAGGCTACTATAGCCAACAATGATTGACGGACGCTACTATAGCCAACAATGATTGACAGAGGCTACTATAGCCAACAATGATTGACAGAGGCTACTATAGCCAACAATTATTGACGGAGGCTACTATAGCCAAGAAGGATTGACGGAGGCTACTATAGCCAACAATGATTGACGGAGGCTACTATAGCCAACAATGATTGACGGACGCTACTATAGCCAACAATGATTGACGGAGGCTACTATAGCCAACAATGATTGACAGAGGCTACTATAGCCAAAAATGATTGGCAGAGGCTACTATAGCCAACAATGATTGATGGAGGCTGCTATAGCCAACAATGACTGACGGAGGCTACTATAGCCAACAATAACTGACGGATGCTACTATTGCCAACTATGACTGACGGAGGCTACTATAGCCAACAATAACTGACGGATGCTACTATAGCCAACAATGACTGACGGAGGCTACTATAGCCAACAATGACTGACGGAGGCTACTATAGCCAACAATGACTGACGGAGGCTACTATAGCCAACAATGACTGACGGAGGTTACTATAGCCAACAATGACTGACGGAGGCTACTATAGCCAACAATGATTGACGGAGTCTACTACAGAAAACTGTGACTGACGGAGGCTGCTATAGTAAACTATGACTGACGGAGGCTGCTATAGTCAACTATGACTAACGGAGGCTGCTATAGTCAAATATGACTAACAGAGGCTGCTACAGAAAACTGTGACTGATGGAGGCTACTACAGAAACTTGGACTAACGGAGCCTGCTATAATCAACTATGACTGACGGAGGCTGCTATAGTTAACTATGACTAACGGAGGCTGCTATAGTCAACTATGACTAATGGAGGCTACTACAAAAAACAGTGACTGACGGAGGATGCTATAGTCAACTATGACTAACGAAGGGTACTATAGTCAACTATGATTTACTGAGGCTGCTATAGTCAACTATGACTAACGGAGGCTGCTATAGTCAACTATGACTGACGGAGGCTGCTATAATCAACTATGACTAACGGAGGCTGCTATAATCAACTATGACTAACGGACGCTACTACAGAAAACTGTGACTGACGGAGGCAGCTATAGTCAACTATGATTAACGGAGGCTGCTATAGTTAACTATGACTAACAGAGCCTACAAGAGAAAACTGTGACTGACGGAGGCTACTACAGAAAGCTGTGACTGACGGAGGCTGCTATAGTCAACTATGACTATCGGAGGCTACTACAGAAACTGTGACTGACGGAGGCTACTATAGTCAACTATGACTGACGAAGACTACTACAGAAAACTGTGACTAACGGAGGCTGCTATAAATTAGTTCTATAAGCGTTATTTCATAAACCTCATTTTTCTTAAATACATATTTTTTTTTAACCTCTCCGTGTCCTTTTTTGAAATACAAATGTGTACTTAAAATTATTCTATAGGGGTGGTTTATATTTAATACAACCATGACTACTATTTTACATCTTCCGTCACTCTTTCTATTGATCTTTCGAACCGTAGCCGGCCCATAGGGCGTAGACCAAGATATGCCTTCTCTTATCTGAATTTTTGTTCTAGCAGTTTTCAATTCTTTTAACTATATTTTATCTAATCTCGCCATTTAATACATAGTATCTAAGGG
Source organism: Megaustenia siamemsis (assembly GCA_032433765.1). NCBI lineage: Eukaryota > Metazoa > Mollusca > Gastropoda > Stylommatophora > Ariophantidae > Megaustenia > Megaustenia siamemsis. Next base: position 4,553,229 of record JAVIAB010000139.1, on the reverse strand, counting down.
CCCGTAAATACATTGTTATACACATGTATTTGTCTGTATTAGCTATCACATTGTCTGTTTGTACGTGTATATATGTATACACGCATGTATTTGTCTGTATTAGCTATCATATTGTCTGTTTGTACGTGTATATATGTATACACACATGTATTTGTCTGTATTAGCTATCATATTGTCTGTTTGTAAGTGTATATCTGTATACACGCATCTCTGTGTGTGTATAAATGTATTTATGGGCCCTTAGATATTTTTAGACATTGTCAGTGTCTTTGCAGTCGAGGTTACCTAAACAGCGTACCCCTTGTGTATTTTTAGAACCCTTCACCTGACCAGAGGGTATAATTACAGCTAAACCCGTGTGACTCGCCCTTTCCCATTCTGACCACGGTCCACGACACAGGGAAGCCATTTTTCTTTTCTTTAATTTCGATTATTTTGTTTTGGATGTTTCGTTACTAGTTAGCTATGTAGGATCAGTTTTATTTACTTACATATCTGTGTGTGCGTGTTGTTTGTTTGTTCCTGCTGAAGGCCTATTGGACCGAAACGTCATTCAAATCTGTGTCGTCCACTAATCACGTAAAGCTTTTACCATACCATTTTCTCAATTTTTTTTTTCAATTTTCCCTGTTATATTGTTACGAGTTAGAACTATTTTGTGATGTTTTGAAAGTTTTCAATCGGCTAATGCATGTGTAAAAGTACAAAAAATGGCTGGCAACAGTGAAGTATCAAGAATACCTAATCTAAATATTATAAAAGCAGCAGAAAAAGTTAGAGAATTATGTTCTAAGAACTTTGAATGTCAAGGACTAGTTATTTTAGTAATACTGATAATACAATATTAGGATTACATGACAGGCTTTGCAGCAACAAGAAAAGTAAGTTTTTTTCCTAAAACTATAAGTCTTTCATCTTTATAAGATGATTATATTTGTTGTTATCCTTCACGTTTTTTTTTCATAATATTTTCAGTGATTATGACACTGTATCATTTCACCTTTCATTTGATGCTTAATGCATGTGCCTGTGACTTCTGGTAACTAAAATATGATAGATTTAGTAAAAAAAAAAGTAAAGTACCCCGTCACGGCAAGTGGTGTATAGGGAAATATGGTGTTATTGACCCTATATTTTACAGACCTTCAGCACATGATTTTTGGGGTAATGTGGTCAGTATTACGCCCGTACTGCTTTACTTTCCCAGAAAAAATTCGGTACCCATTTAAGGCTGGGTGAACCCGGAGCCGTCGGTTGGGATCGAACCCTACCCCTTGTCCGTGGTAGTCCAGTTCACTAACCACTGAGCTATCGCGGCTCCATGATAGATTTAGTGCTAGAAGTATTTTTTCAGAAACAAAAATTCAGGTAAACAGGGAAAAAAATTGCCGTTTTAATTTTGGCATACATATCACTGCTACTATTTACATATATATCGCTGTTGCTGTCATATATATCATTGATACTGCAACTAGAGTATCACTGCACTGTTAATAAATGAATCACTGTCTCTTTTTTTAAAATATCAAAACAACTGTCAACAAGTATATCATGTAACTGCCAACAAAATCAGCTACAGGGAACACACATATCGCTGTTGCTAAACATAAATATACGCCTTCGACGTCTTTGGGCAACAGTTTTGGCTGGTTATGAACATCAGATCAATACGCAATATTTGATTGCAAGTACACGCCATCATCAAAGCCCATCTGTGTGAATCTCTGTCTCTAGCCAGATCTCCCACACAACGTTGCTCTCAGAACAGCCATCTGAAATAATCTCTGTCTCTAGCCAGATCTCCCACACAACGTTGCTCTGAGAACAGCCATCTGAAATAACCTATGTCTCTAGCCAGATCTCCCACACAACGTTGTTCTCAGAACAGCCATCTGAAATAATCTCTGTCTCTAGCCAGATCTCCCACACAACGTTGCTCTCAGAACAGCCATCTGAAATAATCTCTGTCTCTAGCCAGATCTCCCACACAACGTTGCTCTGAGAACAGCCATCTGAAATAACCTATGTCTCTAGCCAGATGTTGCAACATTAGCTAATCGAAATGCAAATATTCGTTCAGTTTTAACCTCACACTCTAAATGCGATAACTGCTATTCTTTTTGTCAAAATAATTTGATAACCATTTGTTCAATATAAGACTGATGTGAAAAAGTAAATAGAGCGACCCATAGTTCAAATGGAGCAGTGATAGTTCAGTGATTAGTGAACTGGACTACAAATAACAAGAGGATCGAACCCGACGGCTTCCGGGTTCACCCAGCCTTACATGGGTACCGGATTTTGTCTGTGAAAGTAAAGCGGCACGGGCGTAATACCGACCACATTACCCCAGAAATCATGTTCCGAAGTTCCATAAAAATGATGGTCACTAACACTATATTTCCTATACGCCACTTGGCGGGACGGGGCTCTTTGCTTACTATAGTTCAAATGTTTGAGTTGCAGCTATTACACCACATGCTAAATTAACAAATCTATATCTGTTCCTTGCCCCGATACATCCGATAGAGGTAGTAATTTTAATTAAACCTTCTTTTCCTTAACATTGTACCTAAAGTATGTAATGTTAGTAGATGCTTTGATATCAATGTTCATGTTTCATCAACCAGATATTGTTCGTTAGGGTATCATAATTATCATATCATAAAATACATAATCAGGCTAAATCATCATGAGATTCAACATATCGAAATCAAAAACAAATAAACAAACAAGACTGATAGCATTCATATGAAGATGTCATTTGTTTTAGGTGATGGGTTGCATACTCTCATTGCAAAAGGAAAATACAAATTCAAATGATTCAGATTGATGTAGCAGTAACGTCAAACACATGTTTTCGATTCGTTAAAAAATCATGTTTTTGGAGGACTTAATTGACTTCATCACAATACACGACACACGATGATGATTACATGCCAAATTTAATAGAACATTACATTTGCCAAAAATGCAAGCCAGGCTCATACAGAACAGGTTTAGCATAACAAAATAACATATTTATACAAAGGGGCGAACAATTGTGTTATTTCAAGCGATCAGTTACAGAACAATACAGAAACTAGATATTTAAAGATCATTTACTACACTCCAAAACATTCTGGTTAGATCAAAGCAACATTTCATACTCAGCATTCTAATCCAACTTGTAACGAGCCAAGCAGGATTACCCACAAGTCGAGGAAGTTGAATTATCACATTGGGTAGCAGAGGTTGCAAGTTCAAATCCCGGTTGCACCAGTTGGTATTTTTATTTTTGTATTTTTCGCGTGTGCACTCTGCGGCAACCACCTTTGGTCTCATATATTTCAGCAGCGAGGCCTGGTTAGAAACGTCAATTACTCATCGACGGACAAAAAAAATATATCGGTACCTCCGAAGACCGAGTTATCTGCCTGAGTGGCGAGGGACTCCTATGCATAGGTCTGCTAAGGAAAAAGATTAACACGCAAAATTCAGTTCCTATTTTCTAGGGACCTCGCCAGGGGTGAAAGATACGATAAAAAAGAAAGTTTCGAAATACTGGCTGCAAAGTTTCGAAAGTTCGAAAGAACGAAACGGAATGATCACAGAAATAGTGTTTGAAGAAAGACTGCAGCGACTGTGAAAGGCAACACGAGGGATCGGGTCAGTGAGAAGGAATCAGCCTAGACCCCGCGCGCTATAACGTAGTCAACAAATACAACATTAGTTTTATCCGAAAATAATATCTTGTGATTTCAGACCATACAAAGTATGTCAACGAAGAGGATAATAACGGACGGCTCAAGGTTATATCCAGAGTAAAGAAGGAAAAGAAATGTCGAAACTGCATCACGTGACAATGGTTAAAACTGTCAGGGATGAGAATTCGAATTTTGTGTCTCCCTCGACGCTAGCAGGTATACTTGAGGAACTGTAAAAGAAATACAATAGATCGACAGAGTCTCTTTCAACTATATAAAATAAACATGCAACGGTATAAAGTAGATAGTCTAACAGAATTACAGCCTATTAAATGCAACTATTTTGTGCCGAACATGAAATGTAAACCTTAAGTTAGGTAATCTATTTTCGAGTGTTTTGTGTATTAAGTGATAGTTATTTTGTGCCGAACATAAGCTTAGTTTAGGTAAGCTATTTTAGAAAGTTTTGTGTATTACGTTTAGTTAGTTTGTGCCCAACATACGGTGTAAGCCTTAGAGGCAATGCGGCAGGAGGTCGACGCCTGGAAGTCATGACCCAGGCGGGCCCACCTCCCCTAGAGTGTCAAGAAGCTAAAGGGCCGAAACACTTGCTCGCCGGGGGTCTTCTTCTGATGATCAGATTGCCTCCTGCTGCGAAGCTCTGTACAAAGAGTTTCCTACTACTAGATAGTCTAACAGAAACGGATCAGTTCTAAAAAAAAAAAAAATAAAATAGCACAGCTTTTTCTCTCGGGATTTGAACCCACATCTCTGATGTTGAGTCAGCCCCCTTTAAGAATATTAGATATCACCTCTACTATTAAAAATACACAATGTGTGTGTGTGTGTTTTTTTTTTTATAGAGATGAATTCATAATTAACTTTTGACAGTTGATCTCTTGACTGCTGTTATCCATAGGTCTGACAATATCTGACTTGATGAGCTTGTTGTTCCTAGTCTGGCAGAACATCTCAGTGAATCCGCTGTTGTACGAGACTGGCATACCCTTTGACCCAGAACAAACTGTCTACCTCACAGCTGGGGTCCCACATCTCGCGTTTACTCGCGTGACAGGCTGGATCACAGCTTTCATCACGCTAGAAAGATGTCTTTGCATCACACATCCATTGAAGGTTGGTTTTGACGTTTTGCCATCACGTGCGTGTGTTCCATATTGTATCTACCTGCACAAGTCAGTTCTCAGTGGGTATTTTTGTATGGACTGTGATGTCTTCATTGTGTTCTTTCAGTTAAAGCAGGTTAGCTGGAGCATAACTTAGTCTGGAACTAGATCGTTGGAAAATAGACCACAAGCAGGAATTAGATATGAAATAAGTGATATCATAAAAGCTTAATATCAGAAACAGGGTGGGAGTCAGTGAAGGATAGCAGAAATAAAGTTGGGATCGAGTCGGAGTCAGTGTTGGATAGCAGAAATAAACACAAGGTCGCGTCGGAGTCAGTGATCGATAGTAGAAATAAAGAAGGGGTCGAGTCGGAGTCAGTGATGGATAGTAGAAATAAAGATGGGATCGAGTCATAGTCAGTGGTGGACAGTAGAAATAATGATGGGATCATGTCGGAGTCAGTGATGGATAGTAGAAATAAAGATGGGATCGAGTCGGAGTCAGTGATGGATAGTAGAAATAAAGATGGGATCGAGTCAGAGTCAGTGATGGATAGCAGAAATAAAGATGGGATCGAGTCATAGTCAGTGGTGGACAGTAGGAATAATGATGGGATCATGTCGGAGTCAGTGATGGATAGTAGAAATAAAGATGGGATCGAGTCGGAGTCAGTGATGGATAGTAGAAATAAAGATGGGATCGAGTCGGAGTCAGTGATGGATAGCAGAAATAAAGATGGGATCGAGTCATAGTCAGTGGTGGACAGTAGAAATAATGATGAGATCGAGTCATAGTCAGTGGTGGACAGTAGAAATAAAGATGGGATCGAGTCATAGTCAATGGTGGACAGTAGAAATAATGATGAGATCGAGTCATAGTCAGTGGTGGACAGTAGAAATAATGATGAGATCCAGTCAAAGTCAGTGGTGGACAGTAGAAATAATGATGAGATCCAGTCATAGTCAGTGGTGGACAGTAGAAATAATTATGAGATCGAGTCATAGTCAGTGGTGGACAGTAGAAATAATGATGAGATCGAGTCATAGTCAGTGGTGGACAGTAGAAATAAAGATGGGATCGAGTCATAGTCAGTGATGGATGGTAGAAATAAAGATGGGATCCAGTCATAGTCAGTGGTGGACAGTAGAAATAAAGATGAGATCATGTTTGAGTCATTTACCACAAAAAATGACTAAGTCGACAATAAAAGCAGTAAAGAGTGTATATCAAAGTCTAGCAGAAAAAAAGGGGAACAACTCCCGTCACGCCAAGTGGCGTATAGAGAGTATGGTGTTAGTGGCCATAAATTTTACAGACTTTCAGTACATGATTTTTGGGGTAATGTGGTCGGTATTACGCCCGTGCGGCTTTACTTCCCAGAAAAAAATCCAGTACCCATTAGAGGCTGGGTGAACTGGAAGCCGTTGGTTGGGATTGAACCTTACCTCTTGTCCTTTGTAGTCCAGTTCACTAACCACTGAGCTACCTCGGCTCCCAAGTCTAGCAGTAGAAACATAAAATGACCCTGCAGTCGGACAGCAGATGCAACGACGATCTGGAAAAGGCATTTACTAAAACGATGAATGATTCGGGATTAACATGCCGTGTCAACAACCCTACAGATGATGATGGAATTATTGTTATCATATATTTACCCCTGGCAGACAGGCTTGAAGTAATTGTTACTTTAAGGTTACTTCCAATCTCAAAACACCCGCTCTTGATTAGAATGGTCGGTGATATTTTGAAAATTAAAAAAAAAAATTGTAAATTAACATTTGCGACTTTCGTTTCAAATTATATGAATGCTAAGGTAGGAACAGTTAGATATAAGACCTTTATAGGAAATCATGGTTTTGGAAAAAAGAAATGTAAGAGGAGAAATATTAATATAATTTTGTGAAGAAAACAGGACGATAATATGTTTAACCTACTTTGATCAAGAGAAAAGGAAACTATTTAAATAGAAAAGCTTTGGAGTTGAGAATAGGAATCAAATAGAATGCATAATATTTATATAAACATATATGACAACAACTTCTGACAACATTTTCGTCTCTTTCGTTTTCTCGAAAGTTATTTTTTGGGGGCAAAGGCGCCTCAGAGAAGCAGAGCTGAAAGCTGTCAGTGATACCCAGTTGATGGCTTGCGCCAGGATCAGTGAACCAGAACCATTCAGACCCTACTCCACCTCTTAGCGGTGCCTCCATATACAGAACAACTTGTCTAGACTGGCCAAGCGAAAAGGGATTGAACAGGGAAGACAATCTATAGTCCGTTCAGAAATTCATAATCACACCTGAATTAGTATTGCGTGATAACCGTTTGTTATTTTGGTTTCAAAATTTGCATGCAATCTTAGAATATTGATGACGTTATAGAAATATTTTTTGCTCTGAGAAATTTGATCTAGTTTAAAAGTTTTCTTCTTTAGGGTATATTAAATTCACCCTGTTCGGATTTGGCACCATTTTAGGATATATACATTAATTTGGTGCGGTCGTTGACGTAAAATAGTTTGGCTATTGCAGAAACACTAACTTCAGGAAAATCCCGTGCACAAAACTTAAATGTTATTGAACGACATGACGCAACACGGCCTGGGCATTAATTACCGAAGGGAAGGCGTATCTTTATTAATTTTGTGAAGACTCAGTAGACAATTTGTTGACTTTAAATACCAACATTTATATCTAAATTACAATGAGTTTGAAATGCAAATTTATAACTATGCAAAAGGTTACTTTTTTACTATATCAGCAATTGTAACCAATTGAATTCATGTTTGCAAATACACATAACGAACAACACCCACAATTAAGCACTATGTAGATACGCCTCTGACAAGAATTGCTGTAAACTGGAACATTTAACACGATTACTGTAAATTCTAAAATTTGAATCAACTTGTGTGATATCGTCATAAAAGATCAAAGGAATTCGCTGATGTGCAAAATCTGTTGTGTTTGTGGAATAAAAAATACCAAAATCTTTGCGTCATCAATATTCTAAGATTGTTATTTTAAAACCAAAATAACAAGCGGTTATCACGCAAAACTAATTCAGGTGTGATTATGAATTTCTGAACGGACTATAGTACTCATAAATAACATGATGATGTCGGATATTTTGGGCCGAAAGGCGCAGATATCATAGTTCTACTGCGAATTACAACACAACGTATCTACGCCCACTTAACGTCCTCTTAAAGACGGATGACTAAGAGGACAATCAATTCCTTTAGTAGTCATCGGGTGAACGACAGAAAGAAAGAATAATAACATAGTGAGGAAGACTTAGAGGGAAATCTCACTATATAGTTAGTAATCTAAACTTTGACTTTAAAACAGAATCACTTCACTGCAGGCATACCACCCGCATATCAGCTCAGCCCCTTTCCAGCAATCAACAAAGATGTTCATCTCGATTGTTCATACTATTCCATGTGATCGCGTTGCGTTCTGTGAAAATGGAGTGCTACTTGACGCACAAAAAACCGTGTCCTATTGAACGTGCTGATATGTACGTCGGTATGTAAACGAAAGGACGAAGGAGAATATATCCCCTTCATCCCTGCTACTAATGTTTCACTACATTAAAATCATCATCATCAAGTACCATGCCTGCTGGCGTAGGTGATCATGTGTCTCCACAACTTTCGATCTCGACAGTTTTTTTTATCATTTCTTTTGCTGATTATCTGCCAAGCCATTCTCTTAAGCTGTCTGGTATCCTTTCTCTTTGCTTCCCCCTATTTCTTCATCCTTCAATTTTCCCAGTTGTTACAATATATTCCAGCTGTTCCCTTTTCATTTATTGGCAAAAAATGATTATTGTTTCTTCCTAATACTGGAAATTAGCTCTCTCTTTGCTTTGGCCTCTTTTAGAACATTTTCATTACTTTTCTTAGCTGTTCATGGTATTCTCTCAATTCTTCTGTAAATCACATTTCTACAGCCTCCAGTGATTTTCTTGTCTGTTGCCCCATTGTCCATGATTCACATCCATATGTTAAGACTGGCTCTACATAACATTTAATAACTCTTTTTCCGTGTTTCTCAATTCAAATATATACCATATTTCGTACTATTGATATTCATATTTTTTTTTCCACAGGTGAAAAAATTCTTCACTCGCAAACGTGTGATCATCATCATCAGCTGCATGTTTATCTTTGTCCTCACAAGCAACTTTGCACCTTCCTACTACACAATTCCATTCGAGATACAGAAACATCCATACATAAAAAACAAAACCTGGATAGGGTTAAAGTTCACGCAGTACCGTCGACCAATCGAGAGATACGCCTTTGGCTTCAACGGAATTTGCTTCCCATTCTGTGCCTTCGCTGTGGTGGTCGTGTCAACAATCATTCTTGTTGTCAAACTCAACAGTAAAACAAAATGGCGTGCAAAATCAACAGCCTCTAGCACAGCTGATACAATGTCAAGTCGCGATAGATCTGTTTCCAGAATGGTCGTCATAATCTCCACCATCTTCATCGTCTGCTACATCCCCGTCTGCGTCATCTCTATAGCCATGATTATTGAACCTAAATTGTCCATCGATGGAACGTTTGGTAACGCCTTCGCTATTTCATTCTCATTCGCCTATATACTGGAGTCTATCAACGCCTCTTTTAACATTTTCGTGTATTACTACGCCAGCAGTCGCTACAAGGCGATTTTCCGAGAGACCTTCTGTAGAGACAAAGTCGACAGTAATGCAGTGGTAAACAGACATGAGTTGACAAGTGATTTACACAAGAAAAATGTCAAATGAAAAATGACGAATATTTGAGAATAGGAAAAAAATTGAATGACGACATGTTTGTGTTTTGGTTTTTCAAGTGAATGAGACATAAAGATCTATCAATAATGATGACGTCATATAATCTTTATTATTTATGTCTTTTTCACGAGTTTTATTTGCATGGTGTATTGCTTAAACCACTTTCAATGCAAAGGTGAGATAACTTCTAATGATTATAGTTTTCAGTGTACGTGTACGGGTTATTTGTAACAGATAGCAGCAAGAATAGAAATAGATCACAAAATAAATAAAAAAAAACTATCTTTACAAGACATAGTACCATTGCTGGTGTATGTCGGAGGGCTCACGATAGAACCAGAGGGATAAAGCCCGCTTGGTCAAGCAGTCGCCACGACGTGTGAGACTCACGATTTTGATTTCACTCCCCGATAAAAAAGAAAATCCTTTATGTCTACCGCAAGTTTCGAACACTGAACGTCGGCTTTTCAGCCAAAGAAATAGTGGATTTAGCCGCACGGACACTCGCTCCACGAAATAAAAATGTCACAAAACCATTAATGTCGACAAAAACATAATGGGAAATGAAGACATGAAAAATAGTTGGGCCATATTCTATCAGAAATATACTTTAAGAGTTGAAAGAAACAAAAGCAAGCCCTGTTGCCTCAATGAAAAATACTGTAAAATACATCTATGAAAGATTATATATATATATATATATATATATATATATATATATATATATATATATATATACATACAAGAAACTGGGATAACTGCACTAATTACTCATAAACACTACAATTAACCCTTAATTACTATACCTATCTGTAACACTCTAATTTATGATATCGTTGTAAAAAATGCATCATGAGAAGAGGAAAGTTGGAATACTTGGTTACAGCTGGCAAAATACAGGAATAAGAGAGATCGCGGAAGATAAACAAAGAAGATGCTAGACAGCTTTGAGATATGGTATGGAAAACAGTCAACATCTGTTACGATGCACTGTGGATAGAAGTTTTGCAAGGACATGATCGCCTATGCCAACTGCCATGACATATGATGATGATGATGATGATGATGATGATGATGATGATGATGATGATGATGATGATGATGACGATATACGGAGAAGACGGTGGGACTAAATGGGTCATGTGCTCAGAATGGGCGAAAGAAGACTTTCGCGCCAGGCATGTACGTAAACACCGGGTGGTAAAAGTAAACAAGAAATCCCAAAAGAAAATATAAGAAGAATAGATAGAACAGACATACCTATAGGCCTAGGATGGAAAACAGAAGCTACAAGACCTAGTAGTGGAATGTCAGACATGGGCGATCATGATCTGTGCCCACGTGGTGCTTTCAGGCCGAGAAGTCCTAAATAAAATCATGACTGTGTTATGTGAGTGAGAGAAAGAGAGAGAGAGAGAGAGAGAGAGAGAGACAGGAAAAGAAAGAGAAAGAGAGAGGAAGAGAGAAAGAGGAAGATAAAGATGTTATAGTATATTTATTGTTTCTTGTTTCTAATATTATATTATAACTTGACAGCACATCACATTTATAGTTGATCACAACAGGTAAATCATGGCAGACTCTTTTTCTCTCATTATATAAAAATAATCAATTTATTGTTCTCTATTATTATTCTTGGCCTATGATCGTTGTGTAGTGGATGCACTTATCTTAAATTAATGTTTATTAATTCTGGACTTCTCGGAGGCAAATCGCCGATGAATATGATCAGTCCACGCGTGCATATTTTACATTCAACATTAATCAACTTACGTTCATGAGGAATGTGAAACAACTTGAAATAGTCGTATGTACTTCCCAACACTAAAGTTTATATGTTCATTGCTATCTCTACTACCCTCTATCAACTTACTTAATAACTTCTCAACTGACTTAAAACTACAACTTGAAAATTCTAACTTCATAGCTAACTGGCTCAACTTTCTATTCTCAACTTAACTTCTACTAACTGCTCTTCGGCAGTTCGGCTGAAGCCAGACTTAGCTTACTTACTCTACATTCTGACTTCGTCTAATCTCTAACTCTAACTCCAACTTAAACCTATTGTGTTGATGTTTAAATACTCCAATCACAACTCTTTGCCTAAAAACCAGCAGCCAATCAAACTGTCGCAAAGTGACAATTTTCACTCTTCTGATTACTTGAGTTGGTCACTCCTCGTCATTCTGTGACCGAAACTTGAACTATTCTCATGGTTTGATGAAAACACCTTGTTTTTGTGAATCTCTTTGCCTTATATAAATAATTATTACCCCATGACAATGCCCTATCCTGGTAGTTGGATGACAACTTATTTATCAGACGGGCCAAAGTCATGGGGTCAATGCATGCTATTGTCATGCATTGCCTAAAAGTTGAAGTGGAAATTTCCATGGACCTAAACTCATCATCGTGTCGTCCAGTAATTCTGGACATTACTTCCTTCCCACTTTCTGTGTATCCACTATGGGAACTTCTATTATCCCTTAACTTGTTATTCTGGCTGGACATTTTCCATACTTACATTTATGTCCTAACTACTGCTGGTCGCTACCATCTGTTACTGCTATTGTCTATTGAGAAGCGGGTAACAACTAAGTTACCTGCCCGCATGCTTCCATTAGCTCACTCTATAACAAAGAGAGAGAGAGAGAGAGAGAGAGAGAGAGAGAGAGAGTCGAAGAGAAAAAGAGGAAAAGAAGGACATTGAGAGAAAAACAGGAAAAGAAAGAGAAAGAGAAAGAGAAAGAAAGGAAGAAAAATAGAGGAAGAGATAAGAAGTGCGCGAAATGAAGAGAAAGATAGGAAGAGAAAGAGAAAGAGAGGAAGAGAAATAGATGGGATGACATACAGATAATACAACAAGACAGGAGATAATAAGAAGAGATGCAAGTATGTGAGCCAGTCCACTGGAATGATGTTCATGGACAATACGATGTGGACGGAGCTTGCTGCTGCTCTTCATGACGCCACAAGTTGAATCCGTTGTTCATTGATTGGCTGATATATGACCAATGAAGTAAGAGGAATAATTAATCTGTTTTTAATCAAATACAAAATCAATGCTACTCCTTCGAGTTGTGCGTACACAAGATCTGCAACATAGCAAATGTTGCTGACTTAACTTGACGCTAATTTAGGCAGTAGAAACGAACAAAGAAATATCCTACTTGAGATGACTTACTGCTGAAGAATCTATCAAGTTCATACAGAGTATAAAAAAAACAAGAATCATATAGATCTGAAGTAAACTGAGAAATTAGAGGCAGAATTCTTCAGTAAATTGAATTAAACAAAAGAACGGTTTTTCTGCAGGGAGAAGCGTACAAGATGTTTATGATCTCGGTCGGTCTAGACGCACTTAACAAATATTTGATTTCAGAAGAAGGTAACCTGGAGGTCAACATCCACATGTGGACATGCAGACTGTGCGTGTTGTTATATCCTTCATATTTTGTAAACAGGTTAAAAATAAAATAAAACAAGTAAAGAGCCCCGTCACGCCAAGTGGCGTATAGGGAATATGGTGTTAGTGACTATAATTTTATAAGCCTTCGGCACATAATTTTTGGAGCAATGTGGTCGGTATTACGCCCGTGCCGCTCTACTTTTCCAGGAAAAATGCGGTCCCATTAAAGGCTTGGTAAACCCAGAAGCAGTCGATCAGGATAGAACCCTACCTCTTGTCCTTTGTAGTCCAGTTCACTAACCACTGAGCTATCGCAGCTCCCTTTTTTAAAAAGGTGGGAAGGAATAAAGTGTGTGAATTGATAGTAAAGAAGAGGGCACCGCCAGCCTTCGAAAATGTTGTTAGTGCCCATTTCTGTGGCCATCTTCACATTTTGGGAAACGAGATAACTAACAATGCAAACCCTTTTTTTAGACACAAAATAAGCCCCACCTCTTGCCAACAGTTGGTTAAACAGCAGTAATTATCGATGAACAATTTGACTAGAGACTTTTATTTTAAAATGTATTATCAATAACTGTAATCAGGTCGCATGTCTTGTGCAGAACTTCTACATCAATGCAGCCCGTCTGAAAGAATCTCTGTATCTAACCAGATCTCCCACAGAACGTTGCTCTGCGCACAGCACGTCTGAAGGATTCTTTCTCTAACCAGATCTCCCATAGAACATTGCATTCACCACAGCTCATCTGAAAGATTACATGTCTCTAGCCAGATCTCCCATAGAACATTGCATTCACCACAGCTCATCTGAAAGATTACATGTCTCTAGCCAGATCTCCCATAGAACATTGCATTCACCACAGCTCATCTGAAAGATTACATGTCTCTAGCCAGATCTCCCATAGAACAATGCATTCACCACAGCTCATCTGAAAGATTACATGTCTCTAGCCAGATCTCCCATAAAACGTTACATTTCCACAGCTCGTCTGAAAGATTCACTGTCTCTAGCGAGATATCCCACAGAACGTTGTATTCACCACAGCTCGTTTGAAAGATTCTCTGTCTCTAGCCAGATCTCCCAAAGAACGTTGTATTCACCACGGGTCGTCTGAAAGATTCTCTATCTCTTGACAGAGATCTCCAAATTGGTCTGGTCTCATGTTCATTGTGTCCGTAATGTCTTGAAACCACCTTCTTTACTGTTTACCCCTGATGCGTCATCCTTGAACCATGATTCCCAATATTGTATTTTATCCAGCCCGCTTTAATTTCCTCTGTTGATAAAAGACCAATGAGGAAGTTCTCAAAGAGGCCAACAGAAAAAGGAAGCTGTTAAAAAACATCAGAAAGAAGCAATCAACATTTTTCGGGCACATCATGAGAAGAGGAAAGTTGGAATACTTGCAAAATGATACTGTAATACTATAATACATAATAATACTATAATAATACTGGCAAAATAAAAGGAAAAAGATATCGCGGACGACAAAGAGAGAAAATACTGGATAGCTTGGTGTCATGGCATGAAAAACAGTCAACAACAGAACTGATACGATGCACTGTGGATAGAAGATTGTGGAGGGACATGATCACCTACGCCAACCGGTAAGGCACATGATGATGATGATGATGACTGATATTGTTGTTGTTGTTGTTGACGGATTGCCACGAGTTGATACGGGCAGGTTGCCCTTTGACTCATAAGATGTGGCGGGTCGTAATGGCTTTCTTGACATTCCCGGCTCTTACTGAGGAGGTTAAAGTTAGTCTATCCCAGGCTATGCTGGGAAATTACTAGTCCAGCCCAGAGGTACTGCAATACTGGGTCTTCTATATCAGTAACAGCCACCACTACAGGGTACAAGGCAATCCTAGCTTCTGTTAGCCAGTCTGTTTTGATGCAGACTGTCACCAGGGGAAACCACGAGGAGGTAGAACTGCTAGGTCTTGGTCAGCTGTTGGTGCGCCGACACTGCGATTGCGACCGCAGGTCGCAGGCGCTTCTGCTCCCCCAGACTGATGTTTATATGCAATATCTTGATAATGGTTATGTCTTTTAAGATGTCTTCATTGCTCTATTAGATTAACCATGGTATTGGAAGGATTTATCTGTAGTATTTTTATTCTAATGTAATAAATAGATGGCTAATGATTATATGTAGTAACATTTTGATAGAGTCAGAGACGGCAATGTGATTCTACACATTAAACTGTCTTTATAAAACAACTTCATTAAATGCTTTGTTCAGTGTGTGTTATTTTATTTGTTGTAAATAGCATCTGTAATGTGAACTATTAGCTAAAACATCATCGACAAAAAGGATGCCGCAATTTTAGCATAAAATGCTTGCATTATTAAAATCCATACTTCTTTTGTATAAAAATGACGAATAAATCAATTCACGATGTGGGAATAATTGTTAGAATTCGATGACCAAATTAATGCGAATAAAAAAGTTGGAGTAGTGAATATGGAATATACATTTTTAACAAATATGCTGGAATAAAGTTTGTCAAATCATTGGACAGCTATCACCACTATTGTCCAATCATTGGACAGCTATCACCACTATTGTCCAATCAATGGACAGCTATCACCACTATTGTCCAATCAATGGACAGCTATCACCACTATTGTCCAATCATTGGACAGCTATCACCACTATTGTCCAATCATTGGACAGCTATCACCACTATTGTCCAATCA
The DNA here is from genome assembly GCA_032433765.1 of Megaustenia siamemsis. NCBI lineage: Eukaryota > Metazoa > Mollusca > Gastropoda > Stylommatophora > Ariophantidae > Megaustenia > Megaustenia siamemsis. Next base: position 4,537,502 of record JAVIAB010000139.1, on the reverse strand, counting down.
TTGGACAGCTATCACAACTATTGTCCCGCAAAGAAATAACACTAGAGACACAACAGGCACTCTACAATCTTCATCCCAACGTTGTGCTACCAATGCCAGACCTGGACCCTAGATGCACGAACAATAAGAAAATAACCTCTGCTGAGATTAAATGTGTTAGACGAATGACAGGAAACAGTCTGAGAGATAAGATCAGAAATGAAGAACTGAGAAAAAAGCTAGGAGTAATGCCCGCCATAGAATATATAAAAAAACAACAGATAAAAAAAAATGTGGCCACATGACAAGGCAGAGAAAATAAAAACGCCGCGAGAACACCAGACTCAAGGGCCGACCACAAAAAAGATGGAATGACGGAATATTAGAAACACTAGGAAATATAACAGCAGCAGAGGCGAACAGACGAGAAAAAGACCGCGGATTATATCTCCCCTAGACCCTGAAGGAAGGAAAGGAGAAGAACCAGCAGCGGAAAGCACATATTGTGCCATATTATGGCACTCTACAATCATATATACAAAGGCTATGTGCCATATTGATACGAGCTTGTGGTGAAAGTTTCACGATTTTAATATTCATTGAATGGCTTCCCAGGAGATAATGAGAAGTGTCGAGTAATCTACTTTATGTTAAAGTGTCTTCTACAGCTGTAGTCACTGTTTCCTGGTTCATGCTTGTTCATTACATGCAAGCAGAATGTTTGTTTGTGCTTTGTTTATCAGTAAAGTGTTTAGTGCTAGAGTGTTTGTTTGTTAAGTGTTTTTTGTGCAAAGCGATTGACGGTAAGAGCATAACTGTGGGAGATACTAACAACATACTGATACAGCCAACATCTAACTAGCCTAAAGAAAAGTCTCTACATCAACAGTAGCTGCACAGTTAGAACATCAGTAGGCTACACAGACCACTATGAAGTTAGATCAGGTGTAAGACAGAGGTGCATAATATCGCCCCTATTGTACAATATATACATGGACTATACATGCAAGTTAGCCAACCCATTAGAGACAGATGAGTTCAACAAACTTCTATTTGCAGACAATTGGGCACTCTTCTTTTCCTTCTACCTTTCAGCTCCCTGTGGAGTTTAGGTCTTCAACAAACACTTGCCAAGCCGTTCTATTTCTTGCCATTCTTTTAAGATCGTTCAATTTCTTCCCCATCATCTTCATCTCTGCTTCTATAAGTCGTCTCCAAGAATTCCTTGGTCTTCCTCTTTGTTTTTATCCCTGAGGATTCCAAAAAAGGGCATGTTGCGTAATTCTCTCAGTTGGCTTCCGAAGTGTTTGTCCTATCCAGCGCCATCGTCTTCCCTGTATCTCTATATCCACTGGTATTTGACTGGTACATTTCCATAATTATATGTTAGTGATTTTGTCCAGCCATTTCCAACCTAATTTCTTTTGACTTTCATGTTTCCCAGTGCAACAAATTCTCCTCTTGCTTTTGATATCCTTTCTGTGGTATCATTTTCTGCTCCTCCCTCTATTTCAATATTACTAACGATTAGGCACTAATACATGGACAAATAGATCTACAAGAACACGTAAATAGACTCAACAGCGCAGACATAAAATGCAATATGAAAATCAACATCAACAAAACAGAAGTCATGAATATCGCAAAAGAGAAATAGAACATCAACATAACTATAGATGGCAAACTACTAAAACAAGTAGAAAAATTCAAATACATAGGAAGTATAGTAACAAGTGACAGTTAACAAACAGCAGAAATAGACTCAAGATGCGCCAAAGAATGTCAAATCATTGGACAGTTATCATCACTGTTATCCAACAGGGAAATAACTCTAAAGGTGAAACTGGCACTCTACAATACAATCTCATCCCAACGTTGTGCCACCAATGCCAGTCTTGGACCCTAGATGCAAGAACAATAAGAAAAATAACCTCTACAGAGATGAAATGTGTTTCACGAATGACAGGAAACAACCTGAGAGATACGATCAGGAAAGAAGAGCTGGGATAAAAGCTAAAAATAACCTGGGCCATAGAATATCTAAATAAACAGCAGATAAAATGGTTTGACCACGCATTAAGGCAGAAAGATAAAATCACAACGCAATTAACCTTCGACATATGTTGTGAGAACACCAGACCCAAGGACCGACCACAAACAAGGTGGATTGACGGAATATTAAACACACTAGGAAATATAATATATACATATGAACATAATCAAATAAAATCATTGCTAAGTACAACTTGTCAGCATACTCTGATGATAATGTTCAAGACAACTCACGCTATCTGTGCCATCTGCTCAAGTTATGCCTGTTTCATCCCCCAGAAACATGGCTGCCTCACGTGTCCACCAATGTTGAAATTCCCCTACTGATTCCCCCAAATTCTGCCATGACAGGTGTACCCAGCTGGTCTTGTAGATGACCAGACCATGAGGGGCTATGTTAACGTGAACATTTGTCCTAGCTATTATGACATAAAGACCATGCTTATTGGAAAGAAAAGCGTTTCAAGCAGAGAGTATAGACCGTATAAAGATGCACTGTGAGACACCCAGAAAGCCAGAGTCATCCTTTAGATCCTGAATTGCTCCCAATGTTCCTGAAAGTGTCTTCCTACCGATGTCATTACAGAGACGAGAACGCGAGTCTGGGATTGATGCAGTTCCTCCTCATTTAAATCAAAATTGACGGAACTAGAACTTCAGACTTCTGATATTAAGTTTTTTTGTTGTTTTTACTATGAAAATATTTTTTTTATGTATTTACTTTGAAAATGGAAAAGAAGTTCATTTCATTTCTTATTAAGCGCGTCAGTAGCATAATACAAACGTCCTGGCTTGACGATTAAGTGAACGAGAGTTCAGTGGAAGCCTGACTATACTCCTGTCAGCCCAGCTGATAAAAACATGTTATTTGCTTACTGAGGTGGGGTAACAAAATAGCAGCGAAGAACAATTTGAGCACTCTTAGTACAGGAATGTGTATTTCCCATCACTATGACATACACATGATATGGGTTACTGGTACATTATTTTAAAAATTAATTTAAATATGTAAAAAAATGTATATGTTACTAAATAATATCTGAATTATGCTGAAGGTCATGATTCATCGGACACTTTGTTATTATGTGCACGATTTACAAAATCACTTAATTCAGTGATCACATACTGAGCCCGTATATCAAATTCATTCTCTATATTTTATATCTTAAATCCATACCAGGCAGAAGGGGTTTGACAGAACAAGGTTTGAAATCAGTCCCCGACTCAAGGTTGACTGATCGCGCCAGAAGAATGAACCAGATCTATCCAGAATGTACTCCACCTTCCGTCGGTGCCAGTCTGGCCAACACCTTGAATAGGTATGATAAAAGGGCAAGGTCAAGTACGACACTTGTATCTGCGTCTTAGCACGCGAGTTTTCACTCATATGTGCTCGGCAGGCTATCCAGAAGTGATCGAAGACTTCTGGATAGTGTCTCTTCAAGCATCGAAACTCACGACGCGAGGCGTCATTCATCACCTTCCCAGAGTAATACCCAGGTATCCACTTCTGCCAGCGGCTGGGTCGACCACGAGGGTATTTTCTTTCCCAACCACGAGTACAACTCACACGGCTCCCAGCGAGAATCGAACACGGGCTGACCGAACGTCTGTAGCCTAGTCGGGTAAGTAGAGATGTTAATAAAGGCAACCAAAAACTAAAAGTGTCATACAGAAGAGGAATGCTTGGGCCAAAAAGCTCAAATAACTAAGGTTTATTTAAACTGCAACACAAATGCATTTACGTAACATCATGTTAAGGGCTTATGGACGGAAAGAAATGTAAAAAATAGTATTCTTTTATTACTCGAAAAGTAATTAATTTAAAGAAATACTAACATTAATTCAGAATTGAAAAGAGTAAAAGTTTGTGCACCACAATCAATAACGTTAATATGTTTATTACCAGGAGAAATAATTCATAACGAAAATGGAACATATGGGAGAAAGGGAGGATAGTATACTACATAGAATTCTACTTGTCTGTGTTCATCCATAAGAAAAAAACAACACTTTTTTTGTCTTATTGAGCAATATAAGGTAAATATATGTGCGTAAAAAACAACACCATGAAACATATGTGCATGCGAAAACAAACATCAATCATTATTAAAGTAGGAGAATACTATAAAAAATCAAAATAATATAACCCTTAAGTAATGCTAGTTTTACATTGTATTGATACAGTTTGAAACAATGTTATTTAAACTATTATTCGTTAGTGTCCAATGGTAGAAAAACAAGTAAAATTTTCCACATTAAAAGAAAATGGTAAAAGGAAGTAAACCACACAATGATTCGTTAGGATTAACAGATATAAGTTCCCAGACCAACACATGGGAGGTAATTGGGAATCAATTTAAAGGGAAATAATTAAAACCATAAACAAAGCAGTTATAACATTTTCCATAACATATTAGCTAGTTGTTACACAATTAAATAAGATAAATATTGATGAGCAATTTTACACTTTTCAAATCTTATTAAAAATTAGCACTCATATATACATGTATATATATATAAAATAACCGAATAGCAATGCAAGTCTTCAAGTGGAAAACAATAGGTAGGAAGATAAGAGACCGACCCAGAGAAAAACTGAGAAGCACATAGCTCAGGGAGGAAAATGCAGCAGTAATCGGCTCCCTCAATGAGATCGAAATGCTTGCACAAAATAGAAACAAATGTCGAAATTTGATAAAAGATTTTTGCTAGGATTGAGACTGCAAGAAAGTACATTTTAGGACAGGGAAAGTGTATCTGAGTATATATCTTATGGACCGACGACGGCTCGAAAGGTTTATATATCATCATCATCATCATCAAGTACCACGCCTACTGGCGTAGGTGATCATGTCTCTCCACAACTTTCGATCTCGACAGTTCTTTATCATTTCTGTTGACCTTCTGTCAAGCCATTCTCTTAAGCTGTCTGGTATTTTCTCTCGTTGCTTCCCTCTATCTCTTCGTCCCTCAATGTTTCCAGTTGTTACAATATATTCCAGTTGTTCTCTTCTCATTACATGGCCCAAAAATAATGATTGTTTCTTCCTAATATTGGAAATTAGCTCTCTTTTTGCATTGACCTCTTTCATAACATTTTCATTACTCTTCTTAGCTGTTCTTGGTATTCTCAACATTCTTCTGTGAAACCACATTTCTACAGACTCCAGTGATTTTCTTGCCTGTGGTCCTATTGTCCATGATTCACATCCATATGTTAAGACTGGCTCTACATAACATTTAAGAACTTTTTTTGTTTCCATTGTTAAAAATAGATTGCATAGTATATTCCTCATTTTCTGGAAAGTTGCTTTTGACTGAGCCATTCTGCATCTCACCTCTTTTGTACATCTTCCGTTTGAGGTTAACAAAGTTCCCAAATATTTAAATTCATTTACCTGTTTTAATATTGTTCCACTTGTCTTTATTTTGCACTGAAGTGATGTCTTTTTCTTTGTTGTTACCATTACCTCTGTCTTTTTGCTATTAAGGCTGAGTCATTTATTATTGCTTTCTTTCACTATAATGTCCAACATTTCTTGTAACTCATTTTCACTCTTAGCGATTAAGACTGTATCATCAGCATATCTTAGATTATTTATATTATGACCTTCAATTATTATTCCAGGCATGCCCCTTATGGATCTTAAAATAATCTCACTATAAATATTAAACAAATCTGGTGACAGAACACAACCTTGTCTAACACCCTGTTTTATTTGTTGAAACATTCCCAATTGGTTTCCAGTTCTTATGGCCGCTGTTTGCTGCCAGTACATGTTCTTTATCATTATTGTTGTGGCGATTCATGATTGTACAAAGAAGTTACGACGGTGGTTTTCTGTTGCCTTCCATCGGTTTGTTTATGGTTGTCTCCGCTAGCCTTTGAATAAAAAGTCTCACCCACAAGGCAGTGTTTTGCTTCGGGGTACCCTTCCTTAGCCTTTTATTCTCCCGAGCTTACCTGCAAGGCAGCAGGGTAGCCACAGGTTGTACTGTTTACTGCATACAGTAGCAGGTAAAATTACATGACCTGATAGAATGCAAATTTTATATAAGTTTATATATATATATATATATATATATATATATATATATATATATGAGCCAAACTCCCATCCATCATGGCAAGAAATTAGGAAACTAAGGTGGCTGGGTCATGCAAGAAAAATGGAAAACAGTTTTAATCTAAAACAAATATTATATGGTATAATATATATATATATATATATATATATATATATATATATATATATATATATATCAGTAACAGCCACCATTACAGGGAACACGGTGACCTTTTATTAACCAACCTGTGTTGACGCAGACCGGGGGAACCACGCGCAGTAACGATGACACCACTCAAGCACGTTCAATAAACTTCAACCATCAGTGTTTCGTCTAACAGACAAATATTCCACTCCCAAATTGAGCCGACCACTTTCCTCGTTAAACCTCTCATTTTTTCTCACAGGCGACTTCTCTTATTGCTGCTGACGAGTCCAGTATTTCCCATTCGCATAATGTTTTTAGGTCGAAGCCAATTATCGTGGATCCGGGAATTTGCTGAAGTTCTTTTAGGAACATTTCATGACGTAAGAGACAGTCTTTGGCTCTCACTTTGGCAGGATAGTGTCCAGCAACATGCGTCTGTTTTACTGATGGCAAATACTGACAAACTATGAAAAGTCACTCATTGGATGTTGTTGTTCAATTAAAGCGATGTCGTCTTCATGTCTACTTGATTGTTGCATCCAATTGAGGATGGATATGTAAACAGTTGCAATCTTAATGTAATACATAGATGTAGTTTTAGCAGGTTAGCCACACTCTTTATTTTCTCCTTTATCAGTAAATGTGTCTATCTCTCTGTTACTTTGTTCTTTAAATGCGTGTCAAGTGCATTTCTTCGTTCATAACATTATCATGTTATTCATTTAATATATTTTTACCTCTGGTGAATTAGACTTTTAGTGATAAACTATACTTCTGCGTTCGATAAACTATACATAAAACATTGACAAGAACTGCCTTAGAAACACCATTCTAGAGAGGAAATTAAAATACTATGGTTACTTTAAAAGACACAGCGGGCTGTAAAGAACAATAATGAAAGGTATGGTTCCTGAACGACGCATCAGGGGCAGACCAAGAGTAAGGTGGTTTCAAGACATCATGGAGATCTTGAACATGACAACAGAAGAGATTGGAGATCTGGCTAGAGACAAATTCTTTCATATGGGCTTTGAAAAATGTAAAGTTTTGCAAAGGACATGCAACCCAATGGTGGTGTAGCATACTTTTGATAGTGATCTGTACTTTTAGCTTTAACTCATTCATCACCACCATGTGCCATACAGGATGGCGTAGGCGATCATGTCATTCCACAATCTTCTATCTACAGTGTATCAGTTCTGTTGTTGACTGTTTCCCATGCCATGACATCAAGCTATCTAGTAATTTCCTCTTTGTCGTCCGCGATCTCTCTTTCCTTTTATTTTGCCAGTTGTAACCAAGTATTCCAACTTTCCTCTTTTCATGATGTGCCCGAAAAATGTTGATTGTTTCTTTTTGATGCTTTTTAGGAGCTCTCTTTTTGTTGGCTTCTTTGAAAACTTCCTCATTTATCTTTTTAGTTGTTCTGCCCTACCAAAGGAGGAGTAAGACGTCTCCTTTCCTCCGCTAGTCTTCGGGACACCCATGGGCAAGGTGGAGCTCCCGTTTAGCTCCCCCCCTTCCCCTATCAGGGCATGTGAAGCCATTGTAGCAGGTGGTGGATGGTATTGTGGGACAGCCGACAAGTAGTGCCGGTTATGGTCCCCACACCACGATGGCAGGCAGAGGATCTCATGTATAGAGACAATGGCTGCGATCTCCGACTAGTACAGTCACTGCCAAGAAGGAAAGGAATGGCAAACTATCTTCTTATATTGCCTAGAAAAATCATGACAAACCACAACTTAATATCTACAGCTATCGACGTTAACTCATGAGCTGATGCATTAGATCCATACATTGCTTACTGTTTTCCCAGTTCCATCATATTCATCATTGTCAGCGTCAAGCAAAATAGACATATTCATACAGAACGCTTGACTTCAGCCTGTAGCTCACATGTCTCAATTTGTCTGAATGTGTTCAAGAAAACAAACACACACATCAACCCAGTGGTGTTTGAGAAATAAGGTGCCGTGCGCATTTTTATTTCAACCATTCCGCAAGGTTTAGACAATGTGGTCAGCATTAAGCCAAGGCTCTCTCTTTTAAGAAAAACGACCCTAGATAAATGCAAAGCCAGATAAACCAACATGACGGTTGGTAGCTGAACTGGACACTGAGACAACGGACGACCAAATCACAAGCAACTGCTTCAACGTGACTTCCATTTATATAATTAATATATAAAGTCTTGTATCTAAGAGGCCAGGAAAACATGGGCAGTATTTTATCAGCGACTCATAGCTGACTTCGTCAGGTTCAGCGGCAACAAGAACAGACAAAGATCCGGGTCACATCAACGCAGTGTCTTTATAAACAAGCTAACCAGTCCGGACACGCGATTGGGGAGCGAAGAAAGAAGTCAAAACGATACTCTAAAATATAACATTGAAGTAGAGGCAAAGATTGGACTAGATACTGGAGATGCTGAAAGATGCGCTATGCGGGAAGACACTGAACAAAAACAAATCAACACAGAACTGAAAGTCTTCACACACTGAGGGACAAGCTGGAGATGAGATCTGAGCACTTAATGACATGTACGACGTGAAATGAAGATGATCTGTCGACAAAACTAAATTAAACTAGACGCAGATATCACAGCAGCTTTCTGTGAACCGCGACGCAGTGTATCTATGCCAAACTAACCACCTTGTATGTACGAACAATTAAAAATCAGTTATCGAAACAACGGAAAAGATGAAATATCAGCTTGAAATTCTTAGAGTTATGTGAATACATGGGAGTAAGTGGTGGATGGTGTTGTGAGAGTAGATGTTGGATGGTGTTGTGGGAGCAGGTGGTGGATGGTGTTGTGAGAGCAGATGGTGGATGGTGTTGTGAGAGCAGATGGTGGATGGTGTTGTGAGAGCAGATGTTGGATGGTGTTGTGGGAGCAAGTGGTGGATGGTGTTGTGGGAGCAAGTGGTGGATGGTGTTGTGGGAGCAGGTGGTGGATGGTGTTGTGGGAGCAGATGGTGGATGGTGTTGTGGGAGCAGGTGGTGGATGGTGTAGTGGGAGCAGGTGGTGGATGGTGTTGTGAGAGCAGATGTTGGATGGTGTTGTGAGAGCAGATGTTGGATGGTGTTGTGAGAGCAGGTGGTGGATGGTGTTGTGAGAGCAGGTGGTAGATGATGTTGTGAGAGCAGATGTTGGATGGTGTTGTGAGAGCACATGGTGGATGGTGTTGTGAGAGCAGATGGTGGATGGTGATGTGAGAGCAGATGTTGGATGGTGTTGTGAGAGCACATGGTGGATGGTGTTGTGAGAGCACATGGTGGATGGTGTTGTGAGAGCACATGGTGGATGGTGTTGTGAGAGCAGGTGGGTGGATGGTGTTGTGAGAGCAGGTGGTAGATGATGTTGTGAGAGCAGATGTTGGATGGTGTTGTGAGAGCACATGGTGGATGGTGTTGTGAGAGCAGATGGTGGATGGTGATGTGAGAGCAGATGTTGGATGGTGTTGTGAGAGCACATGGTGGATGGTGTTGTGAGAGCACATGGTGGATGGTGTTGTGAGAGCACATGGTGGATGGTGTTGTGAGAGCAGGTGGGTGGATGGTGTTGTGAGAGCAGATGTTGGATGGTGTTGTGAGAGCAGATGTTGGATGGTGTTGTGAGAGCAGGTGGTGGATGGTGTTGTGAGAGCAGGTGGTAGATGATGTTGTGAGAGCAGATGTTGGATGGTGTTGTGAGAGCACATGGTGGATGGTGTTGTGAGAGCAGATGTTGGATGGTGTTGTGAGAGCAGGTGGTGGATGGTGTTGTGAGAGCAGATGGTGGATGGTGTTGTGAGAGCAGATGGTGGATGGTGTTGTGAGAGCAGATCGTGGATGGTGTTGTGAGAGCAGATGGTGGATGGTGTTGTGAGAGCACATGGTGGATGGTGTTGTGAGAGCAGAAGTTGGATGATGTTGTGAGAGCAGATGTTGGATGGTGTTGTGGGAGCAGATGTTGGATGGTGTTGTGAGAGCAGATGTTGGATGGTGTTGTGAGAGCAGGTGGTGGATGGTGTTGTGAGAGCATATGTTGGATGATGTTGTGAGAGCAGATGGTGGATGGTGTTGTGAGAGCAGATGTTGGATGGTGTTGTGAGAGCAGATATTGGATGGTGTTGTGCGAGCAGATGGTGGATGGTGTTGTGAGAGCAGATGGTGGATGGTGTTGTGAGAGCAGATGTTGGATGGTGTTGTGAGAGGAGGTAGTTAATTATGCCGCTCGACCAGTCGGTTTATGTTGCGGTGAGAGCAAGTGGTTTTTTGTGTTGTCGGAACAGGTGATTTTATATGTTGTGAGAGCAGGTGGGTGGATGGTGTTGTGAGAGCAAGTAATGGATGGTGTTGTGAGAGCAAGTAGTGGATGCTGTTGTAGGACCAGGTGGTGAAAAGTGTTGTGAGAGTAGGTGGTGGATGGTGTTGTGAGAGTAGGTGGTGGATGGTGTTGTGAGAGTAGGTGGTGGATGGTGTTGTGAGAGTAGGTGGTGGATGGTGTTGTGAGAGTAGGTGGTGGATGGTGTTGTGAGAGTAGGTGGTGGATGGTGTTGTGAGAGTAGGTGGTGGATGGTGTTGTGAGAGTAGGTGGTGGATGGTGTTGTGAGAGCAGGTAGTGGATGGTGTTGTGAGAGTGTGAAGTGGATGGTGCTGTGAGAGTGTGAAGTGGATGGTGTTGTGAAAGTGGGTAGTAGATGGTGTTATGAGAGTGGGTAGTGGATGGTGTTGTGAGAGTGGGTAGTGGATGGTGTTGTGAGAGTAGGTTGTGGATGGTGATGTGAAAGTAGGTGGTGGATGGTGTTGTGAGAGTGGTATTGAATTGTGTTGTGAGAGTGGGTTGTGGATGGTGTTGTGAGAGCAGGTGGTGGATGGTGTTGTGAGAGCAAGTGGTGGATGGTGTTGTGAGAGCAAGTGGTGGATGGTGTTGTGAGAGTAAGTGGTGGATGGTGTTGTGAGAGGAAGTGGTGGATGGTGTTGTGAGAGCAAGTGGTGGATGGTAATGTGAGAGCAGCTGGTGGATGGTGTTGTGAGAGCAAGTGGTGGATGGTGTTGTGAGAGCAGGTGGTTTATGGTGTTGTGAGAGCAAGTGGTTTATGAATATTTTGAGAGGAGGTTATTTATGGTTTTGTAAGAGCAAGTAGTTTATGAATATTTTGAGAGGAGGTTATTTATGTTTTTGTAAGAGCAAGTGGTTTATGAATATTTTGAGAGGAGGTTATTTATGGTTTTGTAAGAGCAAGTGGTGGATGGTGTTGTGAGAGAAGGAAATGAATGGTGTTGTGAGAGAAGGAAATGAATGGTGTTGTGAGAGAAGGTAGTGGATGATTTTGTGAGAGCAGGTAGTGGATGGTGTTTTGAGAGAAAGTAGTGAGTTGTGTCGTGAAAGCAGGTGGTGGTTGATGTTGTTGGACCAGGTGGTGGATGATTTTGTAGGACCAGGTGGTGGATGGTTTTGTGACAGCAGGTGGTGGATAATGTTTTAGGACCAGGTGGTAGATGATTTTGTAGGACCAGGTGGTGGATGGTTTTTGTAGGACCAGGTGGTGGATGGTTTTGTAGGACCTGGTGGTGGATGGTTTTGTAGGACCAGGTGGTGGATGGTTTTGTAGGACCAGGTGGTGGATGGTTTTGTAGGACCAGGTGGTGGATGGTTTTGTAGGACCAGGTGGTGGATGTTTTGTAGGACCAGGCGGTGGATGGTTTTGTAGGACCAGGTGGTGGATGGTTTTGTAGGACCAGGTGGTGGATGATTTTGTAGGACTTGTGGTGGATGGTTTTGTAGGACCAGGTGGTGGATGGTTTTGTAGGACCAGGTGGTGGATGATTTTGTAGGACATGTGGTGGATGGTTTTGTAGGACCAGGTGGTGGATTGTGTTTTGGAACTAGGTTGTGGATTATGTTGTAGGACCAGGTGGTGGATGATTTTGTGACAGCAGGTGGTGGATGATGTTGTAGGACCAGGTGGTGGATGATTTGGTAGGACCAGATGGTGGATTGTGTTGTGGAATTAAGTGGTAGATTATGTTGTATGACCAGGTGGTGAATTGTGTTGTGAGAGCAGGCGGTTGATGACGTTTTGGAAGCAGGTGGTGGATGGTGTTGTGAGAGCCTGTAGTGGATGGTGTTGTGAGAGCCTGTAGTGGATGGTATTGTGGGAAAAGTTGACAAGTAATACCGCTGGTCCCCAATCAGTGATGGAAGGCAGACAATCTCATTTGTGGAGACAAAGATTGTGATTTCCTATAGGCTCAATCACTTCAAAGAAGAGAAGGAATGAGAGGCTACTTTCCTATATTGTGGAGAATAATACCGTCGCGGTCATGCAAGAATAAAGTCAAAGCAGATCGTCAAATACCTGGGAACAAAATTAATATTATATGGAAAATACACCATGTAAATATAAAGTGGAATAGCACAGGGTGAAGTAGCATTTCATAAAAGTCGGTTCTATATAGAGCCAATTCTTATTTATGGAAGCGAAAAATGGACAAGAAAAGGTGATTACAGGCCACGGAGATGTTACCACTTATAAAAGTATTGAAAGTTCCATGGTTATCTGAATAGACCAACAAGGAAATTGTTAAGTGGTCAATACAAAAAAATGAGAACTCATGAAAAACAGAAAGAAATAATCTATATTTTCTATCACATTATGAGAAGAGGAAAGATAAAATGCTTGGTTGCAACTGATATAATACAGATCTGAAAGAGAGTTTGTTCATAAAGTGAGAGGATAGTAGATAGCTTGGTGTCGAGGTAAATAGTCAACATCAGAATTGGCAAGATGCACTGTGGACAAAGAAACGCTGAAGCACATGAACGCGAACCGGTACGACACATGATGCTGATGATAAATGTTAAACTAATACCGTTTTTGCAACGCTGCCACTTGTTTTACATGCGTGGGACGTGCATTTTCATGTAAGATTTATTTTTATCATCAATTATGATCCTTCTCGCTTTTATTACGTGACGATAGCCAGAGCAACGAGCCAGGTTCTAAAAGAATTTTTTTTTAAAATTAAATTTGTCCAACATATTTAATAGCTTTCTCGAGAGCTCATTACATTTGCATACAATTGTGAACATTTAAGAGCAAACGTTCTTGTGTGACTCATTGATCCAGGAGAAATATTTTGCTCTCAATTTCAAACACATCTTCATAATTTTTCTTAGAAAATAGCAATAGACAAAGCGATCAGACAAAATAAACAAATAAAACAGAAAGACGTGTTAACGGATTAAAGATTCTGGAAAGTTGAAAGACGAAGACCAGTGGCTCTAAAACTTCTCTTTAACGCGGACCCCCATTAAATACGTTTTGTAGTCGCGGACCCCCATTAAATACGTTTTGTAGTCGCGGACCCCCATTAAATACGTTTTGTAGTCGCGGCCCCCATTAAATACGTTTTGTAGTAGCGGACCCCCATTAAATACGTTTTGTATTGGTGGACCCTCGGGCTTTCGTTCTTTCTTTCTCTGTTTATATTTAGCTACAAAATGTCCAATTGTTTTCCAAGCTCTTGCGGATCGCCTATGACGATACAACAGACTTCGGGAGGAAAAGGGGAAAAAGGGGGAGGGGCGGGGAGAGGGGGAGGGGGAGAGAGAGAGCTGTATATCTGAATATCTGTTTGTATGTCTATACCTATCTGTATGTCTATATATGTGCCTATCTGTATCTTATTCGTCCTTTTCAATTTGTCCGTCTATTTCTTTATGTTCGTTGATCTAATTTTTGTGTCTATTTCTAAATCTTCTTTCTCGCCTGTCTGCTTTATTTTGTCTCTGTGCTTGTATGCATGGCCAGATGAAGACCCTAAGAGGCCCTACGCTTTTTTGGAGCTACCTCCCCTATATATATAATTCATAATATAAACAATAATAAACCATAAAATACAATTACATTTACCGAAATTAAACAAAACTTACAATAAGATTGAGATAATGTTTATTTGCGTCCATTTCCACTGTATTTATATTTGGCTCGTTTTCTCAGACATTTTTAAAATTACAAAGTCTTTAATCAAAACGAATCTTATGTAAGACATCTGCTTCTATACTTAATAGAGATACGACATCCAGCCTTCCTTGTTAGATTTAATGACTCTTAGCGGAGCTCTGCACCCACTGGGTGCTCCTGATATTATTGTATATATCGGTACGTAATTATTTTTCATTTCATGCACGGGCTTTTTCGTAGTGCTCCCTTCCCTCGATCCCTAAGCGCGTGTTTATTTGGCTAAATTGTTGATCTACCCATGATTGTAATGTATAAATAATCTATCAGTTGCAAAAACCGTTGACTATATTTTTCTATAAAATGTCGATTAATTAACATGTGATAGGTTACTCAGCATGAGATAGAGCTAGGCACAAAGTAACAGACTTGACAGAGTTATCTCAATAAAATGTCGAGCTACTTGCTGGAAACAAACTCTAACTGTAATCTATCTCAAAGTCAATCATACAAATATAAATTGAACATAAATGGAAACAGAATGCTGAAGCAAAAGGGTTTTAAAGAAAACTGGGACAAATTCTTCATAGAGACATTAACATGTTTCTCATTCAGACAATAAATGTCACCTCTTGTTTCTAGGCCATAACTCTAGCATTCAGCCTATAGATTATATTTGACAATGCTTTTCACTGCATTTTAATCTCGTTATCCTAGTGCTATAGTAACGACACTTTTACGAATAACAGAAGAAAATAAAGATTGTGAATGTAATACATATCCGACGACTACATTGTGAGTTCACTAACTGAAGCGGAACTTTCGCCCCACAACACACAATTTTTATTCTAAACAGATCGACTTTTGACTTCCGGTCAATGTGGTGGACAGGCGGCAGGAACCGATGAGTCTCTATTTGAAAAGTGTTCCTTGTTGCAGTTTCCTATATATAAGTCCAGCTTGTCGCCAGAGCTACTGAGATTAGTGCTCTGTGCACGACGTGAGCTGTGTTTTTCATCCGGATCGTGTTTCGATATTCCGATTGTTTATGATGAATTATGATTTCGTATGACGAAGGGCAGTTCAGCTGTGCTCACTTTCGTTGCCGCTACGCCGTATGTCTTTTAGCGTGAGCTGTAGTTGCTATGATGGGAACTGCAATTGTCTTTGTTTGGATCATTCAATGAGACAAGGTTTAATTCGGATGATTCGACTGGCACGAGCACGGTTGAGAAATTATTGATTTTAAGTCGTTTTCAGTGTCACCCGCGGCCTCCAACTGAACTACAACTACAACTTTATCGACTTTTTTCATTTCTTTCTTTTTTTTTTTTGAGTGGCAGTAAGATAGAAAACTGTCAAATTCCTGGTTTTAACAAGGCCTCAAAATAAAGGCACGGGTAGAACACAAAACACTCTGAACCTCGCAGCTAACGGAGATGGTCTACAATGATTTCATTATTTGAAATCCCATATCTGCATGCTATAGTTAAAAGACATACTGCCACATTCCTCTCCAACGTGATGACCGAAGCGAATAGAGGCAGTTTTACAACAGCTCCCGTCACGATATCATCCGTTGCTTTCATCATCGCATTTGCCAAATTCTACTGTTCTCTAACGTCTGTTTCTTTTATCATCAACATCATCATCATCATAAGATCGTATTGTAGAACTTTGCATTCACCACATCCCATCTAAATGAATTCTGCCTCTAGCCAGATCACTCACTTCTCCTAATGTCATCTTCAATATATCCTTGATGTCTTTAAACTACCTTTATCTTGGTCTGCCCTTGTCCCGTTGTCCTGGAATCATGACTTCCATTATTGTTCTTTCCAGCCCGCTGTATCTTTTGACATGGCCGCAGTATTTTAATTTCCTCTGTGGAATCATGTTTATAAACCAATTCTGTCTAATATTTAGTCCATTTAATGTCTTCATTGCTTTTTTTTCATTATCCAAGGTTAAATATTTTTCTGTAACATTTTGTTTGGAATGAATCGATTTTTGTTTCCGTTGTTTGAGTTCATGATTCACAACCATATATTACTATCAAGAAGAGACAAAACATAAAACATGACAATGTTGTTCTTTGTTATTCGTGTAAATCTTTAATTGTATTCCGTTTATCAAAGGAGCGAGACTATTTTTATTCTACACCAACACAATTAAAAGCCCAAATAGCAATCTGCACATTTCGCTTTAAGCCTTTATTCAGTGAGAAAACTAATTAATATCGTGAGAGTTTTTGTTCGAGAAAATAATAAACAGCATGCACGCAAATTTCTGACAGGAGAATAATGGGCGCCATCTTTAAGCACATAGCTTGTATGGTTGACCTTTCGTGACATTCCCAAGGGCTGGATATTAATAATTAAATGTTGTTGATCTGACGTCATCAGCCATTCCGGTTTGTTTCTTGCATGAACTAGGTACGCTTTGCTACTCACACATGTCAGTGGTGAGGCGGAGAGGGTTAATTCATATGGGGTATTTGTGGTCTGAGTTGAGCCACATTATGCTTAGCATCATGTATTTCAACAAAGACGAGAAGAAAGAAGAAACAGTTAAGAAAGCATTGTCGACCATAACAATTGGGCGGGTGCCCATAATAAGGTGACTACGAAATCCTGGAGCGATTAGTCGGCACTTCATGGGAGATGGGGCTGTAGAAGCGATTAGTCGGCACTTTATGGGAGATGGGGTTTTAGAAGCAATTAGTCGGCACTTTATTGGAGATGAGGCTGTAGAAGCGATTAGTCGGCACTTTATGGGAGATGTGGTTGTAGAAGCGATTAGTCGCCACTTTATGGGAGATGGGGTTGTAGAAGCAATTAATCGGAACTTTATGGGAGATGGGGTTATAGAAGCAATTAGTCGGCACTTTATGAGAGATGGGGTTGTAGAAGCAATTAGTCGACACTTTATGGGAGATGGGGTTGTAGAAGCGATTAGTCGGCACTTTATGGGAGATGCGGTTATAGAAGCAATTAGTCGGCACTTTATGGGAGATGGGGTTGTAGAAGCAATTAGTCGGCACTTTATGGGAGATGGGGTTGTAGAAGCAATTAGTCGGCACTTTATGGGAGATGGGGTTGTAGAAGCAATTAGTCGGCACTTTATGGGAGATGGGGTTGTAGAAGCAATTAGTCGGCACTTTATGGGAGATGGGGTTGTAGAAGCAATTAGTCGACACTTTATGGGAGATGGTGTTGTAGAAGCGATTAGTCGGCACTTTATGGGAGATGGGGCTGTAGAAGCGATTAGTCGTCACTTTATTGGAGATGGGGTTGTAGAAGCGATTAGTCGGCACTTCATGGGAGATGGGGCTGTAGAAGCGATTAGTCGGCACTTTATGGGAGATGGGGTTGTAGAAGTGATTAGTCGGCACTTTATGGGAGATGGAGCTGTAGACGCGATTATTCGGCACTTTATTGGAGATGAGGCTGTAGAAGCGATAAGTCAGCACTTTATGGGAGATGGGGTTGTATAAGCAATTAGTTAGCACTTTATGGGAGATGGGGTTGTATAAGCAATTAGTTAGCACTTTATGGGAAATGGGGCTGTAGAAGCAATTAGTCGGCACTTTATGGGAGATGGGGTTGTAGAAGAAATTAGTCGGCACTTTATTTGAGATGGGGTTGTAGAAGCAGTTAGTTGGCACTTTATGGGAGTTGGGGCTGTAGAAGCAATTAGTCGGCACTTTATGGGAGATGGGGTTGTAGAAGCACTTAGTCGGCACTTTTTGGGAGATGGGGTTGTAGAAGCAATTAGTTAGCACTTTATGGGAGATGGGGTTGTAGAAGCAATTAGTCGGCACTTTATGTGAGATGGGGCTGTAGAAGCGATTAGTCGGCACTTTATGGGAGATGGGGCTGTAGAAGCAATTAGTCGGCACTTTATTGGAGATGGGACTGTAGAAGCAATTAGTCGGCACTTTATGGGAGATGGGGTTGTAGAAGCACTTAGTCGGCACTTTTTGGGAGATGGGGTTGTAGAAGCAATTAGTTAGCACTTTATGGGAGATGGGGTTGTAGAAGCAATTAGTCGGCACTTTATGTGAGATGGGGCTGTAGAAGCGATTAGTCGGCACTTTATGGGAGATGGGGCTGTAGAAGCAATTAGTCGGCACTTTATTGGAGATGGGACTGTAGAAGCAATTAGTCGGCACTTTATGGGAGATGGGGCTGTAGAAGCGATTAGTCGGCACTTTATGGGAGATGGTGCTGTAGAAGCGATTAGTCGGCACTTTGTGGTAGATAGGGCTGTAAAAGCCAGGCGACCCAGCTTGTCCAGAAATTGGAAGCAGCAATTGCCATAAAAATGGCTTAATGTAGGAACTGAAGCCTGACGATGAGCAGACTAACCACTTCACTACACTGAAATATAACGTTATGGTTTCTAGTGTTTTCTCTATCGTTGTTTTTGCAGCTTTAGGTGTAGACTGCCGGAGTATAGTACATAGCTTGTCTCTCTGTATCCCTCCCTCTAATTCTCTCTATGTAATGCTCTAACTGTTCGTCTCTCTGTATCCCTCCCTCTAATTCTCTCTATGTAATGCTCCAACTGTTCGTCTCTCTGTATCCCTCCCTCTGTCCGTCTGTATCTCTCACTGTATCTGTTTCTTTGTTTCTGTGGATAAACTAGTTATTTAAGACATCAAATAATTTTCAAATGCATTCTATAGCCCTTAGGTGAAGCAGGCCTAGAACACTCAGTCTAATGACCACAAGAAAATTATTTCAGAACAATGAACACATAAATAACGTTGAATATTTACTTCTAATATTAAATAAACAAATACTTTAACCCTTTACATAATCATCATCGTGTGCCGTCTCCGAAACGAAGGTTGGCTACCATGGAGCGCCATTCTGCTCTGTCTCTTGCTTTGATGGTGCAGGTTGTCATAGGCTGATTTGTCCATCTTTTGATGTTACTCGTTCATGTTAGTCTTGGTCTGCCTCTGCTTCTTTTACCTTGTATTATCCTTTGCATAAAGATGGAGTAAAAGGTAAAGTACGAGACATGAACCGGCGTCTTAACATGGGAGTTTTCCACCCATATGTGCTCGACAGACTATTCAGAAGTGTTCCGAGAATTCTGAATAGTGTCGCTACAAGCATCGAAACTCACGATGCGAAGCGGCATTCTTCACCGTCCCAGAGTAATACCCAGGTATCCATTTCTGCCAACGGCTGGGTCGACCGTGGGGGTAATTTTTTGTTTCCACCCACGAGTACAACTCACACTACTTCTAGTGGGAATCGAACACGGGTTGTCCGAACGTTGCTACTGCAGGTGAGTGGCTTTCCCAACTAGGCTGCCGAGGCTCTTTACATTCCAAAGACTAATTATGAAAATGAAATATCAATTTGGCAAACCAAAAATTCTTTTGTTAAAACAAACTACTCATTGCATTGAATCTTTCCTTTCTGTAAATGCTAGCAGTGGTAATTCATCACAGTTTACGTAGCTTCCAAATCACGTGAAAAGAAATATAGGCGTATAGGGAATATGATGTTAGTGAACATCAATTTTACAGACCTTCGGTACATGATTTTTGGGGTAATGTGGTCCGTATTACGCCCGTGCCACTTTACTTTCGCAGAAAACAAATCCGGTACCCATTAAAGGCTGGGTGAACCGAAAGCCGTCGGTTGGGATCGAACCCTACCCTTTGTCCTCTGTAGTTCAGTCCACTAACCACTGAGCTATCGCGGCTCCAGACAACTTGAAGTAATCTATGCCTAAGATAAACATGCAGTGTCTTCAGTGTGTCAGAATACCTCACTATTTCTAAATAATAAGCTTTTATGAATTATAGTTACCTACCTATGGGCTACACAATTTATGGTCACTAACACCATATACCCTATACGCTACTTGGCGTGACGGGGTACTTTACTTATTGGCTACAAAGGACAATGGGTCTGATTCGATGCTAATAGACGGCGTCCGGGTTCACCCAGCCTTAAATGAGAACCTGATTTTTTTTGTGAACGTAAAGCGGCGCGTGCGTGATACTGACCACATTACCACAAAAATCATGTGCGGAAGGTCTGTAAAAATTGTGGTCACTAACACCATATTCGCTGTACCTATATGGGTGCTTCGGTAGCCCAGTTGCGAAAAACACTCAACTGGGTTACCGACGTTCGGACAACCCGTGTTTGATTCCCCCTGGAAGTAGTGTGAATTGTACTCGTGGTTGAAAAAAAATACCCCCGCGGTCGACCCAGCCATTGGTAGAAATGGGTACAGGGTAGTACTCTAGGAAGGTGAGGAATGCCGTCTTCCATCGTGAGTTTCGATGCTTGAAGCGACATTGTGCAGAAGTCTCCGAACGCTTCTGGATAGGCAGCACATATTGATGAAAACCCTCGTGCGAAGACGCCGATTCAAGTCTCGTACTTTACCTTGACCTTCAAAAAAAAAAAAAGGTAAAGTTCCCCCGTCACGCCAAGTGGCGTATAGGGAATATGGTGTTAATGACCATACATTTTACAGACATTCAGCACATGATTTTGGGGTAATGTGGTCGGTATTACGCCCGTGCGGTTTTTCCCAGAAACAATCCGGTACCCATTTCAGGCAGGGTGAACCCGGAAGCCATAGGTTGGGATAGAACCCTACCTCTTGTCCTTTGTAGTCTAGTTCACTAACCACTGAGCTTTCGCGGCTCCCACCTTTACCTTCCCTATACTCCACTTGACGTGACGGTGCTCTTCACTACTCTATTGTTAAGAACGCTAAGCGGCCGAGCACTAAAAATTGTTATGTTAGAACATTCCTATCGTAATCTTTTAAGTATTCATTAATCGCAATTTGAAATGTGAAACGTAATGTATTGCATTACCAGAGAAACGTTAAAACTTGGATTATGTGTTCAATATAGAGAATATAAACAAAAACAGAAAACAAGGGAGATATTGTTGCAGTTTTACAGAGATGAAAGACGGAATCTGCGGTACAAAATTTGATTTCTGATACGAGATCAAGAAAGCACACAAGATCAGGATTAGAAAAGCAAAAATCATAAAGCTGATATATTGTTACAATAATAATAATAATACTAATAATAATAATAATAAATAATTTATGAAATAAATTTACGAAATTTACCAAATATAATCTGGTGTGACCAGCTCAACTGGTAGAGCTAGGTTATTTTTAAGCGAAGCCCCGTCACGGGTTTACGTGGAGAGAGTAAAAGAACTGTTAAGAGTTAATATTTTATAAACAGCCTGTGTTAACTGTCTAAGCTAATTCACTAGGAGAAATAAATGTGATACCAGATCTTAGTCTCTCGACATTATACATTTAGCTTAACCGTTATAGTTGTAGAGAGATGATACTGTGTTGATAGAAGATACTCGGAGGGTGGAAGATACTGTGCAATGAGATGATACTATGTGGATATAGGATACTTTGTTGGTAGAAGATACTGTGTAGAGAGTAGATACTGTGTGGAAGGAGATATTGGGTGGATCGAAGGTAATTTGTAGAGAAAATATACTGTGTAGATAGAAAATATTAGGTGGATGTAGCATACTTTGCAAAGAGTAGATAATGTGTGGTTAGAGGATAATACATGGTGGAAGATAATGTGTAGAGAGTAGATAATGTGTGGTTAGAAGATAATAGGTGATAGAAGTCATAATGTGTAGAGAGTGGATAATGTGTGGTTAGAAGATAATAGGTGATAGAAGGGATAATGTGTAGAGAGTAGATAATGTGTGGTTAGAGGATATTATGTGATAGAAGATAATGTGTAGAGAGTAGATAATGTGTGGTTAGAGGATATTATGTGATAGAAGATAATGTGTAGAGAGTAGATAATGTGTGGTTAGAGGATATTATGTGATAGAAGATAATGTGTAGAGAGTAGATAATGTGTGGTTAGAAGGTAATAGGTGATAGAAGGGATAATGTGTAGAGAGTAGATAATGTGTGGTTAGAGGATATTATGTGATAGAAGATAATGTGTAGAGAGTAGATAATGTGTGGTTAGAAGATAATAGGTGATAGAAGGGATAATGTGTAGAGAGTGGATAATGTGTGGTTAGAGGATAATACATGGTGGAAGATAATGTGTAGAGGGTAGATAATGTGTGGTTAGAAGATATTAGGTGATATAACAGATAATGTGTAGAGAGTAGATAATGTGTGGTTAGAAGATATTAGGTGTTAGAAGATAATGTGAAGAAGGTAGATAATGTTCGGTTAGAAGATATTAGGTGATATAAGAGATAATGTGTAGAGAGTAGATAATGTGCGGTTAGAAGATATTAGGTGATATAAGAGATAATGTGTAGAGAGTAGATAATGTGCGGTTAGAAGATATTAGGTGATATAAGAGATAATGTGTAGAGAGTGGATATTGTGTTTGTGGAAAATACTATGTGGATAGAAGATACACGGTTGAAAGATGATAATTTGTAGAGATTAGATGCTGTTTAGTTAGAAGATACTACAAGATTTAAGATACTTTGTAGATAAAATATATTGCTCGGATAGAAGATACTAGAAGATTTAAGATACTTTGTAGATAAAATATATTGCTCGGATAGAAGATACTAGATCGAAATAATACGATTTGTAGAGAGAAGATACTGTGTGGATAGAAGATATTATGTGGATAGAAGATACTGTGTGGATAGAAGATATTATGTGGATAGAAGATACTATGTTCATTAAAGATATTAAATGGAGAGAAATTACTGTGTTAAGAGAAAACACTGTGCTGAGAGAAAATACTATGTGGATAGAAGATTATGGGTGGATAGAAGATAATGTGTGGAGAGACAGTATACTGTGAGGTAGAAGATACTAGGTGGATAGAAGATACTGTAGAGAGAAGATATGAGGTATAATATATTTTCGGGGAGAAAATACTGCGTGGGGAGACGATACCCTGTAGGTAGAAGATACTATGTAGGTAGAAGATACTATGTAGATATAAGGTACTCTGTAGGTAGAAGATACTATGTAGGTATAAGGTACTATGTAGGTAGAAGATACTATGTAGGTATAAGGTACTATGTAGGTAGAAGATACTATGTAGATATAAGGTACTCTGTAGGTAGAAGATACTATGTAGGTAGAAGATACTATGTAGGTATAAGATACTATGTAGGTAGAAGATACTATGTAGGTATAAGATACTATGTAGGTAGAAGATACTATGCAGGTATAAGGTACTCTGTAGGTAGAAGATACTATGTAGGTATAAGATACTATGTAGGTAGAAGATACTATGTAGGTATAATGTACTCTGTAGGTAGAAGATACTATGTAGGTATAAGATACTATGTAGGTAGAAGATACTATGTAGGTATAATGTACTCTGTAGGTAGAAGATACTATGTAGGTAGAAGATACTATGTAGGTATAAGATACTATGTAGGTATAAGGTACTCTGTAGGTAGAAGATACTATGTAGGTATAAGGTACTCTATACGTAGAAGATACTATGTAGGTAGAAGATACTATGTAGGTATAAGATACTATGTAGGTAGAAGATACTATGCATGTATAAGGTACTCTGTAGGTAGAAGATACTATGTAGGTATAAGATACTATGTAGGTAGAAGATACTATGTAGGTATAATGTACTCTGTAGGTAGAAGATACTATGTAGGTAGAAGATACTATGTAGGTATAAGGTACTATGTAGGTAGAAGATACTATGTAGGTAGAAGATACTATGTAGGTATAAGGTAATCTGTAAGTATAAGATACTATGTAGGTAGAAGATACTATGTAGGTATAAGATACTATGTAGGAAGAAGATACTATGTAGGTTAGGTTTAAGATACTCTGTAGGTAGAAGATACTATGTAGATGTAAATTACTATGTAGGTAGAAGATACTATGTAGATGTAAGATACTATGTAGTTATAAGATACTATGTAGGTAGAAGATACGATGTAGGTATAAGATACTATGTAGGTAGAAGATACTATGTAGGAAGAAGATACTATGTAGGAAGAAGATACTATGTAGGTATAAGGTACTCTGTAGGTATAAGATACTATGTAGGTATAAGATACTATGTAGGTAGAAGATACTATGTAGGAAGAAGATACTATGTAGGTATAAGGTACTCTGTAGATATAAGATACTATGTAGGTATAAGGTACTCTGTAGGTAGAAGATACTATGTAGATGTAAATTACTATGTAGGTAGAAGATACTATGTAGATGTAAGATACTATGTAGTTATAAGATACTATGTAGGTAGAAGATACGATGTAGGTATAAGATACTATGTAGGTAGAAGATACTATGTAGGAAGAAGATACTATGTAGGAAGAAGATACTATGTAGGTATAAGGTACTCTGTAGGTATAAGATACTATGTAGGTATAAGATACTATGTAGGTAGAAGATACTATGTAGGAAGAAGATACTATGTAGGTATAAGGCACTCTGTAGATATAAGATACTATGTAGGTATAAGGTACTCTGTAGGTAGAAGATACTCTGTAGGTAGAAGATACTATGTAGGTATAAGGTACTCTGTAGGTATAAGATACTATGTAGGTATAAGGTTCTCTGTATGTAGAAGATACTATGTAGGTATAAGATACTCTGTAGGTAGAAGATACTATGTAGGTATAAGATACTCTGTAGGTAGAAGATACTATGTAGGTATAAGATAATCTGTAGGTATAATATACTATGTAGGTATAAGGTACTCTGTATGTAGAAGATACTCTTTTCTTCTACCTTTTAGCTCCCAGTGGAGCATAGGTCTTCAACAAACACTTTCCAAGTCGTTCTGTTTTTTGCAATTCTTTTAAGATCATTCCATGTCTTCCCTATCATCTTCATCTCTGCTTCAATCTGTCTTCTCCAAGAATTCCTTGGTCTTCCTCTTTGTCTTTTCCCCTGGGGATTCCAAAAAGGGCCTGTTGTGTAATACTCTCAGTTGGTTTCCGTAGTGTGTGTCCTATCCATCGCCATCGTCTTCGCTGTATTTCTTTATCCACTGGTATTTGACCGGTACATTTCCATAATTCCACGTTTGTGACTTTGTCCTGCCATTTCCATCCCTTTATTCTGCGCAAGCATCCATTAATGAAAGTCTGTACCTTCGTGATTGTCAATTTTGTTATTCTCCATGTTTCACAGCCATATAATAGAACCGACTTAACATTGGAGTTGAAAATTTGTATTTTTGTATTTAGCCTAATTTCTTTGGATTTCCATATGTTTCCCAGTGCAATGAAAGCTCCTCTTGCTTTTGATATCCTTATTTTGGTATCGTTTTCTGTTCCTCCCTCTTTATCTATATTACTGCCCAGATATATATAAGATTGTACGTCTAGTAGAGGTATTTCTCCTAGTTTTATTTGGTTATTGCCAACTGCATTAATTCTCATAATGTTGGTCTTATCTCTATTAATCTTTAGTCCTAGCTGTTGTGATCTCTCATCTAATATACTCATTTTATCTTGCATCTGTTGGTGGCTGTGTGATAGGAGAGCTATGTCATCAGCAAAGTCTAAATCATCAAGTTGTTTGGTCAGTGACCACTGGATCCCATTTCTGTTGTTTTGAGTTATTTTCATAATCCAATCTATGGCCAGTAGAAAGAGAAATGGAGACAGAAGGCATCCTTGCCTTACTCCTGTTCTTATTTCAAATGCTTCTGTAAGCTGTCCTTCATGCACCACACTACATTTTGTTCCTTCATACATTGTTTTTATCAGGTTAATAAACTTTATGGGGATTCCATAATGACTCAGCAACTTCCAAAGCATTCTTCTGTCTAAACTATCAAATGCCTTTTCGTAATCTATGAATCCAATATAAAGTGGGGATTTTAGTTCTAAACTTTGTTCAACTATTATACGTAGAGTAGTTATTTGATCAGCACATGATCTGTTCTTCCTAAAACCTGCTTGTTCATCTCTCAAGTGTTTCTCTATAGCCTCTTTTAGTCTCTCCAGAATGATTCTGCCTAATATTTTTCCTGGCACTGATAGTAGCATAATTCCCCTATAATTTGTGCACTCCTGTAAACTTCCTTTCTTTGGTAGTTTGATCATATAACCTTCTCTCCAGTCTTTAGGTATTTCTTCCCTCTCCCAAATTTTATCCAATAGATTATGTAACATCTTGGTAGAGGTGATAATATCTGCTTTGATGGCTTCCGAAGGAATTTCATCCGGTCCTGTGGCTTTACCATCTTTTAACAGTTTGATGGCTTTCATTATTTCTTCTGTGCTTGGTTTTCCGCAGTTAACGTGTAATTCTTCTTCTGCTGGTAGTATATCTGGAGGGTTATTTGAGCCAGGTCTGTTCAAAAGTTCTTCAAAGTGCTCCTTCCATCTCTCCATTTGTTCCTTTATATTACTAAGCAGATTTCCTTTCTTATCTTTGATAAAGGCGTTGATCTGTTTGTATTTTCCACCTAATTTCTTTGTGCTGTTGTACAGTTCTTTCATATTCCCTTTATTTGCTGCTTCTTCTGCTTCTTTAGCTAATTCATCTACATATTTCCTCTTATCCCTTTTAATGCATCTTCTCACTTCTTTGTTCACCTCTGTGTAAGCTTCCTGTGTCTTGACTTTATTACTTCTTGTTTTGCTTTTATTTATGTCTGCTTTCTTGTTCTTTCTTTCTTTAATTTTATCCAGGGTCTTTGCTGTCATTCATGCCTTATTCTGGCGTTCTCTTTTCCCCAGTGTTTCTTCGCATGTCTCTTTCCATATATTTTTTACCTGTTTCCAATGATCTTCTATATTTATTGTATTTTCTAGTTGTTGGAGGACTTGGTATTTGTTTGATATTGTGACTGCGAATTTATCTTTAATTCCTTGTTCTTTAAGAAACCCTACATTGAAATACGTTCTGCCCTTATTCGTTGTAGTATACCTTTTTAATTTAATTTTAAGTTTGGCTAACAGAAGATGATGATCAGAAGCTATATCTGCCCCTCTATATACTTTTACATCCTGTAAGGATGACTTAAACTTATTATTAATACATATGTGATCAATTTGATTTTCCGTTCTATGATCTGGTGACACCCATGTAGCTTTGTGTATTCTTTTATGTTGGAATATTGTTCCTCCTAGGCTCATTTGATTAAGGGCGCAGAAATTCACAAATATCTCTCCATTCTCGTTTATATCTCCAAGTCCATGTTTTCCCATAATCTCTTCAAAGCCTCTGTTGTCTGATCCTACCTTAGCATTTAGGTCTCCCATCAAGATTATAATATCCTTGGCTCGTCTTGCATCCATCTGGCATTGTAGCTGTTTATAAAAATCATCTTTAACTGAGTCATCTTTATCGTTGGTTGGTGCATAGCATTGTATAATGTGTAATTTTATTTTGTTTTTGGTTGTTCTAAATGTTGCTCTCACCAGTCTTGGTCCCACTGCCTCCCATTCTATTAGTGTCTTCTGTGCATTCTTTGATAGCATTATAGCTACCCCTTCGCTATGTTGTGCTCCTGGTTCCTGGTGTCCTGATGATAAAATCATCTCCCCTGTATTCAATTTTATTCTCTCCGCTCCCAGCCATCTTGTTTCACACATTCCCAGAATATCTATCTTGTAGTTGTTCATTTCTGCTGCCACTTGTGCCGCTTTTCCCTGTTCGTTAAGGGTACGAACATTCCAGGTGCCAATTCTGGATGATTTCCTGGTAGACAAAGGGTGAGTCGGCAACCCGGACTCCTTATGGCTTTCTCCGGATTGCGTCATACGTCTCTTAGACAGAGAGCCCTTCTCTTTCCTGGTTGACGGATTTACTTTATCTTTCTTTGACTTGTTCATGTTTGTGAAGTTTTTTCGGCTTATTTTTTTACAGTATGGGATAGCCAGTCCCATGCCTAACCCTCCTTTCTCGCCTCTTACGAACATGCCTGGTAGGGTACAGCGCCGCTATTCTTTACTTCCCTTTCGGGCCCGGCAGCGCACGGGCGAGAAGATACTGCGTCAAGAAAATATATACTGTGTTTGCAGATGTTATATAGAGAAAAGATACTGTGTGAGGGGAAGGTGATATTGTTTATGGATAAGATACTGTATTAGGTGAATATACTGCGTAGGGAGATAATACAGTGCAGATAGAAGATACTGTGTGGGATAAGATAGTGTGTGGGATAAGATACTGTGTGGGATAAGATACTGTGTGGGATAAGATACTGTGTGTGAATAAGATATTGTATAAAGGGTAAATAATGTGTAGGTAGAAAATGCTGTGTAGGCACACAATACTGTGTAGGATTAGGAGATTGTGTGGGGTGAAGATAATATGTAGCAAGGAGATATTTTGTGTGGAGAAGATACTGTGTAGAGAAAATATACTGTGTGGGGAGAAGGGACTGGGTCGGTAGAAGATACTATGTGGGGAGATAGATACTGCCTAGATAGAAGATAATGTGTTGGGAGAAGATACTTTCTGGGGAGATGACAGTTTATGGGTTGAAGGTACAATGTGGGTTGAAGATACTGTGTGGGGGAGGATTCTGTGTAGGTAGAAGATACTGAGTATTCAGAAGATACTGATTATGTAGAATATACTCTGTGGGGAGAAAATAATACGTCGACAATAGAAGCTGTGCGAGAAGAAGATACTATTTAAGGAGAAGATACTGTCTGAGGAGAAGATGATACTGTATATGCAGAAGATTATGTGTAAAATGAACATACTGTGTGATGAGAAGATAATGTGGAGGTATAAGATACTATGTGTGAAATAGATACTGTATACAATGAAAAGATAATGTATGTGGGGGAAGATTATGTGTACGAAGAAGATATTGTATGTGGAAAAGATACTGTTTACGCAGAAATTTCTGTTTGGATAGAAGAAATTGTGTGGGTAGAATATGTTAAAGGAAAAGATAGTGTGTTGAGAGAAGGTACTGTGTAGGGAGGAGATACAGCGATGGGAGAAAATAACATGTAGTGAGAAAATAATGTGTAGTGAGAATATACTGTTTAGGGAGAAAATATTGTGTAGGTAGAAGAAACTGTGTAATTGAGAAAATATTATGACGAGAAAAGATCATTTTTTTAAGGCAGAAGATATTGTGCAAAGAGAATATTCTGTGTAGGTTGAAGATACTATGTAAAGAGAAAGTACTGTGAATGGAGACAATAGTGGGTAGGCAGAAGTACTGTGCATGGGGAAGATACTGAGTAGATAGAAGATACTCTACGGGGAGAAAATACTGTGTCAGGAAAAGATACTGTTTAATTAGGAGATATCATCGTCATCATGTGCCATGCCGGTTGGCATATCTAAGCGATCATGTCCTACCACAATCTTCTAACTACAGTGCATCGTATCAGTTCTGTTGTTGACTGTTTTCCAAGCTATGACACCAAGCTATCAAGTATTTTCTCTCTTTGTCGTCCACGATCTCTCTTTCCTTTTATTTTGTCAGGAACCAAGTATTCCAAGTTTCCTCTTCTCATGATGTGCCCGAAAAATGTTGATTGTTTCTTTCTGTTTTGGCAAACTACCTTCTTATATTGCCAAGAATAATTATGTCAAAACATATATATAGTGTAGAGAGAAGATACCGTAAAAGTGGAAGATGCTGTGTAGGAAGAAGATATTGCGTAGGGAGAATTTCACCAGATCACTGGTAAATGAAGGCAATGATTAACTTAATAATGTTACACGCACACAGGCAACGCAAAGATGAACCAATAAGAGGTAAATAAACCAACCATTTGGAGCTGTCATAAGATAAGACAATACTTCCTGACTATTACATTCTTGTTGCTTTTAAGTGATCCCGTTGATGAAATATGTGAAGGAAAGAACTGCCTTAAATCCCCCTAGGCTGTCGTAAGTCTGTCACTGTTATAGTTTTTGTTATCGCCATATGATGCTTTTTTCCTGCACTTTTTGGAGATCTGCCAAGTATATCCATTTGTATTGCGATTGGCGCCTCATATGTATATCATCTTTCTATGGACATGTTTGGAGTGCAATGATGATAACCCGTAAATGACTCAAGTTAACTCAATGTTATATATTTTTGAAGTACAGATTGTAAAATCCCCCCCCCCCCCCCCCCCCAAGAGCCATTTACAGCGCTTTCTGCAGGAACCATGGTCTCTCTATTGAATTCTAAACTGCATGATCCATAGACTTTTTCATCGTACCCTGGTCTCGAATGTTTTATTTGATCGTTCCTATGTTTTACTTTGTAAAACAGTGTTCATCTGCGTGTCACGAAAAGAACTCTGTTTAATATCATCCTGTTTACACGATTCAAGTTTGAGTCAAGTCTGGCTCCTATTTTCTGTGAAAGTTTAACTATTTTCTTGTTCACGTAGTGTTCTCTGTTTCATTACAAGGTTGACATATTTTCTTGGTGAGTCACTTCTCGTAGTGTTCTCTGTTTCACTACAAGGTTGACATATTTTCTTAGTGAGTCACTTCTCGTAGTGTTCTCTGTTTACTAGAGGGTTAGAATATTTTCTTGGTGAGTCACTTCACGTAATGCTCTCTGTTTCACTTGTAAGTTAACATATTTTCTTCGTGAGTCACTTCATGTGGTGCTCTCCTCTGTTTCTTTAGAAAGTTGCTATACATTCCTAGGGAGTCACTTCCCGTAATGCTCTCTGTTTCACTTGAAAGTTGACATATTTTCTTCGTGAGTCACTTCACGTGGTGCTCTCCTCTGTTTCTTTAGAAAGTTGCTATACATTCCTAGGGAGTCACTTCACGTAATGCTCTCTGTTTCACTTGAAAGTTGACATATTTTCTTCGTGAGTCACTTCACGTGGTGCTCTCCTCTATTTCTTTAGAAAGTTGCTATACATTCCTAGGGAGTCACATCTACGTGACGTATTTTTTCTGCTAGCAGATAAGTAAAATTTTGGCTCTAATCCTTAAACTGTTTCACCATTTATTAGATCAGACGATCTGAGTTAACTACATTTCGCTCAATCTAATTCTTCATCTATTTTTATAGTAGTGGTTTCAATTTGTAGCACCACACACAAATATAAATTGAATTTTGTTTGTTAATTGTGTGTTAATGCATTTTAGTAGATTACTGTTTAAAAGATGCAGCATTTTGAAGAATGAATAGTTTAGCACCTTCAGATAAACAAAATTAAATGTCAAACCACAAATGATGGGACTTATGCTTCAACTTTTCAAACAAATCTATCTTCAATGTACTGTAGAAGAATCAAATACAGTTTATATTTCCTAAATGCGAAACTGGTGATTCTGACTAGTGGAAGCGAATCATAGAGAGCAGAGAAACAATTGAAAAGAGGATTAGAGGCCACAGAGATGGGTTTTTTTTTCAGAAGAATGTTGAGAATTACGTGGACAGTTAAAACGACCACCGAGAACATACTTAAAGAGACCATTGCAAACAAAAAAGAACTCATAAGAAAGATCAGAAAGAAATAATTGACATTTTTTTTGGCGCATCATGAGAAGAGGAACGTTATAGTACTTGGTTACAACTGGCAAATTACAGCGAAAGAGGTATCGTGGACGACAACGAGAGAAGATACTAGAGAGCTTGATGTCATTGCATGGAAAACTGTCAAAGTCAGAATTTATACAATGCACTGTGGATAGAAAATTGTGGAAGGACATGATTACCTGCGCTAACCGGTATGGCACATGATGATGATACTGATGAGGAAACTTGTGAAAACAATTAAAATATCCGTGACTAGTTCAATTATGTGCTTTTCATGAGTTGAAATATTTGCAGTTAGGATAGAAAGCGAGCATTGCAACATATTGGATTGTGTATGAAATATAAATATTTAATCTTGTTGTGGCAGTATTGTGCTGTCATTACTTTTATTGATTAACATCGCTTCTTAAATTTAAATGTTGTGATCTGAAGGTGTCCAATGAGCTGTGATTACTTTGCGAAGTGTAAACAGATCATTAATCTGCCATATTAAGCCTATTAAAAAACAGAATCACGAGCGCTACAATTAAGGATATTGTGTTTGTTTTGCTGTCGGCTTCTTAATCTGTGTCATGTTTCCAAAGGAAAGAATAGTCACATCATTTAAGCCTACTTATTTTACTTTCTCCGCCTCTGATGCCTTTTATCTTCAGAAAGATTGCATTGTTCACATCAATAATCGCCAAGTTCCCTCATGTATTATGTAAGCCATGCCATCTAATATTTCTTTTTCTAACCGCTTTTATCATCTATCATTCTTCTCTTGTTGTCTCTGAATTTTATTTGTCTCTTGTGGGATTATCTCTGACGATGACGGTGTTACGTGTCCAAACATTCTGCTCTCTTGTCTCTTAATGCTCGCACAATCGAACACTCTCATAACCCCATACATTCCTTTTATCGCCGTCTAGGAAAGTTCCGTATTGATGCCATACATCCCACTTCAGTTGCGACGTTTATCCATATTTATGTTGCTGATTATGTTAACATTATTTCGCGGCATTAGCAAACATGTTATTCAAAACGTTTTTTGTATGGGTTTTAGGAGTGGTCGCAATAGATAAAGTTGGCAATCTGGAGTCAATATGAGAACAATAATGTTAATGCATTGTTGTTGTTAGGGTCACCATTATTGCATACCGAACGAACCCACAGGTGCCTAGATAGTCCCTTAGAGAATGTCGAGAAAATCCGAGAAGAATTCCTATCCATGAATTCCGTAGCACGGCCTGGGATCCAGGTTGTGAATAGTTTCTCGCTGACAATTTTCCCGCGCTGCCTCAATATTTATGGCTTACTCCTTTCAATTATAACTGGCAAGAGTTCTTTAACGTGCGCGATTATACACGAAACCTCCTGTTTATTGCCGTTATCTGAGAGAGCTGGACACCAAATCTCACTACCCAAGGGATCAGGGAGAGTAACGTCATCAAGAAACCACGGATTAATTTGACCTATTTTTGTTTAAAACCACCACCACTTCTGGTGGGCTTTGAGCCAGAGCCCTTATGCTTGTCCTGAGGCCGCAGCCGTACCTGAGGCCGCAGCCGTACCTCTATACCACACAGTCAACCCCCCAACCCTCCGCTCCCAAAGCACAACAATATGTATTACAACAGTTTCACCAATTTCTAGAACAAAAACAAATATGTTGCTGTGGTTAAAAAATAGTTTCTTTAATTTCTAGAGAAAGTTGGTATAGAAGGCCTGCTGCATACGTCAACAATTATAATGTACACCATAAACGAACGGCAACTTTTCTGAGATCAACACTGATGGCAGTCCTATAGGTGGATCATAAATGTGATTTGAAAAAGCTATCTTGGGTAATGGCGTCAGCGAAGGTCACGGGTCATCGCGTGAATCCCAACCAGGCAAGGAGGATTAAAAACCCCAGGGAACTGTGAGTTTTTAATAGTTGTGTAAATATCGTAGCAACCCAGGTATCCTATATGTGTAGACATAACGAAACAAAGAAACGACGTAGTATGCAGGTAAAAGAAAAGCAATTAAAACAGAGAGAGGGGGAGGTAGAGTAAGTGATATAGAAAATATGGTTTTGAAGTTCACATATTGACTATTGATTTTGCAGCGCCCCCAGAAATGCTATTTTTTTCTTTTCCTTTGCCGTCTATTCTCTTTTTCTATGATTCTGTCTGCTTCTTCCCTGAGTTGGAGCTTTAGAGTGCGTTTCCAAAGTTTGTCCGCAGCTATTTCTTCCCAGGCTGCAGAGTTTATGTTCAGCCTTAATGTCACATTTACACATGTCAATAAATCGGAGTTTTGGGCGCCCTAGTTCTTTTGCCATCTGCTAGTTGTCCATAGAGTTTATATTTTGGGGTACGACCATCTTTCATTCGGTGTAAGTGGCTAAGCCAGTGTAACTTACGTTGTTTGAGTACCGTGTAGATGTTCGGGAGGCCTGTGCGAGTGGGGACCTCCACGTATGTCACCTTGTCCTTCCAAATGACACCAAGAATATGGCGCTGACATCGCATATGGAATACATTTAGCCTTCTCTCCTGCTTTGCAAAGTTGTCCATAATTCGTTGCCATACTGAAAGATATTCAACGATGCAGGCGTTGTAAACTGCGACCTTTGTTTTAGTTGCCAGTTTGTTGTTTTGCTAAACACGTCAAGAAAGATGAGCGTATCAGCTTTACCTAAGGTGTCTATTTCTGTGTCTAAAAACGGTGTCATTATAAAATCCTATAACTGACTTTATAACTACTTTGCATTCAGAATCAGAAAGTTCGCAATAAATCATTATTAGGTTTCCAGACATTACAACAACTGGCAAGAACCAGCTCTGATGATGTCTTCAGTAGCCTGTCAGATTTGACACCTTGCGACAATATAACTCAATAGATGATGCTACTCTTGAGTTAGGTTTCATGCATTGAAACCTGGCCAGCAGCGGCACCGTTCAATTTAAGGAGGCCAGGCCCTGCAAGAAAGTTTGTGCACGTAAGTCACATTTCTCATAAGATGTCTACAATTAAAATTTAATGATTTGACAGCAGCTAAACTAGTAGAAAGATATTATTCTATTAGTCTACTTGCACCACACCATTTTATGTTATTGTATATATTCTCTCACAGTCCCAACCGTGTGTTACTGGAGCCTCATTATGTGGGAAGTAAAGAATAGTGACTCTGTGACCTTCCAGGCATGTCGTAAGAGGCGACTAAGGAGTTTGATCGACGGCTTGACAAGCTGTCATTGTAAAAATTATTGTTATGGAAACAGCGCCATATATTTTAGAGCAATGACTTCTGCAATATGTGCCATTTTGGCGCGCAAGGTTTCTGTTTTTTTTTTTAGATTGTGGTTCTGCCCTATGTGCCGTCTTCGGCTCGAAAGGACAATAGATAGATAGATAGATAGATAGATAGATAGATAGATAGATAGATAGATAGATAGATAGATAGATAGATAGATAGATAGATAGATAGATAGATAGATAGATAGATAGATAGATAGATAGATTGATTGATTGATTGATAGGCTGATTGATTGATTGAATGATTGATTGATTGATTGAATGATTGATTGATTGATTGATTGATTGATTGATTGATTGATTGATTGATTGATTGATTGATTGATTGATTGATTGATTGATTGATTGATTGATTGATTGATTGATTGATTGATTCTCTGCAGCTATACCCGCTGCCCCGCATGATATTTAATATTTTGTATAATTACTTTGTGTGCTTTTTTTTCTGGGATGTTCTCAGCATTTCTAGAAAATCGAAGCACCTACGGATGTTGTCCAGTGTGCAATGATGATGATCCTAACATAACA
This sequence comes from Megaustenia siamemsis, assembly GCA_032433765.1. Taxonomy (NCBI): domain Eukaryota; kingdom Metazoa; phylum Mollusca; class Gastropoda; order Stylommatophora; family Ariophantidae; genus Megaustenia; species Megaustenia siamemsis. The sequence goes on along the minus strand of JAVIAB010000139.1, from coordinate 4,502,051 downwards.
TAACATAACATCTAAAAGGAACCTTTCATACTTGGCATATTTTTAGTTTGCTTCCTTACACCGAAATCGTTTCTCCTCGGTCTAGCCAAAACTTCTCATCAATAAGAACGTCAATATTTCTCATGTATTATATTGTGACCTGAGTGTCTGAAAACCTCTCCAGTAATCTCATAACTATTTCCCGTATGATTAAATTATGCTTGAACACAATTAACGTATAGTTTGTTACGTGGCCGGGTAACGTCAAATGGTCTTCTTCCATTTATTGAAGCACAGACAGTACAAGGAAGAATGTGAGATACTGCAAAAAGCTAAATTTAGAAACCAATTTCACAGTATTCAGAGCTGATACTCGGCAGCTGTCATTAATGTTTAGTTTTTTTCCTTTAATGTAATCTAAAATAATAGTAATCATTTTAGTAATTGTAATCACTGTAGTATTAGTAACCACTGTAGTAATGGTAATTATTGTAGTAATTGTAATCATTGTAGTAATAGTAATCATTGTAGTAATTGTAATAATTATAGCAATAGTAACCATTGTAGTAATAGTAATCATTGTAGTAATTGTAATTATTGTAGTAATAGTAATCATTGTAGTAATTGTAATTATTGTAGTAATAGTAATCATTGTAATAATTGTAATCATTATAGCAAGAGTAACCACTGTAGTAATGGTAATTATTGTAGTAATTGTAATCACTGTAGTAATAGTAACCACTGTAGTAATGGTAATTATTGTAGTAATTGTAATCATTGTAGTAATAGTAATCATTGTAGTAATAGTATTCATATAACTAAAAGGACTCTGTTAAAGGGCAGAAACATAGCATGAGAGATAAGTGTATAGATGGAAGAGATGAAAGAATAAAGAGAAGAACTTGTCAGCAACCAAATAGTTATGGTTAAGTCCTGAATAATAGATCAAGTTGAGAGTTCACTTAGAGGTAAAAGTCACTTGAAAAAAAAAAAACAATAGCAAGATATTGACATCTTAATTTATAGAGGCCACTACTTTATTGGTCACTTGGCGAACGCGTGATATCTAGAAGAGCGAAAGGTAAATTCAGTCAATCTCCGGGGAATGACCGTGTCAACCAGGAAAACACAACTTTTGGCCAAGTTCAACTGGAAGGCACAATACACAAGACATTCCCGCAAACCTCTGTTGGCTGGGGCCAGGACATGGACTATAAATAGATTGAGCACAGAGGAAGCATGATTTCGACGAGTTGCATGATTTGAATAATTTTTATGATTCCACGATTTTTATGATTTTCTTATTAGATTTCCGTTCAATTCTGCAGAATGTATTAATCAAGAGACATTGAGTGCGAATTTAATAATATAAGATAAAGCCTAATCTAGAGGTGAGTTAAGAGACGCAGTCTAGAGGAAAAATAGAGAAATTCCTAGTTAGTAGTGTTGCATAATTAATATAAATCAGATATTTTAATATTAATATGTATAATTACAATGTAATGTTAATATGTGAATTCTTTTTGATAGTCAGTCTACTAGTGGGAGAGAGTCAGTAGAATATAATAGAATAGCACTGTGCGATCTGTGACATCTCCACACGACGATAGACTATAGCTCGTTTCAAATCACGTGTCCAACTTCAAAACGCTATTACTCAGTAACCATTTGTTAAAAACTGTTAAATTTTCCAAATGTTATTAGAATGCAAAAGACCCTTTAAATGTATATTTAACAAATATCTTGCAGCTGCAGTTTTCTTAAAGCGGCGAATTTCTTTGATGTTTGTCAAAATTGTAAATTGTGAACCTCTAAATAATAGAAATTACCGTAGTTGCTGGTCTATGATTAATTTTCACTAGGTAAAGGCGTGGCCGTAATGGGGAAATAACTGAATGAGACAAAACACCAGGAAAATTATTGTCTTCTCAGTTCGAGGACGGACGATAATATCAAGGTATACCTGTATGTCCAATTTTCATAGTTGTGTGGTCCTGAAAAGGACCGTTTGTTGAACTAATTTAAGGTAATATAGGGGCCAACATTGTGGGGGCTATATACTTTCATTCTGAATCAGACGAGTCTAAAAGATTAATAACTGTTTGGGGTTGAACATTCCACAAACCATCATTTTTCCAATATTCCTCTTCCTGTTTTAAGACGTGGTCTTCACATTTAGCCCAATAATCTTTGTCTATATTTAATAAAGCGAGATTAGCAAGAGTCTTTACATCGCATATTTTGAATGTTGTATTTTCATCTGCCACTTGTCCTTTTAATTTTGCCAAGATTAGTTCTATTGGATTTAAATGAGCATGTTAAGGTGGCAGCCTCAAACTTATATGACCGTGCTCTTGGATAATCTTATCTATTTGAAAAATCTGTGTCCTTTGTTTTTGCTTTACTAGAGATAGTAATTCAGGTTTTAAGTACATGTTATCAAATTGTATGTGCTCCTTTGTGAGCCATATCTTAATAGCATCTTTTGTACTGGATGACGTCGGGACTTTATCTTCAAGTGCAACAATGTTGTGGTACGCTGCATTGTCCATTATTAGGCAAGATGGTCGATCTAGTGATAGGAGAATAAGTTCACTGTCGAAATTATCCAACATTTTTGCTCTTCCTTGTGATTTTGTATATTTTGAACATTGACGGTCGCGTGCTTGAATCCAGCGATTAAATGACTGTTTAGATAAATCCAAAATATGTCTTGTCCTATTCTCAGGGTTTTCTAAAGAATGAAATAATCTTCCTCGTGTAGCCTCTTTGCAAAAATAGTCATACATTTTTATTGCGATGTTTTGTAAACTGCAGAATTTCATTTTAAGACTCATGATAAATGTTATCGTTCCACGTCTCCACTTCTGAATGAACGGAAATGGAACACACAATTTCTCGTGTTTTTTACAAGTGTCTAATTGTGTCAAAAAACCACGGTAAAAGCGTGAAAACACGTCAATTTTACCGTGTATGGATTTTACTCGCTATTTTTAACTTAAAATACTGTAAACATTAAGTTTTGACTACATCAATGGGTCGTTATAAATTTATATAAATCAAATAAGCAACAATAATAACCAAATGGTTTTTTTTAATGAAATTAATTCCCTGTTGGGTTCTAATCATTATAACTTTACATGCAAATTTTGAACAACTTACAACAAGCGGTTAAAAAGCTATCGATTTTAAATTTAGGCACGAGTTAAGAAACAAGCTATAGTTCGCATCCCAGCAGGGCAAATTAAAAATACGCTATTAATTCACGGAATTGAGAGGAACAAGTTCCTAATAATAAGTTGAACATTTTATTAATTAAGTCTCATCAATCATCTTCAATCAAAAATCAATCTATTAATTGTGATCATCGTGATACGTCGTGATTTGCTAAATAAATATTGATTGATCTGTCAAATTTCTCTGCTTTATTGTCACGAAATAATTGTTATGACATGACGATATGCTCTCAATTACGTCATGATTCCTATTTTACGACTATCCCAAGACATAGTCCACATCAGGTAGCTTCTGTAACAACAATCAGATAAATACCACTACGAAGTCGAATGAAAAAGAATGCCTACATCTTCTAGGGGAAAAAAACCCAACGGCTTGGAAATCAGTTCAGGTCGTGTTATGTTGTAAAAATGGGCAGAACTAATTTACAATTTCTTTTTTGGTTTTAGTTTTATCTTCTTCACATCATTTTGTTAGTGATATTTTAGTTGTATTGTTATTGAAAGGTCCTGAAGTCCTTCCATGGTTCTTCATAGATACAAACATAAATGACAACAGTTCACTTCCTTGTTTATTTACTTAAATTAGAATCACTCTCACTGAATATCAGTTTTCAGGGTGTATTTGATGTACATCATGTTTACTAATAGCCGCAATAGGTCAGTGGTTAGTGAACTGAGCTACTAAGGACAGGAGGTAGAGTTCGATCCTGGTCGACGGCTTCCAGGTTCACCTAGCCTTAATGGGTACCCAATTTTTTTCTGGGAAAGTAAAGCGGCACGGGCGTAATACCGACCACATTACCGCAAAAATCATGTGCCGAAGGTCAGTAAAAATGATGGTCACTAACACCATATTTCCTATACGCTACTTGGGCCTCTTTACTTACTTTTACTATGTTTATTACTAATTGCGGCAGCATTAAGTAGAATTAGCATAGATAGAACCAAGACTGCTAGAATTAAGATTGTTTGGAATTTCATTCATTTACTGAATGCCGTCTCCGCATCGAAGTTTGGTTACCATGGATCGCCATTCCGCTGTCTCTTGATTTGAAGGTGCAGGTTGTCACCTGTAGGTGTTAGGCTGACCTGTCCATCTTTCGATGTTACTCCTCCATATTAGTCTTGGTCTGCCAGAACTCTTTTACCTGTATTTTTCCTACCAAGATTTCTTTTAGGAGACTGCTGTGTCTTTTAACATGCACACAAAATCGTATTAGTCTTGTTTGAATTGTATTTAGTAATTCTCTTTTCATTTTTAGTTGTTTTATAACTTCATCGTTCCTTTTTTTCTGTCAATCCAATTCTCCCTATTATTCTATATATCCACATTTCAAAGGCTTACATTTTCTGTCCTGTTTAGTTGTCTAATGCCCATGTTTTTGCATCATACAGGATTGTTGAGAAGATATAACATTTTGCTATTTTAGTTTTAGCCCTGGTGTTATTTGTTTTGACGTTAGTATATTTTTCATGGCATTAAAATTACTTTTTGTCATTCCTATTCTTTTGTTTATTTCAGTTGTACATTTCCCATCACTGGTTATAGTAGAACCCAATGTAGTTGTAGTTCTGAACTGTCTCAAGGTCTATTCTTTCAACTTTGATATCCACTTGTGGGTTTTAAATATTATATTTGTTTATGATCACAATTTTAGACTTTTTAAAATGTGTATATCTAATCCATTTTGTTTGCTCGTCATGTTTATTTCATTCAGTGTATAGATTGAACAAGCTTGGTGATAGGATGCATCCCCTGTTTTACTCCTGTTTTTATATCAATATGTGTTCGCTTTGTTATATTTTATTATTGCTGTTTGCTCCAAGTACAAATTACATATTAGTATTTGTCATCAAGATGTATATTTTTTTAGGCAGTCTATAAGTTGATTATGGTGTATTCTATCAAAAGCTTTGGTGCAGTCTATGTAGTAGGCACATTTTGTTTTCTTTACTTCTGAGCACTTTTCGATTAACTTGCTCATGAAAATGGCTTCTTTGGTCTCACTGTTTTTCCTAAATCCAAATTGTTTTTCTTCTAATTCAATTTTGATTTTATTCTGAATCCCTCCTTGTATAACGTTTAGTAAGATTTTTGTAACATGGCTCATTAGGCTTATTGTTCTAAAATCACTGCATTCAACTGCACCATTAGTTTTAGGCAAGGCAATGAAAATTGATGTTTTTAGTTCATTTGGTATGTATGTATCCTGTGTGGTATATGTTGTTGCATATGTCTGTGATCACTTCAATGCCAAAACCTTCTAGTGTCTGTATCATCGCTATCTGTATGTTGTTAGGTCCTGCTGCTTTTCCCTTTTTCATTGTTTGTATAGCTTTTTCCAATTCAGATTTTACGATTTTATAGTCTGGTGTACATTTTATAGTTGGTTTCTTATCCCTTTCGTCATAAAATAATTCTGCTATATACTCCAGCCATCTATTAATTATATCTTTATTGTCTATTATCATGTTTCCTTTTTTTTGTTTGCAATACATCCGCTTTCTGTGGCTTTTATATTTTTACTATTCATTCATTTCCTTGTGCACCCCTCTTAAATCTTTTTTCCGTTCCATAGTTTTCTTTTCTAGAAATATTTGGCTGAACCAGTAAAATTTTACCTATTTGCATATTACGCGTATTTTATTAACTATTTTCTTGTATTGAGCAGTGTTCTTCTCTTGTCTTTTTTCTTCCATTTTTTTTCTAAGATGGTGTCAGTTATACATTTTTGTTGTTTGTTTTTCCTATTTTGGTAAGATGTCGCATGTTTCTTGTATGCTTTTCTTTATGCATTACCATTTGGTTGCAACTTTTTCATCAGCATTTTCTCATCTGGACAACTCAGTCCCATCTTCTAGCAACTAATGATCCGTGTTCTTTACTTGTCTTGTAGAAGTATCTTTAATATCTTTTTTGATTTAAAGCTGTTATATCGTGTGGTATTGTTGATGAATTAGTTTTTTGTTTGTTTCTGTTTAGTTTGATTTTTATTTTAATCATTACATGATTGTGAACTGAATTTTGGAATTAATATTGTTAAATATTAAAGTTTTGTTAGAATTGAAAGATTTGTTAGAATTAAGACTTTTAAACATAATTTTGTTATAATTAAAGTTTAGTTAGTGTTAGTTAATATTGTTAGAATTAATATTGTTAGTATTAATATTGTTAGTAATAATATTGTTAGAATTAATATTGTTAGAATGAATATTGTTAGTATTAATATTGTTAGTAATAACATTGTTAGAATTAATGTTAGAATTAATATTGTTAGTATTAATATTCTTAGTATTAATATTGTTAGTATTAATATTGTTAGAATTAATATTGTTAGAATTAATATTGTTAGTATTAATATTGTTAGAAATAATATTGTTTGTATTAATATCGTTACTATTAATATTGTTATGATGATTATTTTTAGAATTGAGATTGCTGGGATTAGGATTTTTAAGATTAAGATTGCCAAGAAGCAATTTTCTTAGATTTGAGAACACTATTATTTTTAAACCATGACTTTCTGGTTAAAGTAAGCAACTGCTGTCTAGACTTCTCATTGCATATTCAATCTGGAGAACTCTACAAGATAACATACTTCTGATGATTCATATCTTCATCTGTTTCATCTCTTCTTTTCCATATTCTGCCAAACTATTTATATTTATCTCCCCTCGTCTAAATTATCCCCACACAATTACAATTCTCTAAACCACAACTAGCCGTTCCACTAACACAGAGCTTGTCAGATGTAAAATTATTACGCGAAACGAGTGGAGAAATCTTCATTATATTATTATATTCTATTGTCATAATATAAATAATCTAAGGTATGCTGATGATACAATCTTAATCGCTAAGAGCGAAAATGAATTACAAGAAATGTTACACATTACAGTGAAGGAAAGCAAAAATAAAGTACTCAGCTTTAAAGCAAAATACTGAAGTAATGGTAGCAACAAAGAAAAAAGAAATCATTGCAATGCAAAATAAAGACAAGTAGAACAATATTAAACAGAAATGTAAAGATCTGGGAACAGTGTTAACCTCAGGTGGTAGAGATGTACAACAGAGGTGAGATGCAGAATAGGGCAGGCAAAAGCAGCTATCCAGAAAATGAAGAATATATTGTACAATAAATTTAAGACAATAGAAACAAGAAAAAGAGTTCTTAAATGTTATGTAGAGCCAGTCTTAACATGTGGATGTGAATTATGGATAATGGGATACCAGACAAGAAAATCACTAGAGGCTGAATAAATGTGGTTTTACGGAAGAATGTTGAGAATACCATGGACAGCTAAGAAGTGTAATGAAAACGTTCTGAAAGAGGCCATAGTAAAGATAGAGTTATTGAGTTATTGTGTTATTGAGTAATTTGCGGGTCATCATCATTGCACTCTGAACATGTCCATAGGTGCTCACATCCCCTACTCAGCAAGTCCTGCAGTGTCCAGCCACTGACGACTCCAATTCTGTGTTGGTTGATAAGTCTTCTTACACGCGCACTAAGTTTCTCATTTCTGGCTGTGCTCATCTTAACTCCCATTTCCATCATCCGAAGAAGTGACGTGGATCTGTGTTTGTCGAAGTCCTGTGCTCTTCCCACATCTCGGAGGGCATTAATGATGTCCACCCGATCCATTGGTTGCCCTCCTCAACGACAGCGCAGCTAGCCAACCTGTCCGCTCTTTCATTTCCCCGTACTTCCGCATGTCCAGGGACATAGACAAAGGTGACCTTACGTATTTTGGACTTCTGCAATGACTCTACCCATTGCATGCGTACAGAGCCCGCCTCCACTTTTGCTTATCATGCTCATCGAATCACTCAGTATACATGCGTGGGTGTAGTCTTGTGACGCTAACCATTTGAATGCCTTGGGCACTGCAATCACCTCCATTGTCATGCTACTCGTGGTTATAAAGAATGCCCCACTGTCTTCTTTGACTATTCTGCCTGCCGAGCGTGCTGCAAATGCCCATGCACTTCTCTGGTGTCGTATTACAGATCCGTCTGTATAGATGACTGCATCTTTCTCATCGGTGTTTTCGCAGATGAGACCGTTGACCTCAGCATTAACCACGACCGAGTTCGGTTCCCTACTTTTCCAGTCGAGTGTGACAATACACGAGATAGTCCCCTAGTAAAGACAGAGCTAGTTGTCAATATTAGGAGGCAACAATCTTCATTTGTAATCATGTAATGTGAATGTAACAGCTGTAATGTGTTGTAACAACTGGGAAAATTGAGGGACAAAGAGATAGAGGGAAGCAAAGAGAAAAGATCACAGAAAGCTTAAGAGAATGTCTTGGCAGAAGGTCAACAACAAAAATGATAAATAACTGTCGAGATCGAAAGTTGTGGAGAAAGAGATTATCGCCTACGTCACCAGGCATGGTACTTGATGATGATTCTATTGTATCTCTATTACATTCTACCCATGGAACCAGTTTCATTGCAATCAGGAATTTCCCATATCCGTCCCACCACTTGTCCCAGCATTTCCCAAAATGTATCGATAAATTCTATTGGCAAGGTCGCTCGGTGCATATCCTACTCGACTGTACAGAAGACAATTTCCAACCTCCTTAGTCGCCCCTGACGACATACGTGGCAGGTAACAGTTGCTCTAATCTTTTCTCTCCCTCACCGTGGGGACCAATTGTGGCTAAAAGTGAAAGTCAATTTGTATATAAGCGTATGCATTTGGATTCGTGCAAGAAACTATTTCAAAGACTTCGATTATGAAATTTCAAAAGCATTATGGAGGTACATAATGGAACGAAAGATAATCTGAGTGTTGTTATTTTGTTCGTTTATGGAGAGTGTGGTGCCAGTAATTTTATATGACAATTATACATATTCATGAATGTTGTTAGTTTCACCAGAGACAACCCTGTTTTCTCAGAGAAAAATCTCCGTTACATCTTTTTTTCAGAAATGGCTGAGTCACACAGGCGTATCAGGCATGGAGAGAAGCAATTATGATACCATTACTAAAGCCAGGAAAAGATGGTTCAACGACATCCAGCTATAGACCAATCAGCCTTACAAGCTGTTTGTGTAAAACAATGGAACGTATAATCAATCTCAGACTGCAGTGGTACCTGGAAAGTGAAAATCTCCTTGTCCCACAACAAGCAGGCTTTAGACAGTGTTACTCTACCGAAAATCAGGCAACCTATCTTTCCCAGGAAATTGAAGATGCGTTTCAAGAAAAGAAACTGGTACTAGCAGCATGGATAGACCTAAAGAAAGCATTTGATAAGGTATGGAAGGAAGGGCTTTTGAAGAAACTGAGAAATTATGGAGTAAATAGCAGGATGTACAAATGGGTCAAAGCATACCTGCATAACAGGAGAGCCAGAGTGCAATTGGGTGGTCTTAGGAGTAAAAAGGTCTTATTGCGCCAGGGCGTTCCACAGGGAGGGGTACTATCTCCAACACTTTTTCTGTTCTACATCAATGACCTAGTTACTGAACTACCACATGGCATCAAAGTGGCAATGTATGCAGATGACTTAGTAATGTGGTGCACAGAGGAGTATGCAACAGTGGCCTCCAAATTGCTACAAAGAGCTATGAATGCACTGAATTCATTGACAAATAGATGGTGTATCAGCATCAATACAGACAAATGCAGTACTACACTTTTCACACTCTCCCCAAAACAAAAAGCAGTGCCATCTACATAAACAATGAGCCTGTGAAAGAAGACATACAAGCTACTTATCTCGGAGTTACATTTGATAACAAACTATCTTGGAAACAGCAGATAAATAAGGTAACCCAAAAAGCAAGGAGGAAATTGGCTATTCTAAGAAAGTTGTGTGGAACCACACGGGGTGCGAGTGGGAAAATACTCTGTAAAGTTTACCAACAGAGTATACGCCCACATTTAGAATATGGATCATACGCATGGTGCTCAGCATCAAACACCACATTGCAAGAACTGGATAAAGTACAAAACCAGGCACTTAGGGTCATCACAGGAGCAATGAAATCAACACCAATATTGGAGATGGAGAAATTGTGGAGGATACCAGCACTGAGAGAACGGAGAGATACAAAGGTGCTGATACAGGCAGAAAAATGTGTATGCATGCCGAGACATCCAATGAAGGACAGATTCCAAAATCTTGCATTGGGACGACTTAAGAGAAGCAGTTTTATCCACCAAGCCAAGCGTATTAGTAGACAAACACCAGGCATGCCAAGAGTTGTTAACCCCCTACTGTCCATACCAGAACAGACTCCCTGGATAGATGAATCAGGATTGTCAGTTCAAATACAGACAGAAGTGAAAGGTATAGTTGACAAAGAGGAACAAAATAGTCTACAGCGAAAAACAATAACTCTCAGTTTCCTGGATGAAGAATACCCACACGACCTAGGGATCCGTGTGTACACAGATGGATCAGCACAGAATGCAGTAAAGAATGGGGGAGCAGGTGCATATATAGAGTACCCAAATAACACTAGGGATATGAATAAAATAGCAACAGGGAAATATTGTCACAATTGTGGTGCAGAAATACAAGCAATAAAGTTGGCAATAGAAAAACTGCTGAACAGTAATCTTAGCCCACAGCCTGTAGTGTTTTTGACAGATGCAAGATCAGTACTCCAGGCACTACAATCCAGAAAATTACTACATCTGCAGACCTTATTGACTGAACTCTGCAAGCACCACAGAGTTGCCCTGCAGTGGATCCCGTCTCACTGTGGAATACCAGGAAATGAGAAAGCAGATCAGTTGGCAAAGGAAGGTTCAACAGGCACACAACTAGATATACCAGTTACATACCACCATAAGAAACAGATAATCAAATCAATCAGAGGACCACAAGCCCCAAATCAGGATGCCTTTCATAATATGAATAGATATGAACAAGTTATCATTATATGCCTTAGAACAGGACACAATCGACTCCATAGTCACATGTATACAAAATTCAAGATCGGCACATCAACTACTTGTACATGTGGACAGGCACCCCAGACTGCTGAACACATACTTCAAGACTGCACTGAATATAGTAGACTGAGGAAAACCCATTGGCCCATAGATACAACACTACAGACAAAACTATATGGGTCACTGCAAGAATTACAAAAGACAGTAAAATTCATACAGGAAACGACATTGCAGATATAGACAATACTTCGAGCGAACGAAAGATAGATAGATAGACAGGCGTATCAGTTAGTGGGTTGGGGGAGCCATGTTTTGGAGTTCAACCCAGTCTACCTGAATTACTGAAAGGTGAAAAAGGGGAGCGAGGGTGTGAGGGCTCTATCTATTACAACAGTACAGCTTCAATTTGCAAAAGGAAAATAAAACTGTTACATAAGGATTAAATACAACATGCTACAGTTGTTAACATTTTTAAAATTGTTGTGTATAGTCTCACTCAGTGCAAAATAAAGACAAGTGGAACAATATTAAAACAGGTAAATGAATTTAAATATTTGGGAACTTTGTTAACCTCAGACGGAAGATGTACAACAGGGGTGAGATGCAGAATTGCACAGGCAAAAGCAGCTTTCCAAAAAATGAGGAAGATACTATGCAATCCATTTTTGACACTAGAAACAAGAAAAAGAGTTCGTAAATGTTATGTAGAGCAAGTCTTAACATATGGATGTGAATTATGGACAATAGAACGACAGACAAGAAAATCACTGGAGTCTGTAGAAATGTGGTTTTACAGAAGAATGTTGAGAATACCATGGACAGCTAAGAAGAGTAATGAAAACGTTTGGAAAGAGGTCAAAGCAAAAAGCGAACTAATTTCCAATATTAGGAAGAAGCAATCATCATTTTTTGGCCATGTAATGAGAAGAGAACAGCTGGAATATATTGTAACAACTGGAAAAATTTAAGGACGAAGAGATAGAGGAAAGCAAATAGTAAAGTACCAGACAGCTTAAGAGAATGGCTTGGTAGAAGGTCAACAACAGAAATGATAAATAGCTGCCGAGATCGAAAGTTGTGGAGATACATGATCACCTTTGCCAGCAGGCCCGGTACTTGATCTTGATGATGATAATCTTGCTGGTGTTAATTTCGATTAATTTGTTCTATATAGGCTTTCATGTGTTAGTTTATATTAATTTGTTCTACATAAAGTTTACTTGTGCTATTTTCTATTATTTTGTTGTATATATAAGTTTACAAATGGTTCTGCCTCAAGTAACAATGAATCACGGTTTGTAGTTAGTTCGCACGAGATTGATGTCTTTTGCTCTGGGGCTGGTCTGATCAACAAGTTACGGATTGAAGGGGCGATAGTTGCAAATATCTGCTCCATCTACATTGGCGGGGCGTCGGAATGTGGCTCTCAAACAGAACACAAACCAGACCGACACATTTAATGCTAGCTATACAGGAGACGGATATGGACCAGAGGCTGCAGTTATTGGCAAAACAAAAACCAATCTCTATGACAATGACTGCACACACACACAATTGAGAAGTGGAACCAATTCTGTTTACTGGTATCTGAACTATGCCACGTCCCGGAAGATTCACACCATTCGAATTTATCATCGAGCTAGCACTATGATTCGGGTAAAGAATGCCACTCTACAGGTTTTCCATGACAGTGGCGGTGTAGTGTTCCAATATAATGATATATCATACCCAAACATTTCTTCGAACACTATTGTTGTCACAAGCGACAATGGCACACATTAAGATTGAGTTCTCATCGACCATTTCGCAGGCCGACAGTGCACTGACGGTGTGTGAGGTGCAAACATTTACAGACACCTATTGTCTGGACGGGCATTCTTGGTCGTTTTGTGCAGTGTGTAGTGGGTGCTGCAAAGAATACAACGTCATCATCGGTAAGTGTCACGGCAACTGTTCACGTGGGATATATGGACACGACTGCTCCGGGTCGTGTCTTAGTGTCTGTCCTGTATGTGAGAAAAAATCCGGAAAATGCCTACAATGTAAACGTCCTGGCTACATATGTAGTGACACTTGTCCCGATGGTAATTTTGGGCGACAGTGCAAACTGACGTGTTCTGATGGCTGTGACATCATATGTGACCCGGAAAGTACAGACTGTACATGCAAGGAAACGTACTACGGATCAGAATGCACTCTCAAATGTCCGGACAACTGTTTCAACGACACCTGGGAACAGTCAAACGGGAACTGTACATGCAAGGGAACGTTCTACGGGTCAGACTGCACCCTCAAATCTCCGGAAAACTGTTTGAACGAAACCTGTGAACAGTTAATCGGGGCCTGCGCCTCGTATGTCGATGATTCCCACGTTAAGAAGAGTCTGCCGACTACAACAAACCCAAGCATATGGATACCTTAATGTGTTTCTGTGCTGGACATGGTTCTTTTCTTGGTGTTTTTCTGTGAAGCCATGGCTCATATCTTGATGTGTTTCTGTGCTAGCCATGGCTCATTTCTTGATGTGTTTCTGTGCTAGCCATGGCTCATATCTTAGCTTGTGTGTGTGTGTGTGTGTGCTGGCCATGACTCAAATCTTGGTGTGTGTCATGTTAATCATGTCTCATATCTTTTGTGTGTATGTGTTTAGTCATGTCTCATATCTTAGTGTGTATCTGTGTTAGTCATGTGTCATATCTTTGTGTGTGCATGTTTGGGTTAGATATCTCATCTTTGTGTGCATGTTTATGTTAGTCATATCTCATATCTTTGTGTGTGCATATATGTGTATGTCACATCTCATATCCTTGTGTGCGCATGTCTATGTTGATCATATCTCATATCTTTGTGTGGATGTCTTTGTTAGGCACGTGTCATATCTTTGTCTGTGTATGTCTATGTCAGTCATATCTTATTTCTTTATGTGCATGTTTATGTTAGTCATGTGTCATATATCTTTATGTGTGTCAGTGTTAGTCATGCCTCGTATCGCTGTGTGCAAGTCTGTGTTGGTCACATCTCCTATCTTTGTGTGTGCATGTCTGTGTTAATAATCTCTAGTGACTCGGGCAGATGGTGCTCGTAAACCTGGGAGGGCCGACCATCTAAGGGCAGAATCCCCCTACAGAAAAGATCATCTGCTGCCTTGCAAGAAGATTGGGGACACTCGAAGGCTAGGGAAAGCAAACCCGAATAAAATGCTGGTTGAAATCGGATGCACTGGGCCACTGGCGCAGAACACAGTGCAACGTTTTAACGGGTGTTCAATCAGAGTGGATCTGGCAGACTCTAATTGTGATGTTCTGTCTGTGGGGGCGATCAACACACTTAACCTAACAGCTGACTTCATGTGAGAGTCTGGAATCCTACTCTGATTGAGTCCTGATCTGAGAGAGAGAGAGCGAGAGAGAGCGAGAGAGAGTGTGTTTACTTGTGTTAGTTTCTTTTAAATTATTATGAATAAGACTGTGTTATTTTCTATTAATTTGTTCTAAAGAAGCTTACATTTTGGAGTTTATGTCAATTTGTTCTATGTAAGTTTACTTGTGGTAATTTCTATTAATTTGGCCAATGCAAGTTTACAAGTGGTAATCTCTATTAATTTGTTCTATGTAAGTTTACTTGTGGTAATCTCTATTAATTTGTTCTATGTAAGTTTACTTATGGTAATTTCTATTAATTTGCCAATGTAAGTTTACTTGTGGTAATCTACATTTATTTGTTCTATGTAAGTTTACTTGTGGTAATTTATATTAATTTGTTGTTTTAAGTTTACTTACGGTAATCTGTATTAATTAGCTCTATGTAAGTTTACTTATGGTAACCTCTATTAATTTGTTCTATGTAAGTTTACTTATGGTAACCTCTATTAATTGTTCTATGTAAATTTACTTATGGTAATCTGTACTAATTTGTTCTATGTAAGTTTACTTATGGTAACCTCTATTAATTTGTTCTATGTAAATTTACTTATGGTAACCTCTATTAATTTGTTCTATGTAAATTTACTTATGGTAACCTCTATTAATTTGTTCTATGTAAATTTACTTATGGTAACCTCTATTAATTTGTTCTATGTAAATTTACTTATGGTAATCTGTATTAATTTGTTCTATGTAAGTTTACTTATGGTAACCTCTATTAATTTGTTCTATGTACGTTTACTTATGGTAATCTGTACTAATTTGCTCTATGTAAGTTTATGGTAACCTCTATTAATTTGTTCTATGTAAGTTTACTTATGGTAATCTGTACTAATTTGCTCTATGTAAGTTTACTTATGGTATAATCTGTACTAATTTGTTCTATGTAAGTTTACTTATGGTAACCTCTATTAATTTGTTCTAAGTAAGTTTACTTGTGTCAGTTTCTCAGTTTAGAAATCCGAACACAGACACGCTTGTGTACAGGCTGTGGAAACAGAAAAAATCATTGGCAGACTTTATTTAGATAAGATTTTGTTGTTGTTGCATTCTGCTTGACGCTGCGCGAAAAGGTCAAACTCAGATGATTATTTCTAGGCTATATCGGACAGTAATTATCATTAACATATTGTACTTAAAACTACATTTTTTAAATTAATTTAGCCGTTGTTTGTATTTTTGAGTTTTCTAATATATAGCAAGACTCTTCAGCCATCACTGACACAAAGCAGTTTACCTACATTAATGAATATTTACTACTAAACATGTGGATATTCACACTGGGGAAACTAGAGTGCTGCTGAGAATCGTCTAGCAGTTGGTTTGACAAATTCGGTGGAAGTTCTCATCTGGCGGTTATATTTATAATGTAATCGTCTTATTATATCAGTTAAAGCTTTTTTCAATGCACGGTAAGAGCTTTCATAGCCGTGATGAGAACACACTCATGCTTCTATCTCACCAACATATACACACACTGGCTCGGTAAATGATTGACAGTTTTACAATAGGGCGTATAATGTGGCGCAAGACTCTGAGCATCAAAGTGAGTATGTAATGACCAATGATAAGGAAAGTATTGTTTCACGTTAAAGGAAACATTTGGCGGGTCTTCTTCTACCTTTCAGCTCCATGTGGAGCATAGGTCTTCAACAAACACTTTCCAAGTCGTTCTGTTTCTTGCCATTCATTTAAGATCATTCCATGTCTTTCCCATCATCTTCATCTCTGCTTCCATCTGTCTTCTCCAAGAATATTTTGGTTTTCTTTTGGTGGGTAGTTACCAATTATTTTCTTTTTTTTCACCAAATAATTTTGAGACAGACCATCAATAAGAGTTTTCCAATCTTTCCCTCCTTTTCTATATTTTCTAATTTTCTTCAAAGGTCATGGATCTCTATCTCAAGTGTCTCGTCTTTATATGGTTCTAAAAATTTCCTGTTTCCTCCATCTCAGTCAGATCATGCAGAGAGAATGCCTTGTGATGCATGTAGTCGGACTTCAGAATATGTTCTAGCCATGCCCACCCACTGTCTTAATGAGGCCAAGGAGAAAGTATGCCTTGTGATAATGTAGTCGGACTTCAGAATATGTTCTAGCCATGCCCACCCACTGTCTTAGTGAGGCCAAGGAGAAAGTATGCCTTGTGATGCATGTAGTCGGACTTCAGAATATGTTCTAGCCATGCCCACCCACTGTCTTAGTGAGGCCAAGGAGAAAGTATGCCTTGCGATGCATGTAGTCGGACTTCAGAATATGTTCTAGCCATGCCCACCCACTGTCTTAATGAGGCCAAGGAGAAAGTATGCCTTGTTATGCATGTAGTCGGACTTCAGAATATGTTCTAGCCATGCCCACCCACTGTCTTAATGAGGCCAAGGAGAGAGTATGCCTTGTGATGCATGTAGTCGGACTTCAGAATATGTTCTAGCCATGCCCACCCACTGTCTTAGTGAGGCCAAGGAGAGAGTATGCCTTGTGATGCATGTAGTCGGACTTCAGAATATTTGTCCTAGCCATCCCCACCATCTCTTACGAATTATTTTGGAAATGTCTATATTATTAGATGATAAAGCACTAGAAGTGCTCGACATTAATACTGATCTATGCAGTCATGCAACACAGGATATCATCGAGGATCCCAACAGAGTTCATGCACGTGGGCCAGGATTTTCTCGCGGGGAATATCGGAGCACCTATGGATTCGTCTGGTATGCAGTGATGATGATACTACCACCAAAAAACAAGCCAAAATAAAACCGATCTCGTCCAGTTTATATTTTAGTGTCTAGTGCGAATATGACGGTTAAGCCCGATTTGGATCTGAAATAATGTAATCACGCT
Organism: Megaustenia siamemsis; assembly: GCA_032433765.1. NCBI lineage: Eukaryota > Metazoa > Mollusca > Gastropoda > Stylommatophora > Ariophantidae > Megaustenia > Megaustenia siamemsis. Next base: position 4,484,645 of record JAVIAB010000139.1, on the reverse strand, counting down.
ACTGTGTCGAGCTTTAACCACCATTTGCAAATGTAATATTTCTATTGCAATCACACAAAAAATAAATAACACGTTTGTTCAGTTTTTACAAAGGCCTTTAATTCCCTCGATACATGTCTCAATTTTTTATAGCACTGTCAACTCTGAAACTCGTCACCGTTTACTAGATACATGGAGTATTTTAGTGTTTTAAAGGAAAGCCGCAACTCACCGCCGTCTCGTGAACTCTCACACAATTCCACCATTCACAGCCAGTTTTATCTGTGCAGTCAGGTCCCGTATTGCGCTATTGAAAGTTTGGTTTCTAAAACAAGTTTACACTGGATCGCGATGGCTGAATTCTCTGATATGTTCATTATAATTCACTTGAACTCAAGACAAAACAGACAATACATACACGTTATTTCTTTACATTTTAAATGAGATCCATTATTAAATTGGTATAAATTCAAATAACTACTCACTTTCTCAGAGACATGCTACACATGAATTAAAAATTATAGAAGGAAAAACGCAAAGCAACAATGTCAGTATTTCAAAACCTGATGTGTGATCTATAGAATGATACTCCGCTGGATTAAGTGTAGCACGTGCATCATTCCCACTCATTTGGATACAATTCTGATAATATTTCTTCTTTTACAACTTCAAGGTCTGTGACACTTTAAGGTTGGTATTTCTTTATTAGTTGTATATTTTATTGCTTGTTTGTTCTTAATAAAGCGGCCCAGGAGTTGGTATTTCCTTCGTACCCAGTTGTACTACCACAACGAGTAGGATGAAGATTAACAGTATGTTGTAGCTTGTATGAAGTACTTGACATTTTCTGGGGGTTGGATCGAGCGGGGAGCATCACACTCGGTCAAAATTCTGAGAGCACGTTTCTTAGAGAATTCACTGACAACTTACTAAGTGATTTTGTTATTATACATCGGAATGGAGCAGTTGTTGAATTAATTGGCTAGTTACTTAGTGATTTTATTATTATACATCGGAATGGAGCAGTTGTTGAATTAATTGGCTAGTTACTTAGTGATTTTGTTATTATACATCGGAATAGAGCAGTTGTTGAATTAATTGGCTAGTTACTTAGTGATTTTGTTATTATACATCGGAATGGAGCAGTTGTTGAATTAATTGGCTAGTTACTTAGTGATTTTATTATTATACATCGCAATGGAGCAGTTGTTGAATTAATTGGCTAGTTACTTAGTGATTTTGTTATTGGACATCGGAATGGAGCAGTTGTTGAATTAATTGGCTAGTTACTTAGTGATTTTGTTATTGGACATCGGAACCAGGCATTTGTAGAATTAAGGAATGGAAACGGACATAAAAAAATCCGAGGTTCTAGTGTAGAACAACAATGTAGTAGAATGGCCGAGTATTTAATTGTTTGGGGTCAGATGTTATTTTATCTTGCAACTGAACATTGAAGTGCAATTTATAATATTAGTTGTCGAGTGAGAGAGAACTGGAATTATTGGAATGATATAGGTAGAATTGGAATTATATATGTAGAATTGGAATTATTGGAATGATATAGGTAGAATTGGAAATATTGGAATGATATAGGTAGAACTGGAATTATTGGAATGATATATGTAGAACTGGAATTGATGGAATGATATAGGTAGAATTGGAAATATTGGAATGATATAGGTAGAACTGGAAATATTGAATTGATATAGGTAGAATTGGAAATATTGGAATGATATAGGTAGAATTGGAATTGGGTGTTCAATCAGAGTGGATCTGGCGAACTCTACTTGTGATGTTCTGTCTGTGAGGGCGATCAACACACTTAGCCTGACAGCTGACTTCATGTGAGAGTCTGGAATCCTTACTCTGATTGAGTCCTGATTGCAGAGAGAGAGAGAGAGAGAGAGAGAGAGAGAATTGGAATTAATGAATTGATACAGAACTCCATTTTCTTGAGTCAATGGCGAGCTGAACATCTAGAAGTCTGAGAGGAAACAGCACAAGAGACGAATTTGTAAATTAATAATCTGCTTGTGAAAATATATAAGAAACGAGTCTTTGAGTGTGCCTGTGTGTGTACTGCAGTTGTGGTTGACGCTGGAGCGGTAGTCGGAGATGACCAGTAAGACAATCAATATCACCTACAAAACACGGGAACAATGCAGCAATGTAGGTTTCTTCTCTTTACACAGTCACAGATCGACGAACTGGTCACTGGTTTCATCATTAATCAGTACGACGAGTGAGGCCATATTTGTTAGCCACGTTGGGGTCAGTGGAAGATAACAAGAGATGAAAAGCCCACTCTTTCTACCAGTTCATCTCCCTGGTAACAGTGCGGCAAATTACACTACCGAGGCGAGGTTCTCCGTAGTTCCCGCGATGTTAAGGGTTAGTTGAGATAGGAAATATACAATTGCAGTAGTCTCAGTAGTCTTATTAGGGTGGACAATCTCAAGGTCTACAACATAACTCGGCAATTATTAACACAACTGCTGTCACCAATCAGTTTCCAGTTTGACTAGATCGAGTAATAGTTACTTATTTAGCCATAGTATTCAGTTTGACTAGATCGAGTAATAGTTACTTATTTAGCCATAGTATTCAGTTTGACTAGATCGAGTAATAGTTACTTATTTAGCCATAGTATTCAGTTTGACTAGATCAAGTAATAGTTACTTATTTAGCCATAGTATTCAGTTTGTGTATTTGTATTCAATTTTATTCCTCATTTTAACTGTCCAAGATAGATATCTAAGTCGCAGTTATACACACAGAAGGTTATTTTGTGAAAAATACTATATATATATATATAGGCGATCGTCCTACAGCACTACCTTGTGCTACTCACAAACTTTTCTGTTCTGTAGACAAATAAATTCACGTAACAGAAAATGTACTAACGATATGACGTGGTTTAAGTTTTGTTCCAGAATTCGGAGCTCAGAAGGGAACTCAAAGTCTAGGAAACAATAACACTTTTGAGTGTAAGAAAAATGTATTTTGAGACTGAGGTGTATGTTTAACACACATCATCATCATGTGCCATACCGGTTGGCGTAGGCGATCAGGTCCCTCCACAATCTTTTATCCACAGTGCATCGTATCAGTTCTGTTGTTGAATGTTTTCCATGCCATGACACCAAGCTATCCAGTATTTTCTCTCTTTGTCGTCCGCGATCTCACTTTCCTTTTATTTTGCCAGTTGTAACCAATTATTCCAACTTTCCTCTTCTCATGATGTGCCCAAAAAATGTTGATTGTTTCTTTCTGATGTTTTTAGGAGTTGCCTTTTTGTGTTGGTCTTTTTGAGAACTTCCTCATTGGTCTTTTTAGCTGTCCAATGAACTTTCAACATTCTTCTGAGATATTCCATCTCTGTGACCTCTAATCGTCTTTTCATTTGTTTGTCAACTGTCTATGATTCGCTTCCATAGGTCACAATTGCTTCTATATAGGACGGATGAACTAACTCTCTTTCTTATTTCTATTGACATAGATGTGTTGCATAATATATTTTTCATTTTCTGAAATGCTATTTTGGCCTGAGCTATTCTGCATTTTATTTCCGTGGTGCATCTTCCATCCGATGTTATTTATTTGCCCAGGTATTTGACGCGTTGCAGTTGCTTCAGATTTGTACACACAGGTCGTCCTAAACAGTTGTGTCTCGTTGTTGATGAACACTGCACCTTTGGAAAGTGGAGAACAATACAACGAACTCTGAGCACTGAGTCTTTAATAATTCAAGGTAGAAACAAAAGCAATAATCACAGACAGAAACAAAATGTCATCTCTCAAGTTCTAATATCATCATGTGCCATACCGTTTGGCGTACACGATCATGACCTTCCACAATCTTCTATCGAGAGTGCATAGTATCAATTCTGTTGTTGACCGTGTTCCACATTGCCCGTTTTTAAAGAACATGAGAACTGGCTGTAACATTTTCAGGGGCAGGTAAGTGTGGTTCATCATCATCAAGTACCGGGCCTGCTGGAGTAGGTGATTATGTCTCTCCACAACGTTCGATCTCGACAGCTATTTATCATTTCTGTTGTTGACCTTCTGCCAAGCCATTCTCTTAAGCTGTCTGATATCTTTTCTCGTTGCTTCCCTCTATCTCTTCGTCCCTCAATTTTCCCAATAGCTCAGTGGTTAGTGAACTGGACTACCACGGACAAGGGGTAGGGTTCGATCCCAACCGACAGCTTCCGGGTTCACCCAGCCTTAAATGGGTACCGGATTTTTTTCTGGGAAAGTAAAGCAGCACGGGCATAATACTGACCACATTACCCAAAAATCATGTGCTGAAGGTCTGTAAAATATAGGGTCACTAACACCATATTTCCCTATACGCCACTTGGCGTGACGGGGTACTTTACTTTTTTTTTACTATTTCCTTCTTATTACATGACAAAAAATGATGATTGTTTCTTCCTAATATTGGAAATTAGCTCTCTTTTTGCATTGGCCTCTTTCAGAACGTTTTCATTACTCTTCTAGCTGTCCATGGTATTCTCAATTCCCTTCTGTTAAACCACATTTTTACAGACTGCAGTGATTTTCTTGTCTATTGTCCTATTGTCCATGATTCACATCCAAATGTTACGACTGGATCTACATAATATTTAAGAACTCTTTTTCTTGTTTCTATTGTCAAAAATAGATTGTATAGCATCTTCCTTATTTTTTGGAAAGCTGCTTTTGCTTCAGCCATTCTTCTTACCTCTGTTTATCACAATAAAGTGATCACACGAAGAAAATATCCGTAATTAAAACATAGGTAGATCCATGTTCGGCAGTTTCCGTGTTGTTTATTATTTGTTAGAGATGACACTTCGGGCAAGCTTATATGTGTCTAAGGGTGCACTTAACAATATAAAGACAAGGTAAGGGCGCGTTTAAAGATATAAAGACGTGCAAAGGGTGCACTTGACGATATAAAGACAGTGCATAATAGACCTGCGGTGTATTCACTACAATTAAATCTATCTGAAGGCCGGTCGCATGTACCACCAGTGTACATACCTTTTGCTAGTTGTTGGAACACACATAACAGGTGTGGGAATGTCCTGATTATTGTGAGGGGACCTCATGGAACCTAACACCGAAAACAAAAAGTGGGCAATAGAGACGAAACAGTTTTCGTTGCTCCTTTTCGATAAGAGGCGAAGTGTTTGAGACTTGATGGTATCTTTAAATCCTTGGTTAAATGCTGGTGATAGTTTAAAGAACGTATCAACAGTTTTATCGATTTCAAAGTGTACCCAGTGGGGGCCGTTTGCACACTTTTCATTCCACCCACAGGAGCACAGATGTTGGCTAAATTGTTGCCATATTTTACCGCGTGATCTAGGCATCTGTTCACGAGTGATTTGTAATGCTTCAACATGTGCCATTCACTTACACAGACGATTACATTTCTTACATACGTTTAAAGACATGTAGTATCTTTAACGTAATAGTAAAACGAATCTATTGGGAGTATAGTGTCATAAATACGATGGCATCACTACACGTTAGATGTTTCAGTCGTGCTCTTAAGACAAGATTGGAGAAACCAACATTTCGATCTCAATAAATCTGTCGATACTTACGATAACAATACTTTCAGTTCCGATTCGCTGCTATTGTTTAGAGTATATCATCGGCAGTTATTTATCATTTCTGTTGTTGACCTTCTGCCAAGCCATTCTCTTAAGCTGTCTGGTATCTTTTATCTTTGCTTCCCTCTATCTCTTCGTCCCTCAATTTTCCAAGTTGTTACAATATATTCCAGCTGTTCTCTTCTCATTGCATGGCCAAAAAATGATGATTGTTTTTTCCTTATAATGGAAATTAGCTTTCTTTTTGCTTTTCCCTCTTTCAGAACGTTTTAATTACTCTTAGAGTATATAGTTTAGAGTATAGAGTTTAGAGTATAGAGTATAAAGTATTAACTTCTTTAAGCATTATATTATTGGTAAACTATTGAGCCTCTCTTCTGTTTCTCCATTTTTGAAAACCCTTTCAGGTGAGACGTTGTTTTGTTGTTTTGTCTTAGACAGAAAGATGATATATCCCTTGAGCTATTGAATTATTAGCGGGTCATCATCATTGCACCACGAACATGTCCATAGGTGCTCAGATCCCCTCCTCAGCAATTCTCGCAGTGTCCAGCGACTGACGACTCCAGTTCTGTGTTGGTTGATTAGTCTTCTTACACGCCCACTAAGTTTCTCGTTTCTGGCTGTGCCCATCTTAACTCCCATCTTTTTCATCCGAAGGAGTGACGTGGTCTCATGGTTGTCGAAGTCATGTGTCCTTCCCACTTCCCGGATGGCATTGATGATGTCTGCCCGATTTATTGGTTGACCGTCTTCAAATAAAGGACAGTTAGCCAACCTGTCCGCTCATTCATTTCCCCGTACTCCCGTATGTCCTGGGACGTAGACAAAGGTGACCTTACGTATTTTTGACTTCAGCAATGACTCCACCCATTGCATACGTACAGATCCCACTTTTCTTATCATGCTCATCGAACCACTCAGTATGCAGCCATGGGTGTAGTTTTGTGACTATATCCCATGTTTTCTATTTTTACATTCTCTTGTAGACTGTCCTGTATCTTTACCATCTTTGCCACGGCTCCGCATGATTATATTTGTTTTCGTGCCTAGTTAATTCTTTTCTTTTTATTAACTCTTATGTATTATCACCACTTCCAATTTCAATAAAACTGCACACAATTCCAGCAGCTAAAGTCCATGCCCTTTTCCAGCAGAGAAAATGAAATAATGTACGAGCTATTACGATTCCAACCAGACAGGAGGGATATTACGGCTTCGTGTAACAGCTGAAGGCTCGCTGCATTATAAATGAATAGACGTGACCTTTATCACAACACACCCACCGTTAAATATATCCAGTCGTAGAAATGTCAATGAAGACTGTTCATCACATCGAACAACACGCCATAATAACAGATTGACAGCCCTTGACTGGTGTCTTTCTTGGTACTTTAGCAAGTGTCTCTTCTTAGTACTTTTAATAACAGATTGCGTTGTACAGTGTTTTGAACCACTCGGTGAAGTATGTCTACTACATTTATTTGGAATTGCTTCTCAGATCTATAGTTAACCCAGGCTTTCGTACAAAGAAACAACTGGTGGTAATCAGAGTTGTAATAAAGCATGCAGGAACTGTCTATGTCTGTCATATCTCATATCTTTATGTGCATGATTATGTTAGTCATGTGTCATATTTCTTGATGTGTGTCAGTGTTAGTCATGCCTTGTGTCGCTGTGTGCATGTCAGTGTTAGTCACTTCTAGTGACTCTGGCAGATGGTGCTAGTAAACCTGGGAGGGCCGACCATCTAAGGGCAGAATCCCCCTAAAGAAAAGACAATCTGCTGCCTTGCAGGAAGATTGGGGACAATCAAAGGCTAAGGAAAGCAAACCTGAATAAAATGCTGGTTGAAATCGGATGCACTGGGCCACTGGCGCAGAACACACTGCAACGTATTAACGGGTGTTCGGTCAGAGTAGATCTGGCAGACTCTAATTGTGATGTTCTATCTGTGGGGGCGATCAACACACTTAACCTGACAACTGACTTCATGTGAGAGTCTGGAATCCTACTCTCTGATTGAGTCCTGATCGCAGAGAGAGAGAGAGATCTTAGGTTACCATTGTTACGATATATTTATATTCATTTATTTGTTTTAATATTGATCCACTTGTCTTTATTGTGCATTGTTCTTGTCTTTGTTGCTACCATTACTTCTGTCTTTTTGCTATTAAAGACAAGTCCTTTATTTTTGCTTTCCTTCACTATAATATCTAACATTTCTTGTAACTCGTTTTTTACTGTTAGTGATGAAAACTGTATCATCATCATATCTTAGATTCAGAGCTAACTGTAGCGGCAATTAAAGATGCAGAAAATCTGTTAAAACTATCTTTATGACACATAATACCATTGCAGGTGTATGTCGAGGGGCTCACGATAGAACCAGAGGGATAAATGCCGCTTGGTTTAAGCAGTCGCCACGACGTTTGAGACTCAGGATTTTTATTTCACCCCCGATAGAAAAAATCTTTTCTGTCTACCGCGGGTTTCGAACACGTGCGTCGACTTTTCAGCCAGCGGAACAGTGGTTTTAGCCGCACGGCCACGCAAACAAGATACAGTAAATCTGTTGAAAGAACGAGGCTTGTCAGATTTGGAATGTGAAAGTAGCCTAATCGGAACAAAAAATATTGTTGGCTGATCTGGAAATATTTGGTATTAAACAAACACAAATGTATTCTCGGAATAAAACTTTCAAATTTTTACAAATAAAAAAAAAATATTGCTATCAGTCAGCTTGACCTTGTTTAATGCCACGACATTATTTTTTTAATCTGACGTCATTAATGATGAGGTTTGGTGGGAAGGCAGATGATGATTTGTTCACAGCAGGACTCTGTACTCTGGGCAGCCCTTATATAGTCGAGGCTCTCTCAGTAGATCGCAAATATCACGCGTGTTGATTGTTCCTGATCTTCGCTGGTTAAACAATAGTTCGTGTGAGCAGGTACGGCAACCACTGGAGTTTGTACAAATGTCGATCATTTCTCTTCACGCTGCTGTCAAAAAGCGATGTTTTCTATTGTTTATTTAGCCATTTCTTTCAATGAAGAGAGTGGTACTTTCTTGACACTTTTTTTCTGTTGCACCTTCATATACAACAATGTAGCATTTCGTCCTCACAGCCGTAATACAGAACAATGAAGCAATCCGTCCTCACCCAATTAATACACAATAATAAAACAATCTGTCCTCACACAATTAATACACAACAATGATGTAATCCGTCCTCGCACAATTAATACACAACAATAAAACAATCCGTCCTCATAGCCTTAATACTAAACAATGAAGTAATCTGTCCTCACAGCCTTAATACTAAACAATGAAGTAATCTGTCATCACACCCTTAATACTAAACAATGAAGCAATCTGTCCTCACAACCTTAATACTAAACAATGAAGCAATCTGACCTTTCATGCAAAACCCAGATATTCAGAGATTTACTGATGTGTGTTTGCCAAACGTATAATTGATATACGACTTTGCCTACTAATGCATTGAACGAGAGGAGAACAATATTTGTTACCCAAAACGTTAAAGTGTATAGTTCAAGGAAGTAACAAGGTTTCAACCTAATGGACTTTGAATACACAACGTATAGTTCAAGGAAGTAACAAGGTTGCAACCTAATGGACTTTGAATACACATGGGACTTTTTCAGATTTACAATCTCAAAGGCAATCAATTTACCTGAAAATGAAGAAAAAAGGAGATTAGCAGTAAGTGGGACATCGCTCTGGGCTTGGCAAGCTGACAAGTAATAATAATAATAAACATAGTGGTGATGATGATGATGATGATGATAATAATGGTGGTTGTGATGATGACGATGATAATGATGGTGGTGATAATGAGTATGGTGACGATTATAGCAATGAAAATGCTGTATAATTGATCCAAGAAATAAATAGTGGAATGAACCATACGAATAACAGTAATGTATATAATAAATAATGTATATATATATATATATATATTATTGTAATATTAATAATTAATAAATAATATATATATAATACATTATGGGAGAAACGAAAAAGGAACGAAAGCTGTAACCTGCTATTGTGGCTTGCAGGAAGTGTCTGTTATGTTATGATCGTCAGAATATTCTTCAACACTGCAGTCATCAATAGGTCACATCATTTTTCTCTAAAAAAAAAAAATCTCTGGTACAAATTCACATCTGCGTCAACCTAGAGACCATTCGGAGAGAAGAGGATGGAACCCAAACTATTAGGTTTCAGTAGCAAATTTACTAGCCAGGGACGTATTAATGCGTAGAGCACTAATATGAGGCATTTTAATGTGAGAAGGCCAGTGATTTTCCATGTTATTAATACCGTACCTAAATCAACGATCAATATTCTAATTTTTCATTTAAAATCAACACAAAATGGTATTGAGCTGCTAGGCTAACAGAACGATCAGACACACTTACACGGTCTTGGCAAAAGCCATCATAACAAACTAACAATACACATCAAACCACAAAAATCCAAGCCAGATGACACAACACAACAATTTTAAAAATGGCGGAATGAATGGCGGAAAAGACGGTGGCCTTGATTTACGCAGTCTGGTAAAAGTTGATGAGAGCCGCGATAGCTCAGTGGTTAGTGAACTGGACTACAAAGCTGATGGGAGCCGCGATAGCTCAGTGGTTAGTGAACTGGACTACAAAGTTGATGGAAGCCGCGATAGCTCAGTGGTTAGTGAACTGGACTACAAAGATGATGGGAGCCGCGATAGCTCAGTGGTTAGTGAACTGGACTACAAAGTTGATGGGAGCCGCGATAGCTCAGTGGTTAGTGAACTGGACTACAAAGGACAAGAGGTAGGGTTCCATCCCAATCGACGGTTTCCGGGTTCAACCCAGCCTTTAATGGGTAACGGATTTTCTTCTGGGAAAGTAAAGCGGCACGGGCGTAATACCGACCACATTACCCCAAAAATCATGTATTGAAGGTCTGTAAAATGTATGGTCACTAACACCATATTCCCTATACGCCACTTGGCGGGGGGGGGGGGTACTTTAATTTTGTTTTTTAACTGGTAAAAGATTAATAGAGTAAACACAAAGAGAGAAGATACTAGATAAAAATAATAGACAATACCTGATACGGATACTATTACTAGATAGACCTTTCTCACTATAATTGTATGTTTATTTTATGTTTTCTGCAGCTATACTGGCGGTCCCGCATAGTATTTTATATTTGTTTTATATTTGTTATCTGGGCGTATCTCCTAATTGTTTCAACTTGGCTAACTAGAAAGCTCCTGCTTGGGATTGAATGACGCTAGTTGTACTGTTGAACCGGTACTCTAACCTCTAGGTCATATATCGCTTTGAAGATTTAAAGTTGAAAAAAATGTCTGTAAATTAAAATGAAACAAATAATATAGTATTAGTCAAACTGGAGGATGTGTGGTCAAGAGGTAATATGTTGTCCTCTGGACTAGAATGTCCCGGGGTTAGAATCTTGTCTTGCCTCAGGCGGTAGGAATTCGTTTTGCTTCTTTCGTGACTTTGCTCTTACATGGTCGCTGAGTAGTGAAATGTGTAGTCCTCTCGGATAGCGGCGAAAAACGAGAAATCATATGTGCACTTTGAGCACGTTAAAGAATCCATAGCAGTTAAAAGTAAAACAGAACAGGCCAAAATGGTCGCTTTCCAGGTAAAGTTGTTATTGAAGTTAAAATCTACCTATGACGAAAACGGAGGTGTCGGGAGGCAGATGCAAACATTACAGCTTGTCCAGAATTAGCAACACAACCCATTCACGCCTGGTTAACAGGTCAAAAATGAAGAAGAAGAAATTATGTATGTATATGTATATATGGTCTTTGGCGTATTGACATACGGTTGGTATCAAGCAATCATAATAAGTCAGCAGATTTTTTAGCATTCACCAGCTTTCACCTCTGACAACGTCACTAGAGACTAGGAACTGTGTTTTGCGTGGTAATTCGTTTTTCTCTCGGCCCAGGGGTCCCTCGCCTCACAGGCAAATAACTCCGTCTTCGGAGGTATTCATATTTTTCACGTCCATGAGTAATTAACGTTTCAAGCCAGGCGTTCGCTGCTGAGGCCAAGGATAGGTGCCGCAGAGAGAAATTATAAATAAAAACCTCAATTGGTTCAGCCGGGATTTGAACTTACAACTTCTCTGTCTTGAGACCAGCGTCCTGCATCGTGACCAACCAGCCCCATAGTCAGTAGTTTGATAAAATATCAGTGTCTTATGCTAGAGACTGTTATACTGAACAGCTCCTCTCGTGGCTGAATCTGTCAATATTGGATAGATAGATCCCACCACAGAACGAACAAGATGTATTTGTGGTGCCTGACCTCGACTCCTTTTTCCTGCGGCTTTTGTCTTTCGAATCTGATATCAACGCTGCCTCGAATGTTGCTGTGTCGTTTCTTTATTTTTGTTCTCCATGTGCTACGATCTGCAGCCAGTTCCTCTCACTTTCTTTCTCTGATAGAGAATTCACTCAAACTAGGTTGAAAATGATTATCAAGAAAACTGATGAAGAAAACTGATAAAGAAAACTGATCAAGAAAACTGATCAAGAAAACTGATAAAGAAAACTGATAAAGAAAACTGATGAAGAAAACTGATAAAGAAAACTGATGAAGAAAACTGATGAAGAAAACTGATAAAGAAAACTGATAAAGAAAACTGATGATGAAGAAAACTGATAAAGAAAACTGATAAAGAAAACTGATGATGAAGAAAACTGATAAAGAAAATCAATATGAGTGAAATGTCAGACGAAATCATATCCTTTGTTTGCTGAAGAAAAAGACAGAAATTGAAGATACATCCTTCTTTTGCCAGACGTCAGGTAATATAAATCAGAGACAATGCAATATGCAACATGAAACCAGTCTGTCTACAACACGATAGGCCTAATTCTCTGTTGGCTCTTGTAAGCTAATGTCTCATTGACCAGTTCTATATTATGCCATCAGATTGCACGTATAGGGAAATGGATCATGATAGAGTGTGATTTGACTTATTTTTCCTTTCCTCCTACGCTGCTAACTTTTCCTAATTTTCTCCTGATTTGTAATAAATATTCACAAACGGAACCTAACCCAGGGATTTGGACCAAGACCAATTGTAAAAGAAAACTGCTAGTTGATGTGGCCATAGAACATCTGAGACGCCGGTACAAGAAAATGGAACCATAGCTGTTTCTTATTGATTTTGTTTAGTTATCTTGATTATTGTCATGTTTCAGGAATAACTTATATTTGGTTCCGCTATGTTCTAGGGCACATTCAAGTTAATTAGGGACAAAGCCATTGCCAGAAAATATGTGGAGCTACGATAAAGCTGACAATAGGGAGAATATGTGGGGCTACGGTAAAGCTGACAATAGGGAGAATATGTGGGGCTACGGTAAAGCTGACAATAGGGAGAATATGTGAGGCTGTAATAAAGCTGACAATAGGGAGAATATGTGAGGCTGTAATAAAACTGACAATATGGAATATATAGGGGGGGGGGTGCTGTGATAAAACTGACATTAGGAAATATATAGCGGGTGGGATGTAATGAAAATGACAATAGGGAAAATGTGTGGGGCTACGGTAAAGCTGACAATTGGGGAAATATGTGGGGCTACGACAAAGCTGACAATTGGGGAAATATGTGGGGCTACGATAAAATTAACAATAGAGAATATATTTTGAAGATAACAAGGGGTATATGTGTATTTTAAGTTTAAAAGTTTGTGGATAAAGTATATTACTCTTCATATATAACTAAAAACATTTAACCCCACAAGAGATGATAGACAACAAGCTGCAACAAGGAATCGGTAAATAAGAAACAATATTTCTTACACAATAGCCACCAAAGAGAGCGCTAGACAAACGAAATACTGACTGTAGAGAACAATAGAAGGAAAACAGATCGAATTAATTCGGCAAACAGTCTATTAAAACTTGCAGATGTAGGAAGTAATGCGAAAGGATCATGACGATAGAAAATGGATAAGGCAAAATATACGACACGAGAGCTAAGTTTTTTAGTAAATGAGTGGTGCTTCAAGTGATTTAAGAAGACACTGGTCTAGCAATTGAGCTAAGTGCGGTCAGCGACCCACATCCTGCGTTAGGATCGGCGAAAAAATAGCTGAGCGAGACCATGCTCCAACTTCAAGCGGTGCTCATGAAAACAGACTATACATCTAGCTAAGCGAGTAGAGATCGAAGAGGCAGGCAACCAGGTACCCAAAAATGTAGTTCTGAAGTCGGATTGTAGGGCGAAAGGTGCAAACAAATACAACACAATTCGTCTATGTCCATTTAACGTCCTTTTAAGGACGGATTGACAAAGAGACAGTTCATTCCTTTAGTAGCCGAAGTGTGAGCGCCAGTAAATAAATTGTTTGTAGAATTGAGTAAGTATTGTCGAACAGTAAAGCTGAAATAGGGGACCAAATTATTGAGAAATTATTTAAACACTATATTATAGATATTTACCTAGTAATGATTGTTACAATAAGAGCAATAAGTAAAATGTATTGCTAACGTAGTGCTACTAAAGTTAAGCCATGGACTGACTTCTAGGTGCATCCGCACCTCTCATCAACATGGTCACCAACTGGCAAACAAAGAAAAGGCAGACGATTGTAGACATGGCGACAAACCATACATGATGAAATGAAAGGGGCTGGCAAGTCCTGGCGAGAGCTGTCCATGCTTGCTCCAGATCGGATTGAGTGGAGGTCTCTTGTGGGTGTCCCATGCTATGACTGGAGTTCCAAGGATTAAGAGGAAGAAGTCTTCTTCAACATTTTGTCAAACGATGACTCATGTTTGTCGCTCTTATTAGAATGACATAAAGTGGACATAATTGCGCTGTTGTTTAGTTTACGGCTGTGGCTTTAGGACAGTCACATCCAGCTTTAGCAGAGATTTTCTGGTGACCAGTTACTGCTACTCGCAATCCTCTTGGTTTGGTCTGACTGTTAAATCCGTTTTTATAATCATCGTGAGATGTGTAGTAGGATCACAATCAGCTGTTGATCCTCATTAAAACGGTCAGCTATGAGTCGCTGACCGCGCCTAGTCCGTGATGAGTGACGTCCTGACCCCTCAGTTTAAGCCGCAAGTCTCCATGGCAACGTTGTGCTACCTGTGTCAAGCCTGGACTCTAGACTCAAGAGCAAACAGAAAAAATAGCAACTACTGAACACAGGAAACCGCCGTCTGAGTGTTTCAGTTCATAAGTGAAGAGCATAAAGAAATATTAGAAATAATCCACGTGATAGGATTTCCGTAATACCAAACCATACACAAATAACTTTGTACGAAACACACTTCAAGGTTATGTCAATGACATTCTCTTTAGCTTCTTTATAACATCATCATATGCAATGGGACTTCCGTCTCCAATATGGCGGGTCTAGTCCACGTCCTCTCCATTGCAGAAATTGCATCCGGGGTCCGATTAATTTCGGTTCTGCGTTGCACTTTTCTGCGTTAAAGTCAAAATGATGATATACTCAGATGTAAATCTGCGCCGCTAAAGCGAGGTCGTAGGCCGACAACAGCCCCTTTTTGACAAATCAAATGTTGTGAATGCGACCTTCCACCGTCTAGACTTGATATGCGCATTACGTCACATTGGTGCTGTTCATGACCGTTGTTGGAATTCCTTGACGCAAGTTATTTACATGTTACTCATTAATGTGAAATGCTTCGTCAGCCGCAGTTTTATCCTTTTAGGGAATTTGCACTGTGTTTTGTTCGTCGTAGGCTGCATTCACCAGAGTAATCAAGAATCTAAAGTGCGCGTCATTGCTGTGCTTGCGACATTGTTATGTGTGATACGTCATCGTAATGGCCCATCCTAAATCCCTAGACCGATGTTTGTTTGTGCGACGAGGATGATCTGACGACTAACTGTGTGTTTGTATGTTCGGAATTGGAGTCAACAACGATGGCCTAACATCATCAAGCGCTATACATTTTTTCAGGAAATATGTCGATCCTCATTTTCGGGAGTATGTGGACTTCGGGGTATATGGTGGATAGGCGGCGGGAACCATTGAAGGCTATGCATGAAAAGTGTTCCTTGTTGCAGTTTCCTCATATGCCCACTCCATGAGGGACTTGTTGGTCTCGAGGCAAGACGCCGGCCTCGGGACAAAGAGGGGTTAGGTTCAAATCTCGGCTACACCAGTTGGAATTTTTATTTATGATTTCTCTCTACGGCAATCACCCCTGGTCTCAGCAGCGAGACCCGGCTTGAAACGTCAGTTACTCATCGACGGAAAAAAAACATGAGTACCTCCGAAGTAGGAGTTATCTGCCTGTGCGGCGAGGGACCCCTGTGACACGGCTGCCAGGGAAAAATGGATTAACACGCAAAATTCAGTTCCTAGTCTCTAGGGACTTCGTCAGAGTTGAAAGCTGGCGAACGCAACAACAACAACAACATATGCAATAGTAATAATATATGAAGTGGTAAGATTTTCAGAATGTGCATTTATGTGAAAGTAATTTACCGTTAAGCCATACGAACAAGGCCATATAAACACTCAGAGATCGTCAGAGCATTTAAAATGAAATAAAAATGTTTAGGTTATACTTTCTGATATGAAAATTGATAGTTTGGTCATACAGCTAGTGAGTATGACAAAGAACGAACACAAGAGGATCATTAACAGTTGCATTTTAAAGTCAATATTTTTTTTCCTTTGAGGATACGGCCTTGATACTGTGATAGATTCGAAAACAACATAAAACAAATGACATCCTACATGTACTGATAAGGTGTATGTGGTGCTTTATATTTGGATTATGGCGCTTGTTGAATTACTTTTAATTTTAAAATATAATGGAACGTCCTTCACGCCGTGTCGTTCGAACTTCATAAATTGTTATAGGCCGTCTGGTAATTTCTTTAACCCATTCAAGTCAATTCTCATCCTCTCGACCTTGACATATGACAAACGCTTGAGGTGTCCAATAATACTTCAAACATTTTTATTTATGTACTATTTTACAGTCCGGTGATCACAAGTTACAGTAACACATTTTCGTGATTTACGTGTACGATAGATTACTTGCAGGATACAGTTAATAGCAATACTACCTGGCGGTCTGGAGGACCGCTGAATCACACACTACTGGAATGATTTAACAAATTACAAATTACATTTCTAGCTATCCAAACACAGGTCCTGTTGTGGACTAACTAGATCTGCTAGTCTCTTCACTTTGATGTAATATTTGTCTTGTTCTAATGTCTTACTTATCTATACTATTTGGCAGTTTTTCTAACCGCCCTGCCCTGGTATCTGCTATTGACTCATCTACTTCTATCTCCTCTGCTAGTTTTTTTTAATTTGCTTCCTGCTTGTCTCTATTTAAATAATTTGTTCACTAACTTCTTTGCTCACTCACTAACTCATTCACTTATCCTCTAACGGAAGTAATATATTTTTCTTGCTGAATCTCTTTCCCTATCTGAATGAGATCTGAGAGTGAGTGTCCTTACATAAATGCTTGGCACTACCTTTTTTTTTACTAACCTATGCGTCTATCCGCCTACATGTCTGTTAATAACATAAATACGTGTTGACCCTGTGTCTGTCTTCACACACAATCTGCAGATATTTATTAATTAAATATGTACGCCCACGCAGTTTGATCATACATTTTTAAAATATGTTATACTACTCTCACCATGACCACACTCTGGGTGTCCGTTATTAAGTGCAATATTGCTTTCCACGTTTATATATGTGCGAACTACTGGCAACCACCAGTATACACCTCAAGATTTTCTTAGAACGTCTCAGCTCCTATGAGGATTGCAATATAAGACCAGTTCTAGTCCCAAAAAGTAACAACTGTGAATGCCAATGAAACTTGCATAAGCTTTCCTCTGCTATTGGTATTACACAACCGTATGAACATAATATAGGGAGCCGCGATAGCTCAGTGGTTAGTGAACTGGACTACAAAGGACAAGAGGTAGGGTTCGATCCCAACTGACGGTTTCCGGGTTCACGCAGCTTTTAATGGGTACCGGATTTTTTTCTGGGAAATTAAAGTGGCACGGGCGTAATACCGACCACATTACCCCAAAAAATCATGTACCAAAAGTCTGTAAAATTTATAGTCACTAATACCATTTTCCCTATTCGCCACTTACGGTATGGGGGTACTTTAATTTTTTGTATGAACATAATATTGTTAATATTAATTTCTATAATGAAATAACTGATGCGCTGAGTGAAGCCAAACAGTCAGGTAGCAAGCGATTGAACGTGTTTGTAAGAAGAAAGTGACAAACAAAACCATATACATTTCATTTAAAGAGGAGAAATGAATTATTACTGAACAGACAGAAATATGTAGTGAGTGATCTGGTCTAGTGAGGAGAATGAGACGTTAAGTTACATCTCCCAACCGACCGGTTTCAAGGTTGACAATACCATAATAGATAACGAGATTTTTTCTGGGAAAGCGAGGCGGCCTATATTTCAATTGGCTATAACATTTGTTTATCGACGCTTTTGATAAAACTATTTCTTACGTCACATCTAAGGAGTGACATGGTTTTTTTTTCTTTCTTTTCAAAAAATGTTTGTATGAACATGTCCTTGTGTGTGTGTGTGTGTGTGTGTGTGTATGCGTGCGTGCGTGCGTGCGTGTGTGTGTGTGTGTGTGTGTGTGTGTGTGTTTGTGTGTGTGTGTGTGTTTGTCAAGAGAGAAGGAAAACCTAAATAATGAGATGGTAAATCTGAATGCTGAGTTAAAACATGAAGCATGGTTAACAGTGACTTAAGTCATGTCAATGTTGCCCCTAGTTGCTTCAATCAGAAAATGAAATATGTACATCCTTATAGATAGCGTTAGTCTATAAGCACGTTCACCTTTGTGGATTACATTTCCCAGGACTTTTAACCGCTTTGCCAATAGCCGAGCGGATATCGAGCAAATAATCTCGTAGTTATGTCTACTTTGTGCATGTTGTCCTTTGTTTCAACCACAAGCGTGACCATAGCCAGCCTTAGTTGCCACAAGAAATTGCGTCAAATTGCAACAGCAGAAAACAGCAAAACACAGCAGATTTAAATTACGTTTCTCACGAGATTTATTTTTTTCCAATAATTATGTGTGTCTGTATCTGTATTCTTCTTCGTCTTTTCTCTTTCTCACTTGTGCTGAAAAGGTGTCGTGGTTATATCATTTGTCGTTCTTGAGCTGCTCGAACTTTCTGAATTAGTGATTTTCCTTTGTTGTTACATGTCTCTGTCACTGCCTCTATCCATCTTCTTCTGGGTCTTCCTCTTGGTCTTTTTCTATGCATTCTCAAGAAGAATGTGTATATGCACATTTAATGATATGCCCTAATGAATACATCGATTCGGGTTCTTTGTAAGCATTCATCCAGATTTCGACACGTTAAGTGCCATATTCAGATGTATGTCTGAGAATAGTGGCAATGTACATCCTGCTGCTGCAGTCTCATGTTAGATATATGTTTATAACAGCTTTCAATGCTGGGGAAATCCTTCAAATAACGCTTTCAGGAGACAATCCGATCATTAGAAGCACTCTCTTTTTCCACTGAAAATCGTCCACATTTAATAAATTCACAGAAAATACTACAAGACTATTTGAGTTTAGACGACAGTCTGCAACAAGAACACACATATCTCTACGATCGAATGTATTACGTCTGGCAATAACAACTTGAAGTAGTTATCTTTGATTTTAACCCTCCACAAAAATAAGTTGAACTGCTTGACAAGAAGTGCAACCACTCAAGTAGATGTAAAAGAGTTGTTGTCCGTGTAAAGATGTGCTTCATTGTCATGACTACATGTGGCAATTGTACCAGTTGCTGTGTTCTTCATAATTAACAATAAATACCGCTGATGTTATTATCACATGCCAGAACAATTCATACACAACTAATTCAAGATGTTTGAACTGAGCACCTTGTTAAGTTGTATGCAACAAATCTATGTCAATTGAATTGAAGAAGAGAGTTCATCCGTGCTATATAAAACCAATTCTGATCTATGGAAATGAATCATGGACAGTAAACAATCATTGGAAAAGACGATGAGAGGCCACAGAGATGGGATTTCTCCGAAGAATGTATAAAGTTCATTGGACAGCTAAAAAGAACAATGAGGAAACTTTCAAAGAGCCAACAGAAAATAGGAGATTTAAAATAAGATTAGAAAGAAACAATCAACATTTTTTGGGCACATTATGTGAAGAATAAAGTTGGAATACTTGGTTACAGCTGGCAAAATACAGTGAAAGAGAGATTGTAGACTACAAAGGGTGAAAATACTAGAAAGCTTGGAGACACGGCATGGTAAACAGTCAACAACAGAACTGATACGATGCACTGTGGATAGAATATTGTGAAAAGACATGATCGTCTACGCCAACCAGTATGGCACAAGCTGATGATGTTGTTACATAGACAACGCTACGATGTCCAGTATTTGTTCGATGGCTGAAACAAAATTGAAAAGTTCGTTTTAATTTGACAGTGGTCATTGTTTCCAGAGATGCAAATTTTTGCTTCAATTTCTTAGGGACTTCTTCAAAATGTTGATTATATGAAAGACTGCTGTCATGTGTGGACGTCAAATAAATCGTCTTGTCACTTCTCTCTATGCTTTCTCCTTTTAATGAATCACCCATCGGTTTAGTTTTCAGAGATCTGTTTTTTTTTTAATTTAATGAGTCATAAAGCACGGGTCTTAATTGACATCCACATGGGAGATCCCAAACATCACGTGCCGAAGGTCCATAAAAATGATTGTCACTATAGTCCGTTCAGAATCGTTTGCCGAGATGTTATGATTTATAATTCAAAAAGTTCTTGATGATTTCACATGATTTTTGGCATACGGTGTTAAAATGTCCATGTCACGAGAACATATGTGTTACTCGATGTCTAGCTATAACGGTTTTCTTAAAGCGGCGAATTCCTTTGATCTTTGCCCATGTAACTATTATTTTGACCCTAATCAAAATGTTTTACAGTAATCTAGTGCAACGATGACCCATAGGCGTGTCCATAAAATTTTACTTGGTGGCAAGTATACAAATTTTAAATTATATGTAGAACTTTTGTTCGTAGAGTCAATTTGATATAGTTCCATGCTCTTGGTGTGAGTTTCCCAAATGTTGTCGCTGCCTTTCAAATACGTACATTTAGTTCCTCATCTAAGGAAAGTGTGGCTGTAATAGTGGATCCAAGATAGCTGAACTTCTGTACTGACTCAAGCAGGCTTCCATTCAAAGTAATGGTTGTTGGTTTGCTTATAACATATTTTTGATTGCTTGGGTGGTCTTGAACAATAAACTGTTTAACAAATCAACTAGGAAATTTTGCAAATCAAACTATTTATCTGTAGACTTAATCAGAGTAATGATCATTCAGAATCAGACGAGTCAAATAGGTCGATTACTGCTTTCGGCTGAACAAACAACAAACCATCCTTTTTCCAATATTCCTCTTCTTGTCGTAACACATGATCCTCACATTTTACCCAGTAGTCTTTATTTATATTTGATAGAGCCTGATTTGTAAGTGTCTCAACATCGCATAATTTGAAAGTTTTATTTGTATATGCTACGTGTCCTTTAACTTTTGTCCAAACTAGTTCTATAGGATTTAAGTGTGCATGATATTGAGGTAGTCTCAAACATCTATGGCCATGTTCTTGTATAAATCTTTATAACAATGTTATGCTCAGTAAAATATTTTGCCTTTATATTCATTCTCACATAGACTTGCAGAAGATAATATGGATAGTGCCGCCTCCTTTATGTAAATATTGAGATTTGCCTCTGAATTATGACTCGAACTCGAGTCTACGGCCGTGATTTTGACGTCACATAATTTCCGGTTTCGGCTAAAATGTCATTTTGTGCTAAACGGGAAATTTCATATGTAACATTTCTTTATAAAAATTTATAGTGGAAACATAACTATTTTAGGACGGTGCGCATTCAGCCGTGAAGGTCATGCCTATATGTTAAAGAATCAGCTGTGAGATGTAAGCATCTACATAATCCCGCCGGTGTTTATAATATCGATTAACTTTTTTTTAATATAGGTTAAATAAGGCATCTTTGAAACTGGATCACATTTCTTTGATAAAAAAATATTTTTATAGCGACATTAGTATTCTAAACCTAACTTCAAAAGATCAATGCAAATGAACAATAAGTTTTTGAAAAAAATAAATTAATGTCTAGGCAAACGAATCTGAACGGACTATAGAAGCGTATCTACATAGTGCTTAATTGTGGGTGTTGTTCGTTATGTGTATTTGCAAACATGAATTCAATTGGTTACAATTAGTGTGGCCGTATTTCTCAATGATTTTGTCAACATGGTACACCTTTTTCTTATTCGTATTCTTCACAAGTTGTAACAATTCGGGTTTTAAATATGTGTCGTCAAATTTGACATTTTCATTCGCAAGCCATGTCCTAATTTGCTCTTTTGTATTTGATGCAGTAGGCACTTTGTCCCATCTTGAATTCCCTAAGGAAGTGCTGATATAGTAAAACAGTAACCTTTTGCATAGTTATAAATTTGCATTTCAAACTCATTGTAATTTAGATATAAATGTTGGTAAAGTCAACAAATTGTCTACTGAGTCTTCACAAAATTAATAAAGATACGCCTTCACTTAGGTAATTAATGCCCAGGCCGTGGTGCGTCATGTCGTTCAATAACAATTCAGTTTTGTGCACGGGATTTTCCTGAACTTAGTGTTTCTGCAATAGCCAAACTGTTTTACGTGAACGACCGCAACAAATTAATGTATATATCCTAAAATGGTGTCAAATTCGAACAGGGTGAATTTAATATAGCCTAAAGAAGAAAACTTTTAAACTAGATCAAATTTCTCAGAGCAAAAAATATTTCTATAACGACATCAATATTATAAGATTACATGCAAAAGTTGAAAGCAAAATAACAAACGGTTATCACGTAAAGCTAATTCAAGTGTGGTTATGAATTTCTGAACGGACTATAACACCATATTCCCTACATCACTTGGCGTGACGGGGCACTTTACTTTTTTTTTTTTTTTTGGGGGGGGGGGGAAGGGGGGGGGGAAGGTGTTAGTCTACAATTCTCTTATTATATAACAATTTTTCTTGAAGATCGCGGACCCTTTTGTTAAGTCAGAGATGACTATTTTGTCGAGATTGAAAAATATTATATCATTTAGAAGTATAAAGGAGTGCTTTTGGAACAGAAAGCAAAAACAAACACATTTACAATAATGAAATATGACTGATGAGGACAAAGGCAACGTTTGATTCATTAAAAATAAATTATTTGGGCCGCAACACTTGCTCGACGGTACTCTTCTATTGATCAGATTTGATTCTACTACAAAGCTCCGTGTAAAGTTTCCTATCGTAGTTTCCTATCGTAGTTTCCTATCGTAGTTTCTTATCGTAGTTTCTTATCGTAGTTTCTTATCGTAGTTTCTTATCGTAGTTTCTTATCGTAGTTTCCTATCGTAGTTTCCTATCGTAGTTTCCTATCGTAGTTTTCTATCGTAGTTTCTTATCATAATTTCCTATCAACTGTGAATTTTTGATTGAATGAGTGACATTGAACACGAGTAGCCATCATGCCTTGTGGTTGATGGAAAACATAGTGTTAGTTCTCATTTTGTGAATGACCATGAGTACATTTCTGACTAATATGGTCAGTCTCGCGCCACACCGTACTACTCTAAAAAAAAAATCCTTTTAAACTCATTTCCAGAGTTGTGGTAGATTTTGAAGTTTTATCGGTGGCAACACAATTTACCCGCTATTGGAAATCGAACCCAAACCCACCTCACCATTAGGCGGATTCACTAACGACTTGACCCCATCAGCGTAACAGATTGAATAATGATAATAGTTATCTGGCAAGTGAATTTAATGTTGAATGAATGTATTGTTGATACATATTATGTTAGTAACAACCAGGCGGCAATTAACCCTGGTCTCAGCAGCGAAGCCCGGCTTGAAACGTCAATTACTCATCGATGGAAAAAATGTGAGTACCTCCGAAGACAGAGTTATCCGCGTGTGCAGCGAGGGACACTTGCACACACGGCTGCCAGTGAAAAACAGATTAACACGCAAAAATTCAGTTCTTAGTCTCTAGGAATTTCACTAGAGGTGAAAGCTGACGAAGGCATATACATATATATATATATATATATATATATATATATATATATATATATATATATATATATATATATATATATAATTTTAATGCAATCCTTTAAAATCGAATAGATAAAAACATGTCTTGACTTCCGTTTAAGAGTAGGTAGTCACACATTTAATTGTTCTTGTATACCTGAATGTACATAGACGGCTCATGAGTGGTTCTTCAATTCTCGACAGATGTCTGTACTTCCTGTTGAATTGCCTGACCTGAACGTCAGCGGAAACACCAGCCTCGAGGACCTTTATGCCTTCTACGACTCGCCCAACAGCTACGCAGTCAATGTTGTACTCATCACTCTCTACGCCCCCATTTTTCTCATCGCTGTCGTTGGAAACCTCATCGTTCTTCTGGCTATTCTGACGGATGTGAGATTACGCAAGAGCTCGGCTAATTACTTTTTGGTTAATTTGGCTATCGCAGATTTGCTCAGTAAGTGAAGTTTGTATCCGCTTTGCGCGTTATTTGTTTGTCTCTGTTGTGTTATTGTTTATACATTATTGCTTCATATTGCCACATTTTTTCATTATATATGTTTTTCAATAATAATAGCATATACAGGGTGTTTAAAAATGGACGCATCCCTATGGTAACACATTTACTTACGATTCTCCATAAGGTTGTACCCTAGCAATTACCCATAGGGTTGTACCCTAGCAATTATCCATAGGGTTGTACCCTTGCAATTATCCATAGGGTTGTACCCTTGCAATTATCCATAGGGTTGTACCCTTGCAATTATCCATAGGGTTGTACCCTTGCAGTTCTCCATAGGGTTGTACCCTTGCAATTATCCATAGGGTTGTACCTTGATATTCTCCATAGGGTTGTACCCTTGCAATTCTCCATAGGGTTGTACCTTGATATTCTCCATAGGGTTGTACCTTGATATTCTCCATAGGGTTGTACCTTGATATTCTCCATAGGGTTGTACCCTTGCAATTCTCCATAGGGTTGTACCTTGAGATTCTCCGTAGGGTTGTACCTTGAGATTCTCCGTAGGGTCGCATCGTTTGTCCCAACACCTTATCAGCGGCGGACGACGAATTTGAAACTTGAGAATTACTTGCGCTATATGTATCAAGGCAGACTCTGGAATACGGTGGCTGGTTTGAACACTGGAATATGATTGTGTTGTGTATTCTGATAAAATAATAGAGAAGCATTGCCCTCAGTTACCTTCTCTGAATATCCGCCACTGCATTAAATTAATGTGCATATTAATAACTTCAATATAATAGGAATCAATAGATTAGCATCTTTACACCAACATTATGCTATCAATGGGGGCCTCGGTAGCCGAGTTGGGAAAACCACCCGACTGGACTACCGACGTTCGGACAACCCGTGTTCGATTCCCGCTGGGAGCAGTGTGAATTGTACTCGTGGTTGGAAAAAATAAAATACCCCCACGGTCGACCCAGCCGTTGGCAGAAATGGGTACCAGGGTATTACCCTGGGAAGGTGAGGAATGTTGCTTCGCATCTGAGTTTCGATGCTTGAGGCGACACTATACAGAAATCTCCGAACATTTCTGGACAGGCGGCCGAGCACATATGGGTGTAAACTCGCGTGCTAAGACGCCGGTTCAAGTCTCGTACTTTACCTTACCTTTATGCTATCAATGTCAAACATGGACATTGAATAAAGCCCCAAAACAGAAAAACACATCCAAAATAGGTGCTTGAGAGGTGTAACAAACAACACAAGGGCAGACTATCAAATGTTAAAATCAGAGAAGAAATTGGAATGAAACCATGTCTGGAATATATATATATACGAACTACAAATGGAATGGTATGTGCACTTAGAATGAAACCATGTCTGGAATATATATAAAAACTACAAATGAAATGGTATGGGCACTTGGAATGAAACCAGACCAAATGTCATCAAGAGCATTCTAAGAACATCAAAACAGAGGGTAAGAGGAAGACCAAGGAAAAGATGGATAGATGGAATAAAAGACATGCAAAGATCAAAACATTTCCCTTTTAACAGCAACCAGATACGCCAAAGAAATAAATTCATTACATTTATGAAAAGAGAGAATCCAACAACTAGCCGAGGAGATCAATGAGCTTCTATTTGCAGACGATCAGACACTAATACATGGAAAAATAGAAGACCTACAAAAACACTTAAATAGAATCAATAGCACAGACACAAAATTCAATATTAAAATCAACATCAACAAAACAGAAGTCTCGACTATCGCAAACGAGAAACAGAACATTAACATAATTATAGATGGCAGACAACTAAAACAAGTAGAGGAAAAATTAAAACATACAAAAAAATGGTATGTTAGAAGCTTTACGTGATAAGTGGACGACACAGATTAGACGACGTTTCGGCCCAATAGGCCTTCAGCAGGAACAAACAAGAAAAACACACACACACATTTTTTTTCTTGTGGAGGGACATGATCACCTACGCCAACCGGTAAGGCATATGATGATGATGAATTACATTTGCCTCTTACCGTTTACACGCATTTTATTTATTATAATATAAAATGTCTTCGTTTCAAGTTCGTGGTGCATTTATAAGCATTGCGTTGGCTAGCATTGTTAGCTGTAAGCCGTTTCATGAATCTATGAATGATGATTAAATAGACGAAGGTTGTATATTGCAGAATCAGACAAGACTATTAGACAAGGATCTAGAACAAAAATGTTTCTTTGTTAAAGGAGATGAAAGGAACAAGTATGGAGAGAGCTAACCACATAATATAAAGTTGCTATCATAAATATTGGCAGAGAATGTAGAAATCTATGCAAAGGAAAGGTTGATTTAAAAATGAAACATTTAATATATAAAATTACTGATGGGAATTAAGCTGTAGTGCTCTAGTGTGGTTTAACGGTGCTCATGGGTGTTCAGTTGTGCTCATGGGTGGTTCTGTAGTGCTCATGGGTGGTTCAGCGGTGCTCATGGGTGGTTCAGCAGTGCTCATGAGTGGTTCAGTAGTGCTCATGGGTGGTTCAGCGGTGCTAATAGATGGTTCAGCGGTGCTCATAGGTGGTTCAGCAATGCTGATGGGTGGTTCCGTAGTGCTCATGGGTGGTTCAGCGGTGCCCATGGTTGGTTCAGCGGTGCTCATGGGTGTTTCAGCGACACTCATGGTTGGTTCAGCGGTGCTCATGGGTGTTTCAGCGACACTCGTGGTTGGTTCAGCGGTGCTCATGGGTGTTTTAGCGACACTCATGGTTGGTTCAGTGGGGCCCATGGGTAGTTCAGCGGTGCTTATGGTTGGTTCAGCGGGGCCCATGGGTAGTTCAGCAATGCTCATTGGTGGTTCAGCGGGGCCCATGGGTAGTTCAGCAATGCTCATTGGTGGTTCAGCGGGGCCCATGGGTAGTTCAGCGATGCTCATGGTTGGTTCAGAGGGGCCCATGGGTAGTTCAGCAATGCTCATTGGTGGTTCAGCGGGGCCCATGGGTAGTTCAGCAATGCTCATGGGTGGTTCAGCAGGGCCCATGGGTAGTTCAGCGACACTCATGGGTGGTTCAGCAGTGCTCATGGGTAGTTCAGCGGGGCCCATGGGTGGTTCAGCGGTGCTAATAGATGGTTCAGCGACACTCATGGTTGGTTCAGCAGTGCTCATGGGTAGTTCAGCGGGGCCCATGGGTGGTTCAGCGGTGCTAATAGATGGTTCAGCGACACTCATGGTTGGTTCAGCGGTGCTAATAGATGGTTCAGCGACACTCATGGGTGGTTCAGCGGTGCTAATAGATGGTTCAGCGACACTCATGGGTGGTTCAGCAGTGCTAATAGTTGGTTCAGCGACACTCATGGTTGGTTCAGCAGTGCTCATGGTTGGTTTAGCGGGGCCCATGGGTAGTTCAGCGACACTCGTGGGTGGTTCAGCGGGGCCCATGGTTGGTTCAGCGGGGCCCATGGGTGGTTCAGCGGTGTAATGTGGAGAAAATCAGAATGTTTTCACTGTCAAGTAAAATCCTAGTTTAGCGTTTTTCAGCTCGGAGTAACGTCCCCTTACACTTTATTCAATCCCTCTCTAATCAGTCATTAGAAGGCCCCTGAGTTAGGGTAAGGAATACACTCAACCTAACCTTATATCTTGTTTAAAAAAAAAATTAATTAAATGCACAAAAACTATAAGCAGTTGTTACGTGCCGTATTATCAGGGGAAATCACTCATTTAGATGGAAGTCGCTTAACTAGGATTGTACCCACCCTCAATGTATGAAATGATATAGAGAGACGAGTCGAATCTTCCTTGATCACTAGCGAGAGAATAGTGAGTTGAATACAGGATGTTGTTTCTAATTTTAGTGAGCATGGCTTTAGTGATATCAAATTCTTATTGATGATAAGAAAGGTTGACAAAGGAGTGATGTGATTCATATGATTAAGATGCATAATTTTAATCCTGAAACTTCGAGATATAATATTCATATAGCGAGGGGAACAAAGAAATATAAACATGTATGTTACGGCTTTACGAGTCAAAAACTAAACACAAATAAACGTGTCGATCTAAGTTGTCTCTATCAGTAGATTCGATAAAACAAACAAACAAATCGTTATATATATGGTATTACAAGGAATGACTTAATTGGCGTCCTCACATATAATGTCATGACACAGCGAATGATAACTAAGATTGGAACTCAAGCAAGTGTGTAACTAAAATGCCCCGGGTATCGATAGAAAGCTGGTGGTTCTAAATATGGAGGACGACAGAAGAAGATAATGTAGCAGAAAAGACAGAAATAAAGAAAGAAAGAAAGAAAGAAAGAAAGAAAGAAAAAGAAAGAAAAAAGAAGGAAAGAAAAACAGAAACAATCATCAGAGAAAGGAATGATAAGAGCTTATTCCCTTCGGGTTTAGGGAAAAAAAATGGCTTTGGGTCGTTTTAAAAAGAACATCCGCAGATCAACATTTATTGATTTATTGCCTTGGTCACGCAGGAATTGGTGATAAATGTAAGAGTGGGTACACTAAACTTACACCACCAGTAGTGCAAATGTTAAGCTTAAATAGGAAGAGTTGTTGAAAGCATTAAATCTGCTTGAGAAGAATCCACAGCGTTTGATACGGTTTTCGTTTTTGTATACTTTACAAACAAATTCTGAACTAGTAGTCAAACATTGGAAGGGAAAATACAAAGAAAGAGAAGCAGAGGCAGACCAAGGCAAACATGGGCGAGTATCATCAAAATATGGACAAGTCAGCCTATGACAACCTGCACTATCAAAGCAAGAGATAAAGCGGAATGGCGCTCCATTTATTTATATTTATATATTATTATTGCTGTTTGCTCCCAGTATAGATTACATATTAGTCGTATGTCCATGTCATCTAGATGTATCTCTTTTAGGCGTTCTATAAGTTGTTTGTGGTGTACTCTAACAAAAGAATTGGTGTAGTCTATGAAGCAGGCATAATTGGTTTGCTTACTTCTGTGCACTTTTCGATTAATGTTCTCATACAGAAAATGGCTTTTTTTGTCCCGCTATCTTTCCTAAATCCAAATTGCTGCTCATCTAATTCAGTATTGATTTTATTCTGAATCCTTCCTTGTATAACTTTTAGCAAGATTTTTTTGTAACATTGCTCATTAGGCTTATTGTTCTAAAGTCACTGCATTCAACTGCACCATTCCTTTTAGGCAATGCAATGAAAGTTGATGTTTTTAGTACATTTGTTATGTATCCTGTATGATATATGTCGTTGCATATGTCTGTAATCACTTCAATGCCAAAATCTTCTAGTGCCTGTAACATCTCTATCTGTATGCTATCAGGTCCTGCTGCTTTTCCATTTTTCATTGTTTTTATAGCTTTTTCCACCTCTGATTTTAAGATTATTTAGCTGATGTACATTTTATAACTGGTTTCTTGTCCCTTTGATCATGAAATAGTTATGTTATATATTCCTGCCATCTATCTGTAATATCTTTATTGTCTGTTAGCATTTTTCCTTTTTTGTCTGCAATGCATCCACCTTCTGTGGCTTTTTTATTTTTATTAGTCATTCTCTTTATTTATGTGTGCATTCCTCTTAAGTCTTATTTGCTTTCCATAGTTTCTATTTCTATACATTTTTGGCTAAGCCAGTCTTCTTTTGCCTTTTTGCACATTTTGCTATTTCATTATCTATTTTATTGTAGTGGGCAGTGTTCTTAGCTCGTCTCCTTTCTTCCATTTTTTCTAAGATGGTGTTAGTTATCCATTTTTGTTTTTTTGTTCTTTTCTCTTTGGGTAAGGTGTCGCAGGTTTCTTGTATGCTTTTCTTTATGCATTGCCATTTGGTTATTACTTTTTCTTCAGGATTTTCTCTTCTGTATTGTTCAATTCCTTCTTTTAACAGCTTTTGGTATGTGTTCTTTACTTGTATTGGATAGGTATCGTTAATTTCTTTTTGATTTAAAGCTCCTATATCTAGTGAATTTGTTGATGAATTAGATTTTTGTTTGTTTCTCTTTAATTGATTTTCATTTGAATCATTACAGGATTGTGATCTGAATTAATATCTGCTCCTAGGTAGGTTTTGGCTTTCTTTGCGCTGTTACGGAACCTTTCTTTTTTCATTATGTAATCTATTTGATTCCTCTTCTTATCTCCAGGGCTTTTCCATCCGTATAGTTTCATTTTCTCTTGCTCAAAATAGGTGTTACATATTATCAGCCTGTTTTCTTCACAGAATCGTATTAATATTTCTCCTCTGTAATTTCTTTTTCCTAAACCATGATTTCCTATAATGGTCTTATATCTACCTTTTCCTACTTTAGCGTTCATGTCACCCATTACAATCAAGATGTCTGAAGATTTCACTTGCTTCATAACTTTATTTAGGTCTTCATAGTATGCCTCTATTTGTTCATCTGTGTAGTCTTGAGTAGGTGCATATGTCTGTATTATTGCTATGTCGAATGGTTTTGCTTTCAACTTGAATAGTATAATCCTATCACTGTATGTCCAGTGGGTACTTATATATTTTTGTAGCTCTCTTTTTATCAGTATTCCTACCGCTCTTTGATGTTCTGTTGTGTTTCCTGAGTATATAAATGTATATTTTTGTCCACTATTTTCCAACATTTTTTCCATCTGTCTCTGATATGCCTAAAATATCTATATTTATTCGTTCTGCTTCTTGAATCAGATTTTCCAATTTCCCTTCTTGATATAGAGTCTAACATTCCAAGTACTTATTTTAAGATCTTTCCTCCGACATAAGTTCGAATTCCTCTCCATGGCTTCCTCTGGACTAGTACGTGATGAGGCTCCAATCTCTTTCCGTCTTTCGTGTTCTGAATATGCCTCATGTATACCACACACTTTGCTGTTTTCGCTTTCTGGGCCGTTGATCATTTATGATTCGTCCGCCCCATCCACCGTCACAGATTTTTCACATATGGGTTGAACACACCCGGATGCCAGCGCCATTTTTGTCGAACCATGTGCTTGCCTATCGAACCGCGAACGCACGACACAACGAAGAATAAATCATATTCCACTTAAATATCGGTAATAACAGTTCATCCGCACGTCAGAAGTAAAACATACACCAAACGGGGAATAGCAACACATAATTTCACAACTAGACTGTCCCGTAAATCATTTAAATATATCAGCAATTGCCGAATTATAAAAACGACTACACGAAGCCGCCATGACACCGGAAAAGTCCATGGTAGCCAACCTTATATTCGGCGACCGCTCTTTAATGATGATGATGAGTAAAACATACATGAGAGAAATCTTGAGGCGTGTATATAACTAGTACACGTGTGTATATCCATTGTTGTCTGCTAAGAAAAAATTACATTTGTAATGTTGCCAGCTTTTCTCATCATCGCAGTTTGTAACTCAAATGTAGAGGCAGGCCAAATTATTATTCGTTTCTTTTCGTTGAATTGAGAATTCTGGAGAACATGTATTAATTATATTCTCTCTACCTGCTTCTACACATAACTGAGTCAGGCATTAATAACTGAGACAATTACCTGTATCATCATCAGGTAACATGTACTTTGCAGAAAGTTACATTCACCACATTTTCACTTGTGTGTGCACACACACGCAACCCGTGCGCACATCTCTTCGTATACAGGAAAGATTGTTTTCTTATTTTCCTTTCATTTCTCCTTCTAGTTCAATTTTTTAATTATGGATTTTGTATTTTAAAAATATATTTGTGTGTGTGTGTTGTATGTTTGTTCACGCTGAAGACCTTTAGCGCCGAAACTTCGTTATTTTTTGTTTTGTTCACTTGTTACGTGAAGCTTTAACCATGCCGCTTTTTCTTTTCCTATATGTATAATTTTTCATTTCTCCCCACTGTTGGCTTCACTGCAACTTGGTATTTTAATCCATTTATGTGCATTTCTTTACCTTGCCCCTGCATTCACAACAGCCCGTTTAAAGAATCTCTTTCTCTATCCAGATCTGCCACATCTATTGTCATTTCCAGGTTTCTGTGATATCTTGAAACTACGTAGGGAGGTCAAAAAGTAATGCATACCAATTTTTTTCTCGGAAACTATTCGGGCAAAATGTGTGAAATTTTCACAGATTGTAGCTGAACATCCCCTTTACACTACCTATTTTTCAACATAATCTCCGTCCAAGCGTTTTGCCTTACGCCAACGCGAAACTAGGTCATGAATGCCTCGTTTGTACCAAGTTTTGTTCTGCTGGCGTAGCCATTTTTTAACTGCACGGATCACATCCTCATCATTGTCAAAGTGTGTCCCACGCAGGAATTTTTTGAGTGGTCCAAACAGATGGAAATCTGAGGGAGCCAGATCAGGGCTGTAAGGAGGATGGGGCAGTACAGTCCAACCAAATTTGTTGATTGCTTCCCGTGTTACCAGACTTGTGTGAGGGCGTGCATTGTCATGTTGAAGCAACAAATCTGCAGATGGCTTATTAGGCCGAACTCTGTGGAACCGATTTTTGAGTTTTGTCAGTGTATTGATGTAAGCTGTCGAGTTGATTGCCTCACCTCTTGTCATTACATCAACAAGAATCACACCATCAATGTCCCAGAAGACAGTGATCATCACCTTTCCGGCTGATGGAGATGTTTTGAATTTTTTTCTTTTTGGTGACTGCGGATGATGCCATTCCATTGACTGCATTTTTGTTTCAGGCTCATAATAATGTGCCCACGTTTCGTCACCGGTAACAATTTTTGACAAAAACATTTCTCCTTCAACACCGAAACGCTCCAACAATTCAGAACAGAATGTTTTCCTTTGAACTCTGTGATCATTTGTTAGGCACCGAGGAACCCATCGAGCGCAAATCTTTGAATATCCGAGAGTTTTAAATATTGCGATTGCACTTCCCTTGCTGACTGTAAGCTGCAATGCCAATTGCTGACTAGTGATACGCCTATCCTTACGAATAATGGCATCAGCCCGGTTTAACATGTCTGTGCTGGTAGCCGAGGCAACACGTCCAGAAGGCGGTAAATCATGCAGCTCCACTCGTACACTTTCTGCAGCTTTAATTCTCTGAATCCAGCGACTAACTGTGCTCCTACCGACTGCAGAACATTTGTACTCTGCACACAGTCGTTTATGAATGTTTGCCACAGTTTCTTTTTCCGCAACCAGAAATTCTATGACACTTCGCTGTTTGTAACGGACATTGTTGACAAGCTCCATTTTAACGGTTCATAGATTGCGTAATATTTATCATATTGCTGTGCAATTTGGTGCACATAATTGGAACATGTCATATTCCAAGTGTGCAAAATTTCATATTCCTATCTTTATTATTAGCCGAGAAAAAAATTGGTGTGCATTACTTTTTGACCTCCCTTCAGTACCTTCTTCTTGGTCTTTCCCTGTCTCAACGCCCAGGAACCATACCTTCCATTATCGTTATTTCCAGCCCGCTGTGTCTTTTGATGTGGCCATATTATTTAATTTCTTCTGCAGAATGGTGTTTATCATTCAGTACTTTTTAATGTCAAAGTCATTTAGTAAGTCTTTATTGCCCTTTTCATAAACAATGGTGTCTTAAGGATTTTCCTGTTGCATTGTGCTTCGAATGAATTGATTTTCTTCCTTGCTGTTTGAGATGTTGTTCATTATCCATGATTCACAATCATGTGTTGCATCGAGAAGATACATGTCTTCAGTAATTTTAGCTTTACAGCCTGCTGGTATTGTTGCACGTATTCTTCATTGGGTTTAATTTTGGGTTGTTATTGTTATCCTCTTTTGATCTCCTTCTATCAGTCTACATTCCTAGTTATTATCGATTTCATCTATACATAGTTTGTTATACTTTCAAGTTCTTCACTTGTAATAATGATTTTTGGGAATTACTTGTATACTTAACCATGAACTCAAACAGCCAAAAAGATTTATTTTGAAAAACACTTCCAAAAATTTTGCCAGCCATAGACTCCATGCATTAAACGACCCTCTAAGTAGACTTAACAATTAGTTACATGATCAATCCTTAGCAAACGCCGCTATTTAAGTAATTGAGATGATCAACAGGCAACAATCGTGTGTTGGCAAACAAAGAAAAAGAAGATTCTGAGTCTAATGTCATACATTATCACAATTCCTGCTTTAATATATCCATTTTCTAAGGTTTGTCCTGGAGTATTTTTATGTAAAAATCAATTACAGGCGCATGTCTTTGCCTCCAACAGTTAATGTATTTTAATTGTGTCGAAAATCGTACCCGCCTTCACTTGGGGGAGGGGGGAGAGTTGAAAAAAGATAGAAAAAATGGTATGGTAAAAGCTTTACGTGGTTAGTAAACACAGATTTGAACGACGTTTCGACGCAATAGGCCTTCAGCTGGAACAAACAAACAACACCCACACACAGATATGTAAGTAAATAAAAACTAATCCTACATAGCTAACTAGTAGTAATGAAACATCCTAAACAAAATAATCGAAATATGTTAAAGAAAAGAAAATCGACTTCCCTGTGTCGTGGACCGTGGTCAGGATGGGAAAGGAATTGTCCCACGGGTGTAGCTGTAATTATACCCTCTGGTCAGGGGTGAAGGATTCTAAAAATACACGAGTGGGGGAAGCTGTCCAGGTTACGTCGACTGCAAAGACACCAACGATGTCTGAAAGTATCTAAGGGCCCGTAGATACATGTATACTCACACACACAGATGCGTGTATACATATATATACGTACAAACAGACGTGCACATACTTATACATATCAACATACACATATATAGATATAGACATACACATATACATACACACGCCTTCACTTGACTGGAAAGCAACAATTTCACTCGACCACTAGCTTTGCTCTTGTCATTATAATGTATTGAAGCGTCACCTCCTGGATAGAAACGGCAATTTAAAATAAAAGAGGAAGAAGAAAGTGGTATTGTGACAGCTTTACGTAGTAATGGACAAAATAAAAGTCGACGTTTCGGCCAAGAAGGCTTTCTACTGGAATAACCAACAACACACAAAAAATATATATATAAAAATGTGTAAACAAATCTAACTACATGGCGATAATATGCTAGATACGCAAGAAATGAAATTAAAAAAAGGGTCACTTCCCTGTGTTCCAGAGCGTGGTCAGCTTCTGAATGAACTAAAATGAGAAGGCGGGACGACCAACTGTATATCTCACTGACCAGGCAGTCAGGCGAGAAGACGGAACGGAGGGTTCTAAAAATATAGGTAGGTGGGTACAAGATGTATAAATTATGCATATCTAACTCTGTGTGTGCACCCCGAACCGATGAGTAAAAAAACATGTGTATATAACAATACATGCGCACAAACATAAATCCGGACATATTGCCACATATATTGCTCCTGTATAGAAATCCTGTCAGCTGCCATTCGAACGTCACGTCGGTTGTCCACAATTTTTTCCCACAAAATAGCTACACTTGTGATTTAATCTGTGTATTCTAGTTATCTAAATATTCAGGGTCACTCAGTTATTGTAGACAAATAGATATGAATGAAGGGAGCCGTGATAGCTCAGTGGTTAGTGAACTGGACTACAAAGGACAAGAGGTATGGTTCGATCCCAACCGACGGTTTCCGGGTTCACCCAGTCTTTAATGGGTACCGGATTTTTTCAGGGAAAGTAAACCCGCACGGGCGTAATACCGATCACATTACCCCAAAAATCATGTGCCGAAGGTCTATAAAATTGATGGTCACTAACACCATGTACCCTATACGCTACTTGGCATGACGAGGGCTCTTTATATATATATATAAATGAAGTTTACTGATCCTAGTGTTTTTATTTTCAATGTCTTATTTCATGCATCTCGACACAATATACAAATTAACTTTATTGTTTGGTTTATTTTTTCCTATAAAAATGGCATCATCATGTTAAGTTCCTGATTAAAAAAGTGATTGCGATAGTGCTATCAATATTGGTGGTGATTCCGTTAGTATATTTCGATTTTCTAAAAGTTCTGAACTATGAAGCAAGTAGATCAAATGTATGCCACGTACAGGATAATCTCCTAAATCGGTAAATGTAGTATGTAAAATCCATTTCCAGGCGTCAAATATAATTATAACACTTTCACAGATAAGGCAGGGACGGTGCAAATCATCTCCCAGAAGTCGCACAGCTTTGAAGCGACCCAGCTATTCTTCCTGAGTTACCTGGATACCTTTCTATCCAAGTGACAAAATCACGCAATGATTCAGTGCAAGGGAAACATACAATATACAACAATCATGAAGAAAATAACAATTAGTGGGTGCTACTGGACGCTACAAAAGAAGTTGAAGATCTCAAGCTGAATGTGGTCGTGAACAAGAAATGCTTATTGGAGAAACTTCGGAGATCTCATTGATGGAGAGCGTAACACTTACTGTTTTACACAATCGGTGTTGATCAATCTCTGCTGCATCTATGTGTGTATCTGTACACAATCGGTGTTGACCAATCTCTGCTACCCATCCATGTGTGTATCTGTTCACAATCGGTGTTGACCAATCTCTGCTACCCATCTATGTGTGTATCTGTACACAATCGGTGTTGACCAATCTCTGCTACCCATCTATGTGTGTATCTGTACACAATCGGTGTTGACCAATCTCTGCTACCCATCTATGTGTGTATCTGTACACAATCGGTGTTGACCAATCTCTGCTACCCATCTATGTGTGTATCTGTTCACATTTTTACAAATGTGTGGTGATATGTGTTGATGGTTGGTGGACAAATTGATGAGAAACGTCTTAAGTAGATTGTAGAAAACAGCAAAGTTGAAATATGGCCACGTCTGGAAAATATGTTTGTTTATTACATTGTATGTAGCCCCACGAATAATCCACACAACAAAAGTGTACACGACCTTGTAGAGAAAGCAAAGAATAAATTGCAGTGTCCTACAGATATATTACATAATGACACAAGAAATGATCTCAAGGATAAAAATAAAACTGGTCTTTACAACAGCGTAGCCTCAATTGCTCAATAAAATGGATATGTGAAAGCGTTACAGTCCCTGCGTTGTCTGCTTGGCATTCATGCTGTACATTCAATCATCATCATGTTACAGGTTTGTCAGGAAAAGAGCTAATAAAAGAAAAGTGACAACTTTCCTCCATTGATTGTCCAACAGTTTTATTGTCATTTTGTTTCCTTCTTTCAGACATTGTTGTGATTGCGGATGTGTTATTTTTATGTATCTCAATCCCTTGAAAGCATTATACGCCAAAATCTTGGAAAAAAGGCCGAGACCAATAATAGAACTACAGTTAAGCGATTCTCAAATGGGGTTCCGAAAAAAACATAGGATGTACCGACGCACTATTCACACTAAAACAGCTTGCAGAAAAAACGACAGAACACAATCAAAACTTATACATAGCCTTCATTGACCAGAAAAAAGCATTCGACAGAGTAAACAGAGAACAACTGTGGGAGATACTAACAACATACGGAGTAAGCCAAGATCTAACCAACCTTATTAAAAGTCTCTACGTCAACAGCAGCTGCAGGGTCAGAACAGCAGCAAGCTACACAGACCACTTCGAAGTTAGATCAGGCGTAAGACAGGGGTGCGTACTATCCCCCCTACTGTTTATTACATACATGGACTATATATGCAAGCTAGCCAACCCATCAGAGACAGAGGAGATTAACAAGCTTCTATTTGCAGACGATCAAAAACGAATGCATGAAACAATAGAAGACCTACAAAAACACTTAAACAAACTCAACAGCACAGGCACAAAATACAACATG
The DNA here is from genome assembly GCA_032433765.1 of Megaustenia siamemsis. Lineage (NCBI taxonomy): Eukaryota > Metazoa > Mollusca > Gastropoda > Stylommatophora > Ariophantidae > Megaustenia > Megaustenia siamemsis. The sequence continues at coordinate 4,446,560 of JAVIAB010000139.1, read as the reverse complement.
AAAATCAAGATCAACAAAACAGAAGTCATGAATATCGCCAAAAATAAACAGAACATCAACATAACTATAGAAGGCAGACAACTAAAACAAGTAGAGGAATTCAAATACCTAGGAATTCTAATGACAAACGATAATTCTCAAACGGCAGAGATAGAATCATGATGCAACAAAGCTTGTCAAATCATCGGACAGTTATCAACACTATTGTCTAACAAGGAAATAACTCTGGAGGCAAAACGAGCACTATACAATACAATCTTCATCCCAACGTTGTGCTACCAATGCCAGACCTGGACCCTAGATGCAGGAACAATAAGAAAAGTATCCTCTACAGAGATGAAATGTGTTAGACGAATGACAGGAAACAGCCTGAGAGATAAGATCAGAAATGAAGAACTGAGAAAATAGCTAGGAATAGCCCCCCGCCATAGAATATACAAAGAAACAACAGATAAAATGGTTTGGCCACGTGACAAGGCAGAAAGATCAAAACACAACACAACGAGCCTTCAACAAACGTTGTGAGAACACCACACCCATGGGTCGACCACGAAAAAGATGGGTCGATGAAATATTAGAAACACTAGGAAACAACAGCAGCAGAGGCGAACAGAAGAGCAAAAGACCTCAAATTATATCTCCCCTCGACGCTGAAAGGCAAATGAGGAAGGAAAGAAGTAGAAGAATCCTTTGATTTGTAATTTTTATGTATCTCACTCCCTTGATGTGTTATTTTAGTGTACTTCTCTCCCTTGATGTGTTATTTTAGTGTACTTCTCTCCCTTGATGTGTTATTTTGGTGTACTTCTCTCCCTTGATGTGTTATTTTTGTGTACTTCTCTCCCTTGATGTGTTATTTATATGTATCTAACTCAATTGAGGTGTAATTTGTATGTATTTCTCTCAATTGAGGTGTAATTTGTATGTATCTCACTTCCTTGATGTGTTATTTTAGTGTACTTCTCTCCCTTGATGCGTTATTTTAATGTACTTCTCTCCCTTGATGTGTTATTTGTATGTATCTAACTCAATTGAGGTGTAATTTGTATGTATCTCACTCCCTTGATGTGTTATTTTAGTGTACTTCTCTCCCTTAATGTGTTATTTGTGTGTACTTCTCTCTCTTGATGTGTTATTTTTGTGTACTTCTCTCTCTTGATGTGTTATTTTAATGTACTTCTCTCTTTTGATGTGCTATTTATGTTACTGGTGAAATTTTAATGCCGAGTTATCATGCAGCTGAAGCCTATTATAAGCTTTGGTTAGCTACGGAATATAAAGCATAAGTTTATATATTTATCACACCCATTTACTTGTGCCATGCAACTTCCAATTGAGCCTCCTTAGTGGCATGTGTCAGACATGCTCATAATTAGACCTATATATGTTTTGACACTGATTCAACTACATGCAGCAGGAGAATAAGACGGTGACAAAACTAATGTTGACATTTTTTGTCAACATAGCCAGGCGGATAAATATCCAGTTTACTTTACTCTAGTTGTTTACATTTTTGTCGGTAAACATTTTACAAAACTTTTATCGATTGCACTATAACTGGTTTAATAACAAAACTATTACTGTTAAGATGTTAAGAATGTAATAATAGAAGTCTACAGTACGATAAAGCATCTGAATGTGATGAGATAACAGCACAGGACTTCCGGTCAATATGGCGTATAGGCGACAGGGAGCTGTTCAGGCACTGTCTGAAAAGCGTTACTTGTTGCACTGACTAGTGCTCTGTGCTGTGTATCTCTTTCGGACAGTGTTTCTATATTCCGATTGCTTATGATGAATGATGATATTGTATTTCGAAGGACAGTTTAGATACGTTCACTGTTGGTGCTATACTACGTCTTATGTCTCTTTTCGTGTGCTGTGTTTGATACGATGGGGTCTGCAACTGCCTTTCTTTGTTTGAATTTTCGAAGAGATATTAATTTGAATGATTCCACTGGCACGGGCGATTGAGCAATTATGAATTTCCATTCCTTTGCAGTGATACCCGGACCTTCGCATAACCATACCATAATAATAGAAATACCGCATTGACGTCACTGGTCAAGGCTCTGCAGCGTTGACAGGCTTACTATTTCAGGGGACGGCAGTTCAAGAGTGAAATATCAACAAAATCTCAATTAGAGAACGCGATTCAATCTCACACACGAAGTAAAATACAAATGACGTCATCTACAGTCTTCATAAAACAGACTGATATATTGACACAGTGGCCCTTATCAAACAATTTCTTTAACTCACATTTCACATTGGATCAATCATTGTAATAACAATTCACCTATAACGTTCGTAGGGCATTTATTGAACGATATTTCTCATTATTTTCCATGAAATAACATCACACACAACAAATACAAAGTTCATGTTTAATTATTCTGCAGATGAACATAGCCGCGATAAGTTGCATGTAAACAACTGCCATAGCTTCTAATACAAATGAACTTATGTAAATACAGACAAGGGCTGGTGGTCATGTTTCACGTAAATGGATCTCCCGAGGCAAGCTATCACACAGTAAAATCGTTCCTATACTACAGACGACTGTTACATTCCATTTCCCCACACATCATGGAATCAGATACAGGATAATGCAAAAAGAGTGGATAAGATAAAATAAGATGTGCTCAAACATCTACAACTTAATAAGAAATAATTTAACCGTTACAAATAATAGCTACAATTAATTTTAAAAAAACTTGAATAACGCTTGACATCTACCAACTTGTAACCAGCACCTTATAGACTGGCAACATCTGGCAAGTGATCGCACATCATGGAGAGCACGTATAAGGAACGGTATAACAACATTTGAGACTGTTCTAAGACAGGACTTAGAAGAGAGGAGACTCATGAAAAAGGATGGTAAACCCTGTGGACCAGCGAGCCTGACCTGTTCATTATGTGACCGCGTGTGTTTGTCAAACATTGGTAGAATTAGCCACGAGAGAAGCTGTTCGGCAAAAACAATACCTCAAAAAAATACGCAATAGCCTCCACTAGACCGTCTGACAAGACGAAAAGGGCCATATATATAGACATTGGAAAACAGAAGCATGCAATTGTTTTATATCCGGAAACTAAACCTTCTTCTTTCCTTCGTCTTTACTTCTTCATTTACTTTGCAGTGTCGGAGGAAGATATGATTTGCAGTCTTTTATTGGCCGCTGCTGCTGTTATGTCCCCTAGTGTTTCTAATATTACATCAACCCACATTTTTCGTTGTCAATCCTTGGATATGGTGTTCTCGCAAAGTTGAAGGCTCGTTGTGTGGCGTTTTGATCTTTCTGCTCACACGTGACTATTTTATCTATTGCGTCTTTATGTACTGTGCGGCGGGAATTATTCCTGTTATAGAGTGAGCTAATCGAAGCATAGGTTCAGGTAACATAGTTGTTACCCGCTTTTCAATCGACAATAGCAGTAACAGGTGGTAGCGACAATCAGTGTTAGGACATAATTTTAAGTATGGAAAATTTCCAGCCAGAACAACAAGTTAGAAGATAATAGAAGTTAACATAGGGGGTAGTGGATACACAGAAAGTGGGAAGGAGGTAATGTCCAGAATCACTGGACGACACGATGATGAGTTTAGGTCCATGGAAATTTCCACTTCAACTTTTAAGCAATGCATGACAATAGCATGCATTGACCCCATGGCTTTGGCCCGTCTGATAAATAAGTTGTCATCCAACTACCAGGATAGGTCATTGTCATGAGGTAATAATTATTTAAATCTATCTATCTATATATTGTCCTTTCGAGCCAAAGACAGCACATAGGGCAGAACCACAATTTCAAAAACTGAAACCTTGCTTGCCAAAGTGACACATATTGCAGAGATCACTGCTTTAAAATATATGGCGCTGTTTCCATAACAATACTTTTTACAATTACAGCTTGTCAAGCCATCGATCAACCTCCTTAGTCGCCTTTTACGACATGCCTTGAAGGTTATAGTGTCACTATTTTTCACGAAAACAAAATGTTTTCATCAAACCATGAGAATAGTTCAAGTTACGGTCACAGAATGACGAGGAGTAACCAACTCAGGTGATCAAAAGAGTGCAAATTGTCACTTTGCGACAGTTTGATTGGCTGCTGATTTTCAGACTAAGAGTTGGGGTTGGAGTATTTAAACTTCAACACAATAGGTTTAAGTGAGGAGTCAGGGACAGAACAGTCAGAGATAGAGAAAGTCAGGAATGGGAATTAGACACGTTAGGAAATTAGACACACAGTTAGAAAAGTTAAGATTAGAAAGTTGAGCCAGTTAGAAAGTTAAGAATCTTCAGGTTGTAGTTTTAAGTCAGTTGAAAAGTTATAAAGTGAGTTCATGGATAGAGAGTAGTAAGTGAAATATGAACTTTAGTGTTGTGAAAGTTGTTTCACATTCCTCATGAACGTAAGTTGAATAATGTTGTATGCAAGATATGCACTTGGGACTGATCATATCCATCGGCGATTTGCCTCAGAGAAGTCCCGAATTAATTAACATTAGTTTAAGATAAGTGCATCCACTACAGAACGATCATAGGCCAAGATTAATAATAGAAATCAATAAACTGATTATGATTATATAATGAGAGGAAAAGAGTCTGTCATGATTTACCTGTTGTGATCAAATAATAAATGTGATGTGCTGTCAAGTTATAATATAATATCAGAAACAAGAAACAATAAATATAGTATAACATTACTAGCTTTTTTCTCAGTTCTTTATTTCAGATCTCAACTAAATACTGTCCGTTGAATATGAAGACTTTTAAAATCTGATAATTGTCTTCTTTAAATCTGCTTACATTTGTTTACATTCGATACATCCTAATGTGGGCACTACCATCCCCTCGGGTTCGCTGGAAGGATTCATTGAACGGTAACATTCTAGGGTGAAGTTATGGTTCTGAATGTCGTTGAAAGGGACTAATACTTGTCGTAAATTAGCGATAGGCGGTTTCACATCGATTTTAGAGTGAACACCGAAGCACAAGATAAAATACATGTTTATATTCAGTGTCTATTGCAGGTCTATTTTACACTCGATTCAGTGGTATAATATATGCAGGACAGATGTATAAATAATTATCACTTTATAGGAACAATCGTCTCCACACGCTTCCAGAAATGCTGGGACTGCCGTTGTAGTGGTGATGGGTATGTCCCAATTGCAATGAAACCGATTCCATGAATAGAATAGCTGGGCACACGCTCTGGAGGGTTTCCTACACAAACAATAAATGCAGGTTTTGCGCAGCAGTTTTCTCCATTCTCTGACTATCAAAATGGATGGCATGAGAAAGAAAGCAGATATCCAGGAAGTGAGGGCGCGGAGGGAGTGGGGAAGTATATGCTTTTCTCAAACAAAAAACAGGACAGTGAGTCAAGCAAAACAGACTGAGAACCAGAGAATGTAAGGCAGTTGTGTCAGTTGAACTGTCGGAGAAGTGGAGAATGTAAGGCAATTATATCAGTTGAACTGTCGGAATGTAAGGCAGTTATATCAGTTGAATTGTCGGAGAAGTGGAGAATGTATGGCAGTTATATCAGTTGAACTGTCGGAGAGGTGGAGAATGTAAGGCAGTTATATCAGTTGAATTGTCGGAGAAGTGGAGAATGTATGGCAGTTATGTCAGTTGAACTGTCGGAGAGGTGGAGAATGTAAGGCAGTTATATCAGTTGAATTGTCGGAGAAGTGGAGAATGTAAGGCAGTTATATCAGTTGAATTGTCGGAGAAGTGGAGAATGTATGGCATATATATCAGTTGAAATGTCAAAGAAGTGAAGGATGTATGGCAGTTATATCAGTTGAACTTTCGGAGAAGTGAAGAATGTATGGCAGTTATATCAGTTGAACTGTCGGAAAAGTGAAGAATGTATGGCAGTTATATCAGTTGAACTTTCGGAGAAGTGAAGGATGTATGGCAGTTATATCAGTTGAACTTTCGGAGAAGTGAAGAATGTATGGCAGTTATATCAGTTGAACTGTCGGAGAAGTGAAGAATGTATGGCAGTTATATCAGTTGAACTGTCGGAGAAGTGAAGAATGTATGGCAGTTATATCAGTTGAACTTTCGGAGAAGTGAAGAATGTATGGCAGTTATATCAGTTGAACTGTCGGTGAAGTGAAGAATGTATGGCAGTTATATCAGTTGAACTTTCGGAGAAGTGAAGAATGTATGGCAGTTATATCAGTTGAACTGTCGGAGAAGTGAAGAATGTATGGCAGTTAAACCACTTCTGAGAACTGTCATTCGAGAAAGAATTTTGGGACTGAAGAATAATAGTCGCATGAACAGTGCAGTCGCCATAAAGAGTCGAGTCAGAAATTTTATTTCAACCCAGATAATTTTTTTAACCCTGTCGTGAATGGATCCCGCGTTCTCTTAATCTGCATATCAGATACCTAAAAATAGACTATTATTTATCAAAAGGAAACTATTGTAGTTGTAATTTGACTGACAATATTTCTTTGTTTTACAGTAAAACTCACGTAATTTAACTGTTTAAATGACTTCCTACTAAGAAATACATTGCTGGAGTTATCAACCAATAGGTCTTCACAATTAAGAGAATTGTTTGTTGAACCAAAGTTTAGTTCCGTTGAATGTATTTCCTTTGTTTCTTAACTTTAGGTATCTCCTAAGACCATAATCGAATATATAAATATGCATCTTTTATATTTACTTTACTTTAGGTATCTCTTTTTACTCGTAATTGTATATATAAATATGTTTCTCTTTTATTTACATATTAATTCCAAATTTGAGTCATCGGAGTAAACAAACGTAATCTTTGATTGCCGTGATTTATTTTGTTTTGATTTATTTTGTCGTGATTTGTTTTGCCGTGATTTGATATTAACTGTAAAGAAAGTTTGTAGGACTAAACGTTTGTCTAATTAATATGTTGACATTTACATCTATAACAATTGTTTCGAAAAGTTGTATTAGAATGTTTTATCACTTCACAATGTGAAGAAATTGTTTTGTGAAATAAAAAAATTGTAAGAAAGAACTGTTATTTTTAAAATGTGAATATACTTCCGTATAAAAATATAAATGACACATTTCTTTAGGTTTCTACGGTTGTCATTATTCTTACTGAAGCAAAATTGTCACTTTTCCTCGTGTTTCATTATAAGTAATTGTCACAATCATGTCAGTTAAAGAGTGGCTTCTACAAATTTATTTTGTTTGTTTTCATCGTGCATGATTTTATCGTATGCTTTTTTTACCGTGCGTGTTTTTATCGTGCATTTTTATCGTGCATGTTTTTATCGTGCGTGTTTTCATCGTTTCATATTTTTTTCGTGTGTGTTTTTTCGTGTGTGTTTTTATCATGCATGTTTTTATCATGCGTGTTTTATCGTGCATGTTTTTATCATGCATGTTTTATCATGCATGCACGTTTTTATCATGCATGTTTTTATCGTGCATGTCTTTATCATGCATGTTTTTATCGTACGTGTTTAATGAGAGCAGTGGCTGAACGAATAAAAAACAGTCTCTCTCTTAATCAAGTGGACGTGGGTTCGAACCACCCGTTGATTTAACAATTATTTTTCCCAATTTCAACACTTCGAACAGTCAATAACTGCATTACTGCGGTAAAGCTGGTAGTATGTACCAAGTTGTGGAGTGTAGTATACGCTCATACACAGTATGTGGACAATTATACAAACTTCGCATCAGTGAAAAAGAAAACTGATCAGAGCACTTTGTGGCGAAAGCGTTGAGCTTGCGTACTTTATTCTCCAGCCTTATAAAGCCCTCAAAATACCGCAGAAAGAATGAATAGATCATAAGTGATTGCGAGTGAATGGCCATCTGTTACTTGTGTAATTATTCAGTGACAACAACAGACAACGCTATAACAAGGCGTCTAACTGTGCTCAGAACTAACGAATGAACGACCTCGGAAACAAATCAACATTGCACCAACGCCAACACTTGCCACACAGCCAATATTGACAACTTCACAAAGCAAACATTGAAAGAAATTCAAAACGCAATTTTGCACTACTCTCCCCCAGTATTCAATTTTCTTTAGAACGAATCTCCCCCATTAGTGGAAAATTGTTGGGACTGGCCGTCAGACCGAACACAGATTTATTTCTTCCCAGCAACTTGGGCACTGTATATATATATTTTGTCAGTCTGATCACCCGAAGTTTTAATCCCCTTCTCGCGCGCTTTTCCTAAATCGGGTTTTCACATAGACTTCATAGATGTGATTGCTAGAAGCATCTAGAAGAACAATTAACAAGGATCAATCTTTCAGCCTAAAGCTGTTAAATTGTACACGTAATTATCCAATGTGACAAGAAATCCCGTAAACAAACATTAGTGTCAGCACTTTATAACTTCACACAGTTCTCTGACGCTGCTGATCCGGTTTGCAAACCTTCTACATACACATCAATTTATATTAAAGGGATAAAGACATACACATCAATTTATATTAAAGGGATAAAGACATACACATCAATCTATATTAAGGGGATAAAGACATACACATGCATAGCTGGGTCGCAAGGTCGTTTTGATTTTACGTTGTCACTCCTTGCGTAGAGATGTAACCATTCTCCTTATTTTTGTATTTACATCCTCAACACTAATCTCTACATTGAGTTATTATTGGATATCATCACTGCACCCCGAACATGTCCGTAGGTGCTCGGATCCCATCAGGGGCATGTCCAACAGCAACTGATCTGCTTTCCTCTGTCTTTTCCAAGAACATTTCGTTCTTTTTCTTTGTCTTTTCCCTTGGGGATTCCAAAGAAAGGAGTTAACGCATTCCTGGTGTTCCAAAACACTGCTGTTCTTTCAGATAGTTTGTCTAATTAAGGTAGGTACCGTAAAATATCACAGTTACAAAAATAACAGTATGTAACCATTTTCGCATGATATGCATCTTTCTTTCGACTGAAAATACGACATGACAGTACCTTTTTGGAATCACCAGGGGAGGAGATAGAGAGGATGCATTAATGATACTTGGAAAAGGACGAAGGAAAAATGTGGAAGGCATCGAGCGATCGTTGGCACCAAACAAGACGGCTTGGAAAGGGTTTGTTGAGGGCATGTGCTGCACACGGAGTTGAAATGATGAAGAATATACACTATGTCATTCTAACATTCTAGTATTCATTATTTATCAAAAAGCCTTGTTTATACACAAACAAATGCAGTCTCGTCTTATTCACATAATTTTTCCTCTGTCCGTCTATCTGTCTGTCTGCCTGTCTACCTGTCTGTCTGTCTACCTGTCTGTCTGTCTACCTGTCTGTCTGTCTACCTGTCTGTCTGTATGTATTTCTGTCTGTCTATCTATCGACCTTTCTTTCTATCTATATAATTATCCACAACCTGTCTGTCTATTATTCTCATTCACCTCTTTCTTTTCCCCTCTTTTATTCTTCGTCTCTCTTAAAATTCGCCTGTCTTCTCTCTCCATCTCTTTCAAATCTAACCCTATCTTACAAATATGAAACCACTACAGTGAAGCCACAGCCCTTAACAATCCATTTAACAATCTAACATCGCGTCATTCATCCGTTAATTTGTGTTCCGTCTCATCAACAGCTTCCTCAAAAAATCAGTAATACATTACTGACCCAAATTATGAACAGCTGACAGACGTTGCTGAATCTGTAATTATCTGTCAACATAGCAGCTGTGACTATATCGAAGTTTAGTTAAATAGGGTTAAAAATAGAAGGGGTATGGCTTTTGTAGAATGTAAGAAATAGACATTGTTAACACTGGTCAGCTGAACGTCATCTTGAGAGAGACATGGTACAGGTTTTTGGTCACTGAAAGTCAGTATTTGTTAGATATTTGATAGTCGTTCGCTACAGAAGAGAGAAGGTCGTATTAGTACCGAGGAGAATTTACTGTTGAGAATGGGTACCATTTTGAAAACATTTAAGTCCAGATAGTAGTAGGATAGATAGACTCAAGTATATTATAGCAGCCATGATTGCAAAGAAGATTTCAGTTTGGACAGATTAAGAATGTTATAACTGATTGGTCCGTCATAGACAGGGTTAATAGCCCCAGAGGTTTGTTATACTTAAGAAGTAGGAACTGATTAGTGGCTTTGTAGAAAACGAAAATTGAGAAGGGTGAGAGTAAGTCATGTGGTTTTATTGCAAAGATCTTAAATTTGCTGTTGCTATGCAGTTTCATTAATAAGCTCAGGGAGAGCTGAACGTTTTTGAGCCAGTGTCCTGACATTTGATTCCAATTGAGTTGCAGTGTTTGATGTCTCAATATAACGACAACTCTGTCCACTGTCTCAATACTACTGGTACCTATTTTCAGTTACTGTGCACCTTCCCAAAGCCGTGCAATCCGTAAAGGATCTGGATCCGTAATCCAGGTGTTGAACCCGAACCCTTTTGGTCACTAGTTGGCGTACTAACAATTGTATCACTATCATCATCATCATGGAGTGTCGTCTCCTGACTTCGAAAGCAGACCATGACGTCATGCCCTAAGCCAAATAGGCAGAGCGGCTTATAACCGGTAATTACTGCTTCCTGTGTGCGAAGCTGCAGTGCTGTGTCCTTTCCAGTGCACAAGCTTGGGCAGATAATGAAAGAAACAAGGTGTCGCCCATACAACATGTTTCTTCTCTCCACTCAGCCGAGCGATCCAAAGGTCTAGCAGTTGAAGAACAGTTTAGTGCCAACTGCGCCGCAGGAGCTGCCGGAGCAATGTTGAAATCAACACTGAACTGCCTTAGGGACTCCATCTCCGGATTTTTCCTCAGGGTTTGCTCCCGAAATCTATTCCGTGAACGAGTAGACCCGCTAGACAGCGATGGTTTATATTCGGAGTTGACCTCCTAAATTCGTTGCCATTATTAGACTAACAGGTCCCTTCTAACCGGGAAGATGGTTAGGACGCCACCGACTCGCCGGTGAAAACGTCATAGTGCATATGAGACATTTTATAGAATTAGCTACTCCATGCAATAATGCACTCCAGCCTCTGTAATCACCTCTTGACTTCGTTTTGCGGAACGCGGCTGGTTACTCTATATTCGCAGCACGCCTCTAAATCTTCAGGCTGACCACTGTTCCACTACTGGACTCGTTTAGAAGTAGGTCAAGTCACCTACCCTCGTGCAGTCTAATAAGTTTTAAATACTATCATGACAGAACATCATCATCAAGTACCGGGCCTACAGGCGTAGGTGATCATGTCTCTCCACAACTTTCGATCTCGACAGTTATTTATTATTTATGTTGTTGACTTTCTGCCACGCCATTCTTTTAAACTCTAGAAACTAGATCCTTCATCATCACTTTGTGCTCATCTCCAACCAACAACACTGCAAAATTTAACAACATCGTAATTATAGAACAATTAGTTTCACTAGTCATCAGCTAAGACCATGATAAAAGAATGAAATTAGTCATGTGCTGAAGATCAAACTTAATAGCCTACAATTAGTCATGTGCTGAAGATCACACTTTATAGACTACTGTTAGCCATGAGCTGAAAATCCCTCTTAATAGATTACAATTAGTCATCAACTGAAGACCACACTTAAGAAAACTTCAGTCAGTCATCAACTAAAGGCCACACTTAAGAAAACTTCAGTCAGTCTTTAACTAAAGATCAAACTTGAGAAAATTTCAATCAGTCATCAACTAAAGGCCACACTTAAGAAAACTTCAGTCAGTCATCAACTAAAGGCCACACTTAAGAAAACTTAAGTCAGTCATCAAATAAAGATCACACTTTAGAAAACTACAGTCAGTCTTTAACTAAAGGCCACACTTAAGAAAACTTCAGTCAGTCATCAACTAAAGGCCACACTTAAGAAAACTACAGTCAGTCATCAACTAAAGGCCACACTTAAGAAAGCGTCAGTCAGTCATCAACTAAAGGCCACACTTAAGAAAGCGTCAGTCAGTCATCAACTAAAGGCCACACTTAAGAAAACTTCAGTCAGTCATCAACTAAAGGCCACACTTAAGAAAATTACAGTCAGTCTTTAACTAAAGACCACAAACAACTTGACAGAAGAACAAACAGTCTCCTTTCAGGATAGAGACAAAATAAACATTTCTCTTACCTCTGGGTACTATATGAAAAATATCTGCAAAGTCAACAAATCCTCGACCATACATTCATAAAATTCAACGAGAGTTTGACAAATAAAATGTACCATTTTTTTGTGCAGCTTTGAAAACAATTTTTATCGCGTATCTATCCGCTGTATACACTCGCCTTATGAAAAATCCCCCAGAGTCGCAGATAAATCCGCGCATTTGTAACGTTGTGTATACATCAATGTAGCAATTTAATTAGCGCAGATCACTGGGTATGCACAGAGGAGATCAACGAGCTTTTATTTGCAGACGACCAGGCACTAATACATGAAACAATAGAAGACCTACAAGAACACTTAAACAAACTCAACATCTCAGGCACAAAATACAACATGAAAATCAACATCAACAAAACAGAAGTCATGAATGTCGCCAAAAATAAACAGAACATCAACATAACTATAGAAGGCAGACAACTTAAACAAGGAGAGGAATTCAAATACCTAGAAAGTCTAATGACAAACGATAATTCTCAAACAGCAGAGATATAATCAATATGCAACAAAGCTTGTCAAATCATTGGACAGTTATCACAACTATTGTCCAACAAGGAAATAACTCTGGAGACAAAACGAGCACTATACAATACAATCTTCATTCCAACGTTGTGCTACCAATGCCAGACCTGGACCCTAGATGCAAGAACAATAAGAACAATAACCTCTACAGAGATGAAATGTGTTAGACGAAAGACAGGAAACAGTCTGAGAGATAAAGTCAGAAATGAAGAACTGAGAAAAAAGCTAGGAATTGCCCCCGCCATAGAATATATAAGGAAACAACAGATAAAATGGTTTGGCCACGTGACAAGGCAGAAAGATCAAAACACAACACAACGAGTCTTCAACAAACGTTGTGAGAACACCAGACCTAAGGGTCGACCACGAAAAAGATGGATCGATGGAATATTAGAAGCACTAGGAAACATAACAGCAGCAGAGTCAAACACAAGAGCAAAAGACCGCAAATTATATCTCCCCTCGACGCTGAAAGGCAGATTACAAAGGAAAGGAGAAGAAGAAGAAGACTGGGCATGCGTTAAGATTGTTTCTAACAGCAGATGAATTTCAAACAGGAAACATTCAGACATAACAGCTGTCCTGGTTATGATCGTTGTTAGAACAGGAGCTTTGTGTTTTCGTGCATGTCATGTACACTTTTACACGTCCAAGTCAATAGAAGTGAAAAAAGAGAGTTCATCGGTGCTATATAGAGCCAATTAACACCTATGGAAGCGAATCGTGGACAGTAGACAAAAAAATGAAAAAATATTAAAGGCCACAGAGATGGAATTTCTCAGAAGAATGTTGAAAGTTCCCTGGACAGCTAAAAAGATCAATGAGGAAATTCTCAGTGAGGGTAACACAAAAATTATGTTTCTAAAAAACATCAGAAAAAAATAATCAAAATTGTTCGAACACATCATGAGAAGAGAAAAGTTGAAATACTTGGTTACAACTGGCAAAATAAAAGTAATTAGAGGTCGCGGACGATAAAGAGAGAAGATACTGGATAGCTTTGTGTTATGGCATGGAAAACAGTCAACAACATAAATGATACGATGCATTGTGGATAGATGATTGTGGGAGGACATGATTGCCAACCCCAACCGGTATCGCACATGATAATGATAATGTACAGTTAACAATTTGCTTTGCAACATTCCTAGAGAGAATCATAACATATGCATTATAAGCATTGACAAGCAGTACAAGAATAGAGGTAGAGGCATGACACTTTGAACTTCCGTTGATGATGTAGCCGTGCTTGCAGATTATGAACTAAAACAAGTTTACTTTTCATAAAACGTGCTGATAGCAAGATAGACCACATTGCTATTAATAAATATGTCAACAAGACCAGCTGATGACTAACAACCCGAAACAGCATCGAAAACGGGATAGCCAGAAAAGGACGCAATCTCGAAACAATCAGCAGCTTCCAATATTTCGGATCGATCGTCTCTGATGAGGTCCTAAAAACTGAAATACTCTCTAAGAAGAGCAAAAATTTGAAACGGCTTCGACAAAACTAGGGGCAATCAGGAGAGGCAAAAACGTCGCTGTCCGCTGAAAATTTGACTGATGTGTTCCCTTGATACGTCCATCTTTGAATACGTCCCCTTACAAAATGTGGATTCTTACAGCAGAATAAACAAAGACGTTGATCCAAACAGATTAACGACGGATTAGTGTCCATTAGATTCGAAATATATAAATGTGAATTGTAACCGCAGGATTACATAAATGGGAACCTAACGGTAGAATTAGATAAAAATGCACCCTTACATCAGGAGTACAGAAATGTAAATACAAACATCGGAACTACAGAAATGTCGACCTAACTCCAGAACTACATGATATTCAAAACGGGATAGCCAGAAATGGAGTCAATATTATGAGTCATGTGGCGTAGTTGACCTAGATGGCATAAATGATATTGGGATCCTGCGCGGACTAGCCCTCGTTCATTATCCATCTGGCCACAGCACAAAACGCAGGGAAGACATTTTCATTTTTATTTTTTTCATTCTAATGCAAATTATTTTGTTTTAGATATTTCATTATTAGTTAGCTATGTAGGGTTTATTGTATTTACTACATATCTTTGTGTGTGAAGTTTATTATTCATGTTGAAGGCCTATTGAGCCGATACGTCGTTCAATTTTGTGTTGTCCATTAATTATGTAAAGCTTTAACCGTACTATTTTTTTCTATTTTGTCCATTTCTCCTTTACAATTAACTTTACTGCAGCTTTGCATTTTTCTGCATTTCTTTTCCTTGACTCCTAGGCAAGAGAGTTAAATGGACGACCACTCTAGCAGACAGAAAAATGGACGACCACTCTAGCAGACAGAAAAATGGACGACCACTCTAGCAGACATAAAAATGGACGACCACTCTAGCAGACAGAAAAATGGACGACCACTCTAGCAGACAGAAAAATGGACGACCACTCTAGCAGACATAAAAATGGACGACCACTCTAGCAGACATAAAAATGGACGACCACTCTAGCAGACAGAAAAATGGACGACCACTCTAGCAGACAGAAAAAGGCACGATCGATCTAGCAGACAGAAAAATGGACGGTCGTTCTAACAGAGAGATAAATGAACCATCACAAAAGCAGGCAAGTAATTGGACTGTCGATCCAGCAAACAGATAAATGTAAACAGATGCAAACAGATCTCTCTATAGCAGAGAGATAAATGTAACAAAGTTCTTGCAGTCAGATACATGAACCAACGCTCTAACAGACAGATAAATGTACGGTCGCTCTAGCAGACAGATAAATGCACAGTCGCTCTAGCAGACAGATAAATGCACAGTCGCTCTAACAGACAGATAAATGCACGGTCGCTCTAACAGACAGATAAATGCACAGTCGCTCTAACAGACAGATAAATGAATCGCTCTAACAGACAGTCGCTCTAACAGACAGATAAATGCACAGTCGCTCTAACAGACAGATAAATGCACAGTCGCTCTAACAGACAGATAAATGCACGGTCGCTCTAACAGACAGATAAATGCACAGTCGCTCTAACAGACAGATAAATGCACAGTCGCTCTAACAGACAGATAAATGCACAGTCGCTCTAACAGACAGATAAATGCACAGTCGCTCTAACAGACAGATAAATGCACAGTCGCTCTAACAGACAGATAAATGCACGGTCGCTCTAACAGACAGATAAATGCACGGTCGCTCTAACAGACAGATAAAATCGCTCTAACAGACAGTCGCTCTAACAGACAGATAAATGCACGGTCGCTCTAACAGACAGATAAATGCACGGTCGCTCTAACAGACAGATAAATGCACAGTCGCTCTAACAGACAGATAAATGCACAGTCGCTCTAACAGACAGATAAATGCACGGTCGCTCTAACAGACAGATAAATGCACAGTCGCTCTAACAGACAGATAAATGCACGGTCGCTCTAACAGACAGATAAATGAACAAGACAGAAAAGCGGTCGCAGACAGATAAAGACGGTCGCTCTAACAGACAGATAAAAACGGGACAGACAGATAAATACTCGCTCTAACAGACAGATAAATGAACCGCTCTAACAGACAGATGAACGCTCTAACAGACAGATAACGCTCTAACAGACAGACAGATACAGATAACAAACGCTGTAGCAGACAGATACAGTAACCAACGCTGTAGCAGACAGATACAGTAACCAACGCTGTAGCAGACAGATACAGTAACCAACGCTGTAGCAGACAGATACAGTAACCAACGCTGTAGCAGACAGATACAGTAACCAACGCTGTAGCAGACAGATACAGTAACCAACGCTGTAGCAGACAGATACAGTAACCAACGCTGTAGCAGACAGATACAGTAACCAATGCTGTAGCAGACAGATACAGTAACCAACGCTGTAGCAGACAGATACAGTAACCAACGCTGTAGCAGACAGATACAGTAACCAACGCTGTAGCAGACAGATACAGTAACCAACGCTGTAGCAGACAGATACAGTAACCAACGCTGTATCAGACAGATACAGGAACCAACGCTGTAGCAGACAGATACAGTAACCAACGCTGTAGCAGACAGATACAGTAACCAACGCTGTAGCAGACAGATACAGTAACCAACGCTGTAGCAGACAGATACAGTAACCAACGCTGTAGCAGACAGATACAGTAACCAACGCTGTAGCAGACAGATACAGTAACCAACGCTGTAGCAGACAGATACAGGAACCAACGCTGAAGCAGACAGATACAGGAACCAACGCTGTAGCAGACAGATACAGGAACCAACGCTGTAGCAGACAGATACAGTAACCAACGCTGTAGCAGACAGATACAGGAACCAACGCTGTAGCAGACAGATACAGGAACCAACGCTGTAGCAGACAGATACATGAACGTCGCTCTAGCAGACAGATAAATCGAAGGTCGTACTAGCAGACAGATAAATGAACCTTTATTCCAGTACCAATGGTTCCCAATTTTTTCTTTCTCCAAACCCCCACCATACCATTCTTTAACATTAACCAGTTAATAAAGTCGTCTCTTGCCCATCGCCATTTTCGGGCTACATTTGCATTTAACATATGTATGTATATATGGCCTTTGGTGTATATACAGACGGTTGGCAGCAAGCAATCATGGTAAGTCAGTAAAAATATTAGTGTTTTATGCTGAATGCTGCTTTGCTGGACATCTTCTCTCGTGGCTGAATCTGTCAAAATTGGACAGACAGATCCATCCGCAGAACGAACAAGATGTATTTGCGGTGCCTGGCCTTTAACAAACATTTAAAGAAAATAATCTTCTTCTACCTTTTTAGCTCCCAGTGGAGCATAGGTCTTCAACAAACACTTTCCAAGTCGTTCTGTCTCTTGCCATTCTTTTAAGATCATTCTATGTCTTCCCCATCATCTTCATCTCTGCTACTATCTGTCTTCTTCAAGAATTCCTTGGTCTTCCTCTTTGTCTTTTCCCCTGGGGTTTCCAAAAAAGGGCCTGTTGTGTAATACTCTCAGTTGGCTTCCGTAGTGTGTGTCCTATCCAGCGCCATCGTCTTCGCTGTAAAGAAAATAATCACAAGACAATAAAGACGATTGGTAACAAACTATGTTGACGTGGATAAATCTTACATATTCTGTAGTACTTATTTTTCACCGCATTGCGTAATTTTAATAAAACTTTGTAATTTAAATATTATGTCTAACACATTATATTGCTTGCATTGAAATTTGCTGAAATGTGAGCAAATCTGTGAAAATAAATGTCAATAATTCAATTACAGGCGAAAGAAAAGACCTGTAATTTTAATCAAGATAGTTTAAACCGTACCGGGGATAACTTTATAATGAGTCCGAAAGAGAGGAAGAAAATGTCGCTAAAAACATGCAAGTCAAACTGATGAGATTTAATTAAGATAATATGATCTAAGCATAGCTTGTAGGCAATTTACTGAGTATGTGCGTCTTCTGACAGTGTGTGTGTTTGTGTGTATGTGTGGGGACGAGAGATAAAGCGTTCATATTGTAGTATGAAGTAAAAAATAAATAAATAAAAACACACATAAGAGGATGGACAATACGAAATAATGAGGAAAGAATTTTAATTTAGATACAAAATAGCAAATTATATGGTGATTACAAATAACGGCATTTTAGAGCGATTTTTATCAAATAAATAAAACATACTTTCACCCTTCATACTGTGATGTAGTTTTTGTTGAAACGTTCATGTTCTATTAGTTCTGCTGTTCCATTCCATTGGACGTTTATTTTGTAAGTCGTGATGTCATCAAAGTTACAGATGTAACTGGGTCAATCAGAGATTGTCAAATGTTTGAGGACATGATGACCTGCACAAGAATAAAGAAGATACTATAAAATGATCATTACAACATGTATCTTATCTTTGGTGTCAGGTTTCTGTAAGATCCTGGAATAAAGGTCGCATGCTCAACGCAGTTTTCACTAAGAGATAGGTCAGATTTTATTTTCTGTTTTGTTTTCCACTCATTACACCTTTCCCCCCCCACCCCTTTCCCACACACACACATACAATTATTTTCTGACCTTCGAATATCGTACAACAAAGTAAACGTTCTGGAATACTTACATTAGAGTAACAGTTGTTGATATCCTACATTAGAGTAACAGTTGTTGATATCTTACATTAGAGTAACAGTTGTTGATATCCTACATTAGAGTAACAGTTGTTGATATCCTACATTAGAGTAACAGTTGTTGATATCCTACATTAGAGTAACAGTTGTTGATATCCTACATTAGAGTAACAGTTGTTGATATCCTACATTAGAGTAACAGTTGTTGATATCCTACATTAGAGTAACAGTTGTTGATATCATTAGAGTACATTTAGAGTAACAGTTGTTGATATCCTACATTAGAGTAACAGTTGTTGATATCTTACATTAGAGTAACAGTTGTTGATATCCTACATTAGAGTAACAGTTGTTGATATCCTACATTAGAGTAACAGTTGTTGATATCCTACATTAGAGTAACAGTTGTTGATATCCTACATTAGAGTAACAGTTGTTGATATCTTACATTAGAGTAACAGTTGTTGATATCCTACATTAGAGTAACAGTTGTTTACATTAGAGTAACAGTTGTTGACATCTTACATTAGAGTAACAGTTGTTGATATCTTACATTAGAGTAACAGTTGTTGATATCTTACATTAGAGTAACAGTTGTTGATATCTTACATTAGAGTAACAGTTGTTGACATCTTACATTAGAGACACAGTTGTTGATATCCTACATTAGAGTAACAGTTGTTGATATCTTACATTAGAGTAACAGTTGTTGATATCTTACATTAGAGTAACAGTTGTTGATATCCTACATTAGAGTAACAGTTGTTGATATCTTACATTAGAGTAACAGTTGTTGATATCCTACATTAGAGTAACAGTTGTTGACATCTTACATTAGAGTAACAGTTGTTGATATCTTACATTAGAGTAACAGTTGTTGACATCTTACATTAGAGTAACAATTGTTGACATCTTACATTAGAGTAACAGTTGTTGACATCTTACTTTAGAGTAACAGTTGTTGACATCTGACATTAGAGTAACAGATGTTGACATCTTACATTAGAGTAACAGTTGTTGATATCTTACATTAGAGTAACAGTTGTTGACATCTTACATTAGAGTAACATTTTTTGACATCTTACATTAGAGTAACAATTGTTGACATGTTACATTAGAGTAACAGTTGTTGACATCTTATATTAGAGTAACAGATGTTGACACCTGACATTAGAGTAACAATTGTTGACATCTTACATTAGAGTAACACATGTTGACATCTTACATTAGAGTAACAATTGTTGACATCTTACATTAGAGTAACAATTGTTGACATCTTACATTAGAGTAACAGTTGTTGACATCTTACATTAGAGTAACAATTGTTGACTTCTTACATTAGAGTAACAATTGTTGACATATTACATTAGAGTAACAATTGTTGACATCTTACATTAGAGTAACAGTTGTTGATATCTTACATTAGAGCAACAGTTGTTGACATCTTACGTTAGAGTAACAGTCATTGACATCTTACATTAGAGTAAAAATTGTTGACATCTTACAGTAGAGTAACAATTGTTGACATCTGACATTAGAGTAAAAATTATTGACATCTTACATTAGAGTAACAATTGTTGACATCTTACATTACAGTAACAGTTGTTGACTTCTTACATTAGAGTAACAGTTGTTGATTTCTTACTTTAGAGTAACAGTTGTTGACTTCTTACTTTAGAGTAACAGTTTTTGACATCTTACATTAGAGTAACAATTGTTGACATCTTACATTAGAGTAGCAGTTGTTGACATCTGACATTACAGTAACATTTGTTGACTTCTTACATTAGAGTAACAATTGTTGACTTCTTACATTACAGTAACAGTTGTTGACTTCTTACATTAGAGAAACAATTGTTGACTTCTTACTTTAGAGTAACAGTTGTTGACATCTTACATTAGAGTAACAATTGTTGACATCTTACATTATAGTAGCAGTTGTTGACATCTGACATTAGAGTAACAATTGTTGACATCTTACATTAGAGTAACAATTGTTGACATCTTACATTAGTGTAGCAGTTGTTGACATCTGACATTACAGTAACAATTGTTGACTTCTTACATTAGAGTAACAATTGTTGACATCTTACATTACAGTAACAGTTGTTGACTTCTTACATTAGAGTAACAATTGTTGACTTCTTACATTAGAGTAACAGTTGTTGACTTCTTACTTTAGAGTAACAGTTGTTGACATCTTACATTAGAGTAGCAGTTGTTGACATCTGACATTAGAGTAACAATTGTTGACATCTTACATTAGAGTAACAATTGTTGACATCTTACATTAGTGTAGCAGTTGTTGACATCTTACATTACAGTAACAATTGTTGACATCCTACATTACAGTGACAGTTGTTGATATCTTACATTAGAGTAACAATTGTTGACATCTTACATTAGAGTAACAATTGTTGACATCTTACATTAAAGTAACAATTGTTGACATCTTACATTAGAGTAACAGTTATTGACATCTTACATTAGAGTAATAGTTTTTTGACATCTTACATTAGAGTAACAGTTGTTGACATCTTACATTAGAGTAATAGTTTTTTGACATCTTACATTAGAGTAACAGTTGTTGACATCTTACATTAGAGTAACAATTTTTGACATCTTACATTAGAGTAACAATTGTTGACATCTTACATTAGAGTAACAGTTGTTGATATCTTACATTAGAGTAACAGTTGTTGACATCTTACGTTAGAGTAACAGTCATTGACATCTTACATTAGAGTAACAGTTGTTGACATCTTACATTAGAGTAACAATTTTTGACATCTTACATTAGAGTAAAAATTGTTGACATCTTACATTAGAGTAACAATTGTTGACATCTGACATTAGAGTAACAGTTGTTGACTTCTTACAATAGAGTAACAGTTGTTGACATCTTACATTAGAGTAACAGTTGTTGACATCTTACATTAGAGTAACAATTGTTGACATCTTACATTAGAGTAATAGTTGTTGACATCTTACATTAGAGTAACAGTTGTTGACATCTTACATTAGAGTAACAGTTGTTGACATCTTACATTAGAGTAACAATTGTTGACATCTTACATTAGAGTAATAGTTGTTGACATCTTACATTAGAGTAACAGTTGTTGACATCTTACATTAGAGTAACAGTTGTTGACATATTACATTAGAGTAACAATTGATGACATCTTACATTAGAGTAATAGTTGTTGACATCTTACATTAGAGTAACAGTTGTTGACATCTTACAGCGTAGAAATAATTTCGAAAATGAGACTGGATTCGGTGTCCTAGCACGCGAGTTTTCACACATATGTGCTCGGCCGCCTATCCAGAAGCGTTCGAAGACTTCTGTATATTGTTGCATCAAGCATCGAAACTGAGGATGCGAGGCGGCATTCCTCACATTTCCAGACTATTACCCTAGTACCCATTTCTGTCAGCGGCTGGGTCGACTGCGGGGTTACTTTTTTTTCCAACCACGAGTACAACTCACACTGCTTCCAGCGGGGAGTAGTAACGTCAATTACAGACACCACGTAATAAATATAAATTTTCTTGCTTCAATTGTCACTGTGTTGTGAAACTAATTGTGATTTTCATTAAGTTTTTGTTTATAGAAAGATACATTCCAAAGTGATATAATACATTACCTGTAGTTTCCACAGATTGTTGCAATCAAGCAACTGTTTTATCTTCAATGCACTGCTTGCCGTGCAGCTTCTCTCATTGTTGATACTGCCAATAGTCAAATGGCACCAGCAGCTGCATCAGGAAAAAAGGCATTTTTACGTAGATCGATCTCATCTCTTTTCTTTTACGTCTTTTTTCTTCTAATTGTACCTTAATTTAATGTATAAATATTTGCTTGCTCCTTCTTCTTCTATAATCTTTCCATCTGCTACATTCGTCTGCAAAATTTTCACTTTTTATTTGGACAGTTTACTTATCAACATCATTATCATCACCAACATCATTTGTCGTCAATCTTAACCACTGGAAACTTCTATTCGTGTTGTTTCATCCTATATCTGTTTGTCTGCAGCGCAAGTATTCAGCCCTACCTTATTCGGAAGATACTTGTCTGAACAGGAAAATACAAATATATAATTTGTTCCCGAGTTGTGTTCTTAGCCCTATGCTATAGTCGTGAGTATACATGCTTGAAAAACATCGCCAATGATAGCTATCTGTTTAGGTAGCTGAGTTGGTCGTGTGCTCTAGCGTTTGGCTCTCGTGGCAAGGCGCTGTGCGGAGATGGACGGGTTCGATCCTGCTTCGTACCATCTATTGTTCTTTGTTTTTTTTTCTGCTTTTGATTATTTTTGATTTTTTTCCGAATGTTGTAAACATACCTCTTCCACTAAAATAATTCGCTCATCCAGAGATAACGATTTAACCACATTTGTATTCTTCGTTCGTCTTCTCCATCAACTTGACTGTGCCCCCAATCTTGAAACATCTTTATTCAGCTTTTCAACAACAATATTAAAAACGACATCTGAATAATCAGCGACATTTGGATTGACACAGAATTTGCGAATTTCAGTCTTGCCAGTATTTCAACCGTCCACCATGGTCGGCCAGATACTGCGGCCAGAAAGAAGCGGCCACAATTAATCAGCTCCAGGCAAACAGTAAGTGACCTTAACTGGAATGTTGATAATGAGATCACCCTCATCTAGAATTCTCTGACTGGGGGGAACTTGAAAAAGTCCTAAATGTAATTAATATCCGTCAACTTGAAGGAATTTCTCGAAGAAAGATTGTATTTGTGTTATTTTATTCTAGCACAGGACAGAAACAAATTAGCCTGCAGTGAGGAATATCACATATCAGCCGTTGATGCTGCTTTCATGTCTTTTGATCATCTTGATCCCTATTTTCCTTTGAAGACTGATGGGTAGGATTAATATAATGACACACGATGAGCTGGTCACATGGTCGGTACTCGTATATTAAGGGGTAAGAAACAACATCACGAGACATGATGAGCTGGTCACATGGTCGGTACTCGTATATTAAGGGGTAAGAACAACATCATGAGACATGATGAGCTGGTCACATGGTCGGTACTCGTATATTAAGGGGTAAGAAACAACATCATGAGACATGATGAGCTGGTCACATGGTCGGTACTCGTATATTAAGGGGTAAGAAACAACATCATGAGACATGATAAGCTGGTCCCATGGTCAGTACTCGTATATGTGTATGTGGCTGACACACTTCAGGAGGCCTAGTCTTGGTTTGAAGTATGAGTTTCCCTTCTCCTAGCGTCGGTGCCGACCAGGGCTCCTTCCTTCATGTCCGTGTTTTCTATCTGGATGTTCTCCCATAGCCTTTTCTTCTCAAGTTTGTAACTCTTACACATCAGTGGCGTGACCTTCAGCGTGGATAGAGACTTGAAAGCGGTTCTTAATGGCATAGTTTACCGGATCACTGTGGTCATGGGGAACTAGACGTTGACTGTGTTGGGTGAGGGGGGTTATTCTTCTCGACAAAAACATAAAGGGGAAATTCTTGTTTGCGCAACTGCGTGTGTAAACAGTTGTTTTCTATCTCTTGAATCCTACATGCATTTTCTTGATCTATTGATTTTCATCACACGAGACTTTAAGTAACAGGCTTTTAAGTGATGATTATTTGTTCTATCATACATTAGCAAACAGATTACCCCAAACAAATAAATCAATTAGTTTATTTTAAATTATGGATGTTTAAATGGCTTTAAATTAGTTGCAGACTGCGCTAATCCCATGGTTGCAAATAATTTAATGCCAGGCCATAAACAAGCATAACGAAAATAAAGTTAAATTGTACATGTGAAACCTACAGGGAAAGAAAGAGGGATTTAAAAATAAAAGATCCTAAATGGCTTAGAATGATGGGAAATAGCAAAGACGTATCCCAGAGGAAGCAAGCACGGCCACAACTCCTATAGTATATGATCACAGTACATATCACAAATATATATCCCAACTTAATGAGTTAAATCAGTCAACTTATAACCAGCCACCGCGTTCCAGTCATCCGTGATGTACTATGTATTAATATATATATGTATACTACTACACTAAACAGAAAACACATACAACTTTCCCACGGGATTTTATGTGAGATCAGTGAAGATAGCGACTCATAGCTGACTAACGGAGTCTTTGTTAGAAAAAAGTGCTGAACAAACCTCTATACGCTGCCCTATCTCTCCACATATGTGGTACTTAAAAGGTAGCATTATCGAGTGACTATAGACCACTGCGAGAAAACAAACGCCGTCCCAAATATTTCCCTTCACGATATGCTGGAGCTAAACATGCGCGTGCTGCATGTCGTTTATTTAATTCCAATAGAGTGCTAGACATCAATACAAAGACACTTTACAGAGCTGAAGATAGTAATGAAGGAAGGGTATGCTGCTTTCAGCAATTCTAATTAGAATACATAACAAATAGAATACAGCAATGCTACAGCACGGGAGCAGGGATAAGCTCAGTGGTTAGTGAGCTGGACTACAAAACACAAGAGGTTGGGTTCGATTCTGATCGATGCCTTCCAGGTTCGCCCAGCTTTTAAGTGGGTAATTTAAATGGGATTATTTTCCTGCGAAATTAAAGTGGCACGGGCGTAATACTGAACACATTACCTAAAAATCATGTGCTGAAGGTCTATAAAAATTATGGTCACTAACACCATATATATAACACCAATGTACAATAAGAACAAGTGGAACAATACAAAAACAGGTAAATGAATTTAAATATATGAGAACAATGTTAACCTCAGATGGTAGATGTACAACAGAGGTGAGATGCAGAATGGCTCAGGCAAAAGCAGCTTTCCAAAAAATGAGAAAGGAAATGTGCAATCCTTGTTTGACAATCAGCATCATCATGTGCCATGCCGGTTGGCGTAGGTGATCATGTCCCTCCACAATCTTCTATCTACAGTGCATCGTATCAGTTCTGCTGTTGACTGTTTTCCATGCCATGACACCAAGCTATCCAGTATTTTCTCTCTTTGTTGTCCGCGATCTCTCTTTCCTTTTATTTTGCCAGTTGTAACCAAGTATTCCAACTTTCCTCTTCTCATGATGTGCCCGAAAAATGTTGATTGCTTCTTTCTGATGTTTTTAAGAGCTCCCTTTTTGTGTTGGCCTCTTTGAGAACTTCCTCTTTGGTCTTTTTAGCTGTCCATGGAACTTTCAACATTCTTCTGAGAAATCCTATCTCTGTGACCTCTAATCGTCTTTTCATTTGTTTGTCTACTGTCCATGATTCGCTTCCATAGGTCAGAATTGGTTCTATATAGCACCGATGAACTCTCTTTCTCATTTTTATTGACATAGATTTGTTGCATAAGATATTTTTCATTTTCTGAAATGCCATTTTGGCCTGAACTATTCTGCTTTTTATTTCTGTGGTGCATCTCCCATCTGATGTTATTATTATGCCCAAGTATTTGAAACGTTGCACTTGTTTCAGATTTGTCTCGTTTATTTTTATTCTGCATGATAGTGGTGATTGTTTCTTCGATATAACCATTACTTATGTTTTCTTACTATTCAGACTGAGACCTTTCTTGTTGCTTTCTTTTACTATAATGTCTATCATTTCTTGTAGTTCATTCTCTGTCTCTGCTATTAAGTTTCTGTCACTGCCAAGAAGGAAAGGAATGGCAAACTATCTTCTTAAATTGCCTGGAATAATCATGACAAATCACAACCTTCTATTTTTGACAATTGAAACAAGAAAAACAGTTCTTTAATGTTATGTAGAGCCAGTCTTAACATATGGATGTGAATCATGAACAATAGAACAACAGACAAGAAAATAACTGGAAGCTGTAGCAATGTGGTTTTACAGAAGAATGCTGAAAATACCATGGACAACTAAGAAGAGTAATAAAATCGTTCTGAAAGAGGCCAAAGCAAAAAGAGAGCTAATTTTCAATATTATAAAGAAACAATCATAATTTTTTGACCATGTAATGAGGAAAGAATAGCTGGAATATATTGTAACAACTGGTAAAACTGAGGGACAAAGAGATAGAGGGAAGGAAAGAGAAAAGTTACCAGACAGCTTAAGAGAATGGCTTGGCAGAAGGTCAACAACAGACATTATAAATAACTGTCGAAATCGAAATTTGTGGAGAGACATAATCACCTACGCCACCAGGCATGGTAATTGATGATGGTGATGAAGGTGAACACCATATCCCTTATACACCACTTGCCGTGACGGGGATCGTTACTTACTGTATTTTAATGCTACATGATATATCATAGAATATGCTCTGTATATAGCAGAGACTAAGTTGTACAAGATATGGTAAACGCCGAGACTTGACCGACAATAATAGATCATTTGTTGGAAGATAATCACCAGCGATATCAAAATGGAAGCAAGAGACCACGTGTTCGCTTGCGTCAGAAAAGTAATAAAACACAGTCCCAAAAGAATATGGTCACGAATTTCTTGCGTCAGTAGAGCTATATTAAGAAATCTTAATATACCAACTCACACAAACAAATAATGAGAAAGAATTGTGATTGAAAAGGTTAAACCAGCTTCAGGGAATCATTGATGTTGTGATGCATTGGGCGACAGATTATTATATTGGGGGTCGTTTAATGACGTCACAACATATGTTACACCTAATGTACACAAATGTGGAGCCTCGGTGGCGGAGTGGTTAGTGTACCAGTACACAAATGTGGAGCCTCGGTGGCCGAGTGGTTAGTGTACCACCTTCATGTACTGAAAGGTCCGAGTTCGAATCCCAGAAGTGGAAGTTTATTTTTTTTTTAATTGGAACTAGCAGGATCGGAATCCATCCAACCTCTAAAAAACTAGATATCAAAGATTTCTTTCGGAAGTAGAGACGGACTGTTGTGATGCTGACCACATCACTTTAAAATGTGCAGTGGTCATGGAAAAAATATGGTTTCCTTTCCTTCCTAATTTGCATTTCAGCGTCGAGGGGAGATATAGTTTGCTGTCTTTTGCACTTCTGTTTGTCGCTGCTGCTGTTATGTCCTAGTGCTTCTAATAATCCGACAATCCGCCTTTTTCGTGGTCGGCCCTTGGGTCTGGTGTTCTCGCAACGTTTATTGAAGGCTCGCTGTGTTATGTTTTAAACTTTCTGCCTTATCACGTGGTAAAACTATAGTTTCTTTTGTTTCTTTATATATTCTATGGCGGGGGTTATTCCTAGCGTTTTTGTTTAAATCTCAGTTCTTTATTTCTGATGTTATCTCTCAGACTGTTTCCTGTCATTCGTCTAACACATTTCATCTCAGTGGTTATTTTTCTTATTGTTCTTGCATCTATTGTCCAGGACTGGCATTGGTAGCACAACGTTGGAAGGAAGATTGTATTGTAGAGTGCTCGGTTTGGCTCTAGAGTTATTTTCTTCTTTGATAATAGTGGTGGTAGCTGTCCAATGATTTGACAAGCCTTGTTGCACTTTGAGTCTATTTCTGCTGTTTGTGAATTGTCGTTTGTCACTAGATTTTCTAGGTATTTAAATTCATCACCTTGTTTTAGTTGTCTGTCGTCTATAGTTATGTTGATGTTCCGCTTCTCTTCTGCAACATTCATGACTTCTGTTTTCTTTATTTTCATGTTGTATTTTGTGCATGTGCTGTTCAGTCTATTTTCGTGTTCTTGTAGGTCTTTTATTTTGCCATGTACTAGTGCCTGATCTTCTGTAAATATAAGCTTGTTTATCTCCTCTGTCTCTGATGAGTTGGCTAACTTACATATATAGTCCATGTATATAATAAACAATAGGGGGGGGGGATAGTTTGCACCCTTGTCTTACTCATTATCTAACTTCGAAGTGGTCTGTGTAGCCTGTTGCTGTTCTGACTGTGTAGCTGCTGTGCATGTAGAGACTTTTAATTAGTTTTGTTAGATGTTGGCTACTCAGTATGTTGTTAGTTTATCACTTATAGTTTTTCTCTGTTTACTCTGTCGAATGCTTTTTCCTGGTCCATGAAAGCTATGTACACATTTGTATTGTGCTCTGTCGTCTTTTCTGCTAGCTTATTTAATGTGAAATGTCCATCCGCTGTTTTTTCAGGACTCCATTTGAGAAATAGTTCTATTATTGGTCTCAACCTTTTTTTTCTACTTTCCCACAAGGCTGAGATGCTATCTACCTCTATATTGTTTGCAGTCTTTCTTGCTACCTTTCTCTTTCCATTTTGGTACGATGATTTCCTGTTGCCAGTCTTTTGGGGCTTTTTGTTGATGTAATCCTACATTGAATATTCTTTGCAGCCACGAACTCCTGCTTCTCCTGCTGTTATTTCTACTGATATGTTATCTATTTCCGGTGCTTTATTTCTTAGTGCATATTTGATTACTTCTTCGATGTCCCCTTTCATGACGTTGGGTACTGTGTTTGTGCATTCTTTCGTAGTTTTTGTTGTGTTAATGGTAGTATATGGTCTCTAACACTATATACCCCATACGGATAGCAAGCTGTGGAGGGAACATTTTACATTACCTTACTTTAATATCGCATGTAAGGAAGGGCTAATAGTGAGAATTAGATGTGTTGTCATTGCTTTGTAGTCTAGTTGTGAGGATATCCGTTAAATAATTTCAACTTTGATAAAGTTCTTTTAGTACATTCATGTGTGAATATATCTATATATATATATATATATATATATATATATATATATATATATCCGCCACCTGGTGGTGCGTCAAGGAAGGAATGAAGTAATGTCGCTCCATTGACGTATAGAAACAGAGAGCTCCATCGTTACACGCAGCCCATAGAAAGATACACAGAACTAACCTGCTACAGAGCAAGAAACAAAGAGTTCCGTCGCTCCACATGCCGTAGAGAAAGAAAAGAGCTACGTAGCAATGTGGCGTATAAAGCGAAAGGGCACTTTGCGCCATGTGGAGTTCAGAGAATTGGGTGTTAATGTCCATAATTTATTAGTACTTGGAGATACTAATTTTTTGCTTATGTGGTTCTTATTACATCTATATCGCTTTTCTTTCCCATAAAATCCCAGAATCCATTTAAAGTAAGGTGAACCCGGAAACCGTTGATCAGGATCAAACCCTCTCTCTTGTCCTTGGTAACGTAGTTCACTAACTACAGAGTTACCGTGGCTTCGCGATGGGTCTAGGAACAGCCCAACCAGTTTGATCAAAGTAGCATATGACAAAGAATGATCACAAACATTAACCAAAGATACAATGTTGAAGTCAAATGTGCTAGACAGAAAAGCGCAAACATCACGTTTTGTTGTAAACCACCACTAATGGTGTCTGCGCGTTTTTAACTTTGTGTTACGGACCCATATTTCAAACAATCTGTCGTCCGAAAGATGAAACACAACACAACGAGCCTCTAATAAACGTTCTCAGAATACCAGACCCAAGGGCCGACCACGAAAATAATGGATTGATAGATTATTAAAAATGCTAGGAAACGTAGCATCAGAGGCCAACAGAAAAGCAAAAGACAGCAAATGATATCTCCCCTCGACGCTAAAAGGCAAATGAGGAAGTAAGGAAAATGAAGATGCTTGATTGGTGAGTTAGTTACATAGTCACTTGCTGAAATGATTAACTGATTTATTTTTAAATATGTAGCTTGTTGTATAGATAGTTTACTAACTTACATGTTGATTAGCTGACAGGTAGTTGATTGTACAATTATTTTGTTTGTGGGATTGTTATATTGTTTGAGTGGTTGCATAGTTAGTAGATTGTCGGTAAAATTGGTTGGTAAATAGAAGGGAAAATTGAAAAAAAAAATAGAAAAAATGGTATAGTAAAAGCTTTACGTGGTTAGTAGACGACACAGATTCGAACGACGTTTCGGCTCAATAGGCCTTCAGCAGGAACAAACAAACAACAACACACACAGATATGTAAGTAAATATAACTAATCCTACATAGCTAACTAGTAATGAAACATCCTAAACAAAATAATCGAAAAATGTTAAAGAAAAGCAAATTGACTTCCCTGTGTCGTGCGTGGACCCTGGTCAGAATGGGAAAGGAATTGTCCCACGGGTGTAGCTGTAATTATACCCTCTGGTCAGGGGTGAAGGGTTCTAAAAATACACGAGTGGGGGAACGCTGTCTAGGTTACGTCGACTAGCAAAGACACCGATAATGTCTGAAAGTATCTAAGGGCTCATAAATACATGTATACACACACACACACAGAGATGCGTATATACATATATGCACATATAGGCAGACGTGCATAAACTATACATATCAACATACACATACACATACACACATACATATATGTGTAATCAAGCAAGTACACATATGCATGAGTATATATATATATATATATATATATATATACCAATACCCGTACATATGAACACATACATGCATGTGCACATCCATACGGGGGACAATCATATGTGTAGAAATGTGGGCATTACGTCCAAATAACCAGAGGAGTTCACTCCGGGGTCAGTGTGCAAGCTCGAAGGAGAAAGAATAGAATAACAGGTGCTAAAAAGGCGGAAAGAGTGAGAAGTCTGAGAGTGGTGTGCAATAAAAGCATATGAGTGGTACGTAGCACAGAAAAAATGTGTATACGAGAACACCGAAGTGTCTCAATGGGCTCTAGTGGAGAAGAACTTAGAATAGCATGGTATAGTAGATAGACTAAAGAGCAAAAACATGGGCGGTAGAGAGGGCTATGTAAAAGGGATGGAGTAGCCGAAAGGAAACTATGTGCACGAGCGTGATACATTCATACCTCGTGGGGTCAGCGAACCATATTTGACCATGAGGCGATTCTCCAAACAAATCGGCTGCGGTCGCCAGAGTGACAAAGGCCAATACCAGTGACGCGGATGTCGTCTTTGCCCTTATGGTTTGGTGAGTTGAAATGGGAAGACACTGGAGTGCCAGTTTTCTGTTGAACATCTCGTAGATGTTCACAAAATCTTCCGCTAATCTTCTACCAGACTCGCCAATATAGGTCATGTGGCATCGTTGGCAGATGATGGCATAAATGATGTTGCAGGACACACATGTAAAGCCATGCTTGATCTCGAACCGTCCATTAGGAAATAAGACCGAGTCAGTAGGGAGCACATAGGCACAGGTGATACAGTTCCGACCACAATGGGCCGTCCCGAAGTGTTGAGGGTAGGGGCGAGGGAGATGGCTCCTAACCAGAATGTCTCCCAAATTCCTGTCGCGCTTGAAGGCGATCATCGGGGGATCACTGAAAAGTAGACGGGTGGTGGGATCAGAGAGAAGAATGGAACGGTAGCGGTTGAGTATCTTCACAGCAGCTAAGTTGTGAGGATGATAAGTGAGGGTGAGTATGGTTCTCTCAGAAGGGGGGGGGGCGGTTAGTAGGAGTGAGTGCCTCGGGACGGGAGATAAGGAGGACCCGCTTGAGGGCAGACTGGAGGATCGAGTCTGGATAAAGCCGGCGGCTGAAGAAACCTAACATGAGGTGAGCTTGTTGGAGGAAATCTTAGTCATCCTGGCAGATGCGACGGAGACGCAATAACTGTGAGAACGGGATTTAATCACGACAAGAAGGTGAATGTGATGAAGTATAGAGAAGATAAGATAACAATGGGCGTCTGTGTGTTTATCGAAAACCGAGGTTTGGAGGCCAGAGGTACCCAAGAAAACAATACGATCTAGGAAGGTAACAGAGGAAGTGGATATACAAGATGTGATCTTGATAGCTTTGGGATAGCTACCAATGTAGTCGATAAAGTAGTCGGTAAATAGAAGCTTTAAATGCTGATGGGATGTCTACTTTGCTCGTTTTATTTCCTTTGTTTTGAATATATTGTTAGGTTTGCTTCTTATTAACTGATGGGTTATTTCATTTGTTTTTATTTTCAGTTGGTTGATTTAGGTTTTGTCTGTTTTATTTTTGTGTTTTGTACTAACTAGGAGTAGATGCAGGTCTTGGATGACGCTAAAGGGAACGCGTTAACCTGGGTGTACTGTCTAGGGAACGCTGGTGCACACGGCAATGACATATCGACATGCTCGCTGGCAGTTCTTGCACTGAAAGTGTGGTTTTACTCTGACAAGGAGATCATCGCCTGAACCGACAATAAGTTACATGACATGATAATGACATGTCCAAGTGACATATAGCAAGAAATGTTGAGTGAGGAATCATGGAAAGATGATTGGGAGATCATGGAAGGAAATCTGTGTGAGAGATTATAGAAATAAATTGATTGAGAGATGGTGGAAGGAATGTTAAGTGAGCGATTATAGAAATAAATTGATTGAGAGATGGTGGAAGGAATGTTAAGTGAGCGATTATAGAATTAAATTGATTGAGAGATGGTGGAAGGAATGTTAAGTGAGCGATTATAGAATTAAATTGATTGAGAGATGGTGGAAGGAATGTTAAGTGAGCGATTACAGAAATAAATTGATTGAGAGATCATTGAATGTATGTTGATTGAAGCGTCATGACAATAAAGTTGAGTGAGAGATTGTGGGTTTGAAATAATAGTGGGAACGTGGGAAACATTTTGAACACATGTTTCTGGACCTCCTTTATATCAGAAAGACAGACAAGAGGATTAATGAGCAACGTTACAGTGGTAGATGGTTTCACTAATAAGTAAATCAAACTTCTTGCCCAGAACAAATCAGTTCCCTAATCACTGATGTTCTGTCACGGCTTTCCCTTGAGAGTTAAAGATAGTGCGTGAAATGATTTCCAGAAACATGGTCATTAGACAAGAAAACGAACCCTTGAAATGTGAATTTATAGAATAGGAAGAATGGATGGAGAGAAAAGAAAACAGATGATGAAGTATTAAAAGAACTAAACATAAGAAAAACAACAACATAACACAATTCAAACAAGACAAATGAGATTTGGGGAGGTATGTTAAAAGAAACAGCAGTCTACTTAAAATAATCTTGGAAGAGAAAATGCAATGTAAAGGAGGAAGATGCAAGACTAACATGAATGAGTAACATCAAAAGATGGATAAGTTAACTTATGATAACCTGCACTAACAAAGCAAGAGACAGAGCGGAGTGGCGCTCGATGGTAGCCACACCTCTATGTGGAGACATCACTCAATGATCATAATAATGAAGTGATATTAAAATTATTGTTGTTTGTTTGCTTTACATCTCTAGCAAAGTTCAGAAGGACTGAATTTCCATTTGATACAACTTTTTCTTATATTTCTCACATCAGGGGCCGTGTACTCTCGTCATACAGACAATCCCTAATTCAGAGTTACTCTCATTTTTACTATTGAGAGTTTTAACGTTTTGGGTAGATTTTTTCCTGTTAATTTTCCCCTGGGAGCAGCTATTTTTGGTCTACCCCGATTTTTAACTGGTAAGTGTTCTTTAACGTGCGCAGTCTGCACACGGAATCTGTTGTCCCTTCGCCTGTACATGAGAGGGCTGAACATCTCAACTCCCAGAGAACAGGGAAGAGTAAAGTCACGAAGTAATCACGGATTCGATTTTTTAAATTAAATTGTCCACCACTTGCGGTTGTAATCAAACCCAGGACTTCATTGTCACGAGGACGACTTCTTAACTCTTGACCACGGAGCCCCTATTAAATGGTCGCAGTCAAATATGTAGAGAGTGAAGATAAAGAGGAGGAGCGAGCAAAAAAAAAAAACAGCGAATCAATTCAGGGGAAGAGGTATGTTTACAGCACGAGGGGTAAAAAAAATGACAAATAATCAACAACAGAAAAAAAAAAGAACAACATATGGACCTAAGCAGGATCGAACCCGTACTCAGTGGCACAGCGCCTTGCCACGAAAAGCCAAATGCTAGGGAGGTTGTTTCCGTTACCGTTTTCGTTTGACGTCAGCATTCAACATTCTCCATAAAGTTCATGGCAAGGACAAACTCAGGAAACTCAACCCGGTGGAGCAAAAACCGGGGAGATAACCAATCAAAAATTCATGAATGGTGGATAATCCACGGGAGAGGAGAAAGAAATTAACACAAATTCTAACAGAAAGGATTGGTTAATGTGATCAAACGGATTTCCTCGAAAACAGCTTCTGTCTTTCATGAAATGTCGCTGAAATAAAAAATGCTGGGAAGGCAGCCACAGACGAATAAATGCTGAAGACGAATATACCGTGTAGTCTTGATTAGAAGGTGGGCAACATCTTCTTCTGCTTCTTCCTTTCAGCTCCCTGTAAAGCATAGGTCTTCAACAAACACTTTCAGCTCCCTGTAAAGCATAGGTCTTCAACAAACACTTTCAGCTCCTTGTAAAGCATAGGTCTTCAACAAACACTTTCAGCTCCCTGTAGAGCATAGGTCTTCAACAAACACTTTCAGCTCCCTGTAGAGCATAGGTCTTCAACAAACACTTTCAGCTCCCTGTAAAGCATAGGTCTTCAACAAACACTTTCAGCTCCCTGTAGAGCATGGGTCTTCAAAAACAGTTTCAGGTCCCTGTAGAGCATAATTCTTCAACAAACACTTTCAGCTCCCTGTAGAGCATAGGTCTTCAACAAACACTTTCAGCTCCCTGTAGAGCATAGGTCTTCAACAAACACTTTCAGCTCCCTGTAGAGCATAGGTCTTCATCAAACACTTTCCAAGCTGTTCTGTTTCTTGCCATTCTTTTAAGATCGTTCCATGTCTTCCCCATCATCTTCATTTCTGCTTGTATCTGTCTTCTCCAAGAATTCCTTAGTCTTTCTCTTGTCTTTATCCCTGGGAATTCCAAAATAGAGCCTACTATGTAATACTCTCAGTTGGCTTCCGCAGTGTGTGTCCTATCCAGCTCCATCGTCTTTCCTGTATCTCTTTATCCACTAGTACTTGACTAGTACATTTCCATAATTATATGTTAGTGATTTTGTCCTGCCAGTTCCATCCTTTTATTCTGCGAAGCATCCATTAATGAAAGTCTGTTTCTTCATGATTGTCAGTTTAGTTGTTCTCCATGTTTCACATCCATATAATAAGACTGACTTAACATTGGAGTTGAACATTTAGTATTTAACCTAATTTCTGTGGACTTCCATATGTTTCCCAGTGCAATGAAAGCTCCTCTTGCTTTTTATATCCTTATGTTGGTATTATTTTATGTTCCTCCCTCTTTGTCTATATTACTGCCCAGAGATATATGTTAGATTTTACGTCTAGTAGAGGTATTTCTCGTATTTGTAATTGTTTATTTGCCACTAATCTCATAATTTTGGTCTTATCTTTATTTACTTTTAGTCCGATCTGGTGTGATCTCTCATCAAGTATGCTCATTTTATCCTGCATCTGTTGATGGCTGTGTGATAGGAGAGCTATGTCATCAGCAAAATCTAAATCATCAAGTTGCTTGCTCACTGACCATTGGATTCAATTTCTGTTGTTTTGAGTTATTTTCATAATCCAATCTACGGCCAGTAGAAAGATAAATGGAGACAGAAGGCATCCATGCCTTACTCCTGCTTTTATTTCAAATACTTCTATAATCTGTCCTTCATGCACCACACTACATTTCATTCCTTTATACATTGTTCTTATCAGTTTAATAAACTTTATGGGAATTCCGTAATGACTCAGCAACTTCCAAAGCATTCCTCTGTCTAAACTATCAAATGCCTTTTCGTAATCTATGAATCCAATATAAAGTGGGGATTTTAGTTCTAAACTTTGTTCAACTATTATATGTAGAGTAGTTATTTGATCAGCACATGGTCTGTTCTTCCTAAAAGCCTGCTTGTACATCTCTCAAATGTTTCTATGTGGCCTCTTTTAGTGGACAACATAAGGACAGACAAATTACTATAAGACGGAGACGACGGCAGAATAGTTGCTCTGTGGTTGTTATATTAATCTTTTTTTTACATTTCTCAACTCCATTGAACTGAAAGGAAAATTATAAACACTACACCATTGCTTAGTGAACTGGACTACAAAAACAAAGTTTCGATCTTCATCCAGCCTCAAATACAAGATTTTTCACCGGGAAAGTAAAGCAATTACCGACCACATCACCCCACACAATATGGTCAGTAACACCATATACCCTATACGCCATGTGGCGTGACATGGCTCTTTACTTTCACTACGCCATTGATCATAAAAGTAGCAAGTGAAACAGCTGAGATGTTTCAACTGTCTTCTTCATTATTTTCCCAATTTTGTTTCTTTCTAATCTTAAACTTCATTTATTAACCTGCCCCATAATTCGTCACAAAGGCAGGTCATCTTCCATCAATATATCACCTGCTATAATTTTCTATTGCACTCCTTTTTCACAAAAACTCATTCTAAACTCCTACTAGATCTCTCTCTCTCGCTCTCTCTCTCTCTCTGTCTCTCCTATCAACATTTACATGCTCCCTTCATCAAACCTTCACAGATTCGCTTCTCTATCTACGCTTGACTTGTTCGTTTCTCCATCTAATGTGGAGTCAATTGTTTTTTGTTTTTTTTCAATTTCATCAGAATTGATTTTCCCATCTCTCAAATCCAATAAAACAGATTGCCTCGCCTATAATGTGTCATCATGATTCTTTCTTCATCGCCTCAGATCGTTTTGACTTCCAGCTCATTTTTATAACAATCATTCGCTTATGAGAAATGGAACGGCTCGAGTGTTTTGTGACGACTACAAAAATTGTGGAAATAAGAGGTAAGAGGGAAACATAGAATACGATAGCAGACAGTTTAAGTTTGGTCGTAATCATCATTATCATCATGTGCCATACCGGTTAGCATAGACGATCATGTTCTTCCATAATCTTCTATCTACCGTGCATAGTATCAATTCTGTTGTTGACTGTTTTCCATGTCATGACACCAAACTATCTAGTATTTTCTCTCTTTGTCGTCCGCGATCTCTCTTTCCATGTACTTTGTTAGTTGTAACCAAGTATTCCTGTTTTCCTCTTCTCATGATATGCCCGAAAAATGTTGATTGTTTCTTTCTGATGCTTTTTAGGAGCTGCTCTTTTGTGTTTTCTTTGAGAACTTCCTCATTGGTCTTTTTAGCTGTCCAGGGAACTTTCAACATTCCTCTGAGAAATCCCATCTCTGTGGCCTCTAATCGTCATTTAATTTGTTTGTTTACTGTCCATGATTCGCTTCCATGGGTCAGAATTGTATCTATATAGCACCGATTACTTTTCCTTATCACTTCTATTGACATGAACCTGTTGCATAAGATATTTTTCATTTTCTGAAATACTATTTTAGCATGAGCAGTTTTACTTTTTTATTTCTGTGGTGCATCTTCCATCCGATGTTATTATTGTAGCAAGTATTTGAAACGTTGCACTTGTTTCAGATTTGTCCTGTTTATTTGTATGCTGCATGATGATGATTGTTTCTTCGATTTATCCATTAGCTCTCTTTTCTTTATGTTCAGACTTAGACAATTCTTGTTGTTTTCTTTTACTATTATGTCTAACATTTCTTGTAGTTCATTCTCTGTCTCTGCTATTAAGACTTGGTCAATCGCATATATCTAATTATTTATAATTTTACCGTTGACATACATCCCTTTTATAACAACACCATCGAGGACGAAGTAAAGACAGCACCATAGAAGACGAAGTAAAGACAGCACCATGGAGGACGAAGTAAAGACAGCACCATCAAGGGCGGAGTAAAGACAGCACCATGGAGGACGAAGTAAAGACAGCACCATCGAGGGCGGAGTAAAGACAGCACTATGGAGGACGAAGTAAAGACAGCACTATTCGAGGGCGGAGTAAAGACAGCACCATCGAGGACGAAGTAAAGACAGCATATCCATCGAGGACGAAGTAAAGACAGCACCATAGAAGACGAAGTAAAGACAGCACCATGGAGGACGAAGTAAAGACAGCACCATAGAGGACGAAGTAAAGACAGCACCATCAAGGGCGGAGTAAAGACAGCACCATGGAGGACGACGTAAAGACAGCACCATGGAGGACGAAGTAAAGATAACACCATCGAGAGCGGAGTAAAGACAACACCATCGATGGCGAAGTAAAGACAGCACCATCGAGGACGAAGTAAAGACAGCACTATCGAGGGCGGAGTAAAGACAGCACCATCGATGGCGAAGTAAAGACAGCACCATCGAGGACGAAGTAAAGACAGCACCATCGATGGTGAAGTAAAGACAGCACCATGGAGGACGAAGTAAAGACAGCACTATCGAGGGCGGAGTAAAGACAGCACCATCGAGGACGAAGTAAAGACAGCACCATCGAGGACGAAGTAAAGACAGCACCATGAAGGACGAAGTAAAGACAACGCCATCCAGAGCGAAGTAAAGACAGCACCATCGAGGACGAAGTAAAGATAACACCATCGAGAGCGGAGTAAAGACAACACCATCGAGCGCGGAGTAAAAACAACAACATCGAAAGCGAAGTAAAGGCAGCATATCGAGAGCGGAGTAAAGACAGCACCATCGAGGATCAAGTGAAGACAGCATCATCGTGGGCGAAGTAAAGACAGCACCATCGAGGGCGAAGTAAAGACAGCACCATCGAGGGCGGAGTAAAGACAGCACCATCGAGGACGAAGTAAAGACAGCACCATCGAGGGCGGAGTAAAGACAGCCCCATCGAGGGCGGAGTAAAGACAGCACCATCGAGGACGAAGTAAAGAGAGCACCATCAAGGGCGGAGTAAAGACAGCAACATCGAGAACGAAGTAAAGATAGCACCATCGAGGGCGGAGTAAAGACAGCACCATCTAGGACGAAGTAAAGACAGCACCGTCGAGGTCGGAGTAAAGACAACAACATCGAGGACGGAGTATAGACAGCACCATCGAGGGCGGAGTAAAGACAGCACCATCGAGGACTAAGTAAAGACAGCAACATAGAGGACGAAGTAAAGACAGCACCATCGAGGGCGGAGTAAAGACAGCACCTTCGAGGACGGAGTAAAGACAACAACATCGAAAGCGAAGTAAAGACAACACCATCGAGGACCAAGTAAGGACAGCACCATAAAGGGCAAAATACTGATAGCATCGAGGGCAAAATAAAGACAACAACATATAGCGAGATTTAAAGACAACAACATATAGCGAGATTTAAAGACAACAACATATAGCGAGATTTAAAGACAACAACATCAATGGCAAAGTAAAGACAACGACATCAAGGCAAAGTAAAGACAACAAGAGCAAGGGCAAAGTAAAGAGAACACCATCAAGGGCAAAGTAAAGACAAAAACATCAAGGGCAAAGTAAAAATAACACCATCAAGGGCGAAGTAAAGAGAACACCATCAAGGGCGAAGTAAAGATAACAATATCAAGGGCAAAGTAAAGAGAACACCATCAAGGACAAAGTAAAGAGAACAACATCAAGGGCGAAGTAAAGAGAACAACATCAAGGGCGAAGTAAAGAGAACAACATCAAGGGCAAAGTAAAGACAACAATTCTCGTGGCAAGGCGCTGTGTCACAGAGTACGGGTTCGATCCTGCTTTGGTCCATATTTTTTCTGTTGTTGATTATTTGTCAATTTTTCCGAGTGCTGTAAACATACCTATTCCTCTGAATTGATTCGTTAAAGACAACAATATCAAGGGCAAAGTAAAGAGAACAATATCAAGGGCAAAGTAAAGAGAACAATATCAAGGGCAAAGTAAAGACAACAACATCAAGGGCAAAGTAAAGAGAACACCATCAAAGGCGAAGTAAAGACAACGCCATCAAGAGCGAAGTAAAGACAGCACCATCGATGACGAAGTAAAGATAACACCA
This sequence comes from Megaustenia siamemsis, assembly GCA_032433765.1. Lineage (NCBI taxonomy): Eukaryota > Metazoa > Mollusca > Gastropoda > Stylommatophora > Ariophantidae > Megaustenia > Megaustenia siamemsis. The sequence goes on along the minus strand of JAVIAB010000139.1, from coordinate 4,406,081 downwards.
TCGAGAGCGGAGTAAAGACAACACCATTAAGGGCAAAGTAAAGAGAACAACATCAAGGGCAAAATAAAGAGAACACCATCAAGGGCAAAGTAAAGAGAACAATATCAAGGGCAAAGTAAAGAGAACACCATCAAGGGCAAAGTAAAGACAACAACATCAAGGGCGAAGTAAAGACAACAATATCAAGGGCGAAGTAAAGACAACAATATCAAGGGCGAAGTAAAGACAACAATATCATGGGCGATGTAAAGACAACAATATCAAGGGCGAAGTAAAGACAACAATATCAAGGGCGATGTAAAGACAACAATATCAAGGGCGAAGTAAAGACAACAATATCAAGGGCGATGTAAAGACAACAATATCAAGGGCGATGTAAAGACAACAATATCAAGGGCGATGTAAAGACAACAATATCAAGGGCGAAGTAAAGACAACAATATCAAGGGCGAAGTAAAGACAACAATATCAAGGGCGAAGTAAAGACAACAATATTAAGGGCAAAGTATTAATTTGATTTGATCTAGTGAAAACTGCTACATTTTTTGTTAGCACAGATTACAGTTTCACTGAAACTGCGGCATCTGAGTATCCGCTTTACCGGCCATTCATCA